>VXBH01006689.1:647890-807829 GCA_013400035.1 Rynchops niger
CCGCGCAGCGGTGCGCAGCGCGGCGCGATGAGCGCGGGCAGCGGGGCCGCCGCCGCGGCCGGCACCGCCACCTCCGCCCTCTGCCTGCTCCTCTCCCTCACCGCCGTGGCCGTCTGCCTGCTGCTGGGCGCCAAGACGGCGGAGCTGCAGGGCCGGCTGGCCGCGCTGGAGGAGCGGGGCGCCGCCGGCACCGGGCCGCTTCTGGACGCGTTGCAGCCCCGCGTGGAGCGGATCTTCCGCGAGGTGAGTGGCCCCGGCGGGGGGGAGCTGCGGGTCCGGCGCGGGGGAGCCCCGGGCTCGCTCCCTCGGCCACCGGTTTCGCGTCCCCTCTGGAAAAACTTCCCCTTTGGAAAAACTTCCTCCCTTTTACCAAACTTTTTTTCCCCCCCTTTTTCTCGCCGTTGCCGTTAATGAGAGCGTAGGGCGAGGCGGGGCAAAGCCCGGCTGCTTTAGCAGAGCCGATGCCCCAGGTGGAAAGGCGAGCAGTGCAATCTTTGAGAACATGCGGCTCTTTCCGTCGCTCCATTCACTGGCAAAGGTAACCCGAGCACTTAAATGCTGTTTATCTTTGGATGTAATGGACTATAATTTCCTTGTTAGAAATTTATGAACGTGATCCCTGTTATCTGGGCTGTCTATCACAGGGTATCGTGTGGTCCAGCAGTGCTGAGCTGATTGTTGGCGGGTAGAGAAGACTGGCAACCAGTTACTTCACTTTCAGTCCCAGGGCTTTCTGAAATTATTCAATAAAGATTTCAGTGCTGAAAGGCTTCTCCTACTTGGAGAACAATTATCCACACTGATGCCCTTCTCTGTAACTAAACCAAATCTCTGGGAGAAGTTACGCTTGATCCCAGGGTTGTTTTTCCCCCGACTCTGGTGTTTAGGTTCGGGGGTTTTTACAGCCAAGGGGAACATCACTCAGAGGGAAACACTTGAAGATCCTGCAGTTGGTTCGTTGGATTCGTGTAAACAGTCGTTCATAAAGTGCAGCAAAATTCAACACGGTTTAGGGGGCTGCCGCAGGACGCTCCTGAGTGATCCATTCTGACATCTGGGGAAGGTTTTACACTGGGATTTTATTAATGGCCTGACTGGGGTGCAAAACGTGGTGTGGCATTGAAATTGTTACAGCCATGAAGTTTCAGTCGTGCAAAAATGTATTTTTTTTAATGCAGTGCCTTCCATCTGTGAGCGGCTCCGGGGAGCGGGGTGGGCTGGAGGGGGCTGGAGGCAGCTCGGGGGGGACGGGGACACCGTCCCTCCCGCCGTGTCTGACTGTTGGAGTTACGGGGAGGGCACCGCTGGCACTGCCGCGGCACGTCCGTCCTTCTGGAAAACTCGGTTGATGTGCCTTGATAAAAGGGAAATGTTAAAAAATATTTTGTGTGTGTGTGAAAACCCTGAATACCAGAACAGAGGGGGGCTTGTGAGGCGTAATCACAAAATCTAGTTAACGTCTTTTTCTCCAGGCAGGAATTAGCCTGCCAGTCGTGGCAATGGTTCTATTCCAATTACTCCAATAAATGTGTTTAGCAATGGGAATGGTTTCTGTGGCACTGCCTAAGATCATGTGCAACCTCTTGCTGAGATTTAGTTAAGTGTGGAAAGCTTGTTTTGTACTGGGAACGCTCAGATGGAGATTGTACAGGGGAAAATAAAGCAAAACCACATAATTGGGTCTCTAATGCAAGAGTGAGCTTGTTGAAACATTTAGTATGCCCAAACTTTTGTCAATACCGAAAGCAAATTTTGAAAGGAATAACAGATGCAAGGAATGCGCGGTAGCGATTGTGCTATCTATTAATACTCGTTTGAAATGAAGTTACTATTTTATGTTAAAGTTTCAGAAAGCGTCTGTTTCTTGACCAGACTCTCCGCCCGCTCGCTCGTGGGGCGACTTCTGTCCTTGCTGTGCTTGAGAGTTTCTGGGGAGCGAGAGAATATTTCCATCAGCATGAACATCAGCTGATGCCTGGGGTCAGTTGGTTTTTGTGTTAAATTCTGCGTTGGTCCTGCTTTGAAGTTTACCACAACATTTCAGAAGCGAAACCAAAGCTCCATACGCTCCCTGTGCACGACCCGGCAGACTTTTGTTCTCCGTCGCTCCCCAAAAAGCGTTACTCCATACGCCGATCTAGGGGTCTGCTGGTGTAATTTATGGCCAAGCTGGATATAAAGAGCAGCAGCTCCAGCACCAACATGCTGGCTCTGTTCCTGTTAGTGTTGTTTAAATGTTTGGCAAGTAAAAGAGGATAGGAAACAATAAAGGAAGGGTGAGTGTGTAGTTAAGGCAATGAAAGCCGATTTGGACAACGAGAATTTAGTTTCTGGCCCTGTGACAGGTATCCGTCTGACTTTGGAGAAATTGCTGATTTTCATGTGGTGGGACCTTGCCCTTCCCTTGGCCGTCCCTTTAGCAGGACGTGCTGCAGGCTCCTGCTTTGACGCCCTCCAAAACTTGGTCCTACCGTGGCAGCATCTCCACTTGCTCTACGTCAAAAGCCCCGATTCGAAGCACGTAGTTTTCCTACTGGAGGGAAGATGTTAACGGGAGGATTATAGAAGCATCCAGTTGTTGTAAACAAAGCTGGAGCGTTTTGTTCACAAAGGATTTATTGTCCACGGTAGGCAGAGAGTGTCCAGATTAATCAGTTTCATGACAAGAACAATTCAATGGGAGAACAGATGACTCGCTCCAGGATTCGGGATTCAGATCTCCTCCGCTGTTGCCAGCGCTGCCTGCTGAATTGAAAGGACAGAAGAACTTATTTTCGTTTCCTCGAGCATCTTCATCATCCAAATTACTTTAAAATAAACACAGAAAAATTGAGCAACTCTCTAACATTTAGACTGCAAGTGGCTGTCAGAAAAGTCGCTTTAGATACTTTCTTGCCACTTTTTCTCAAGGAAAGCGTAGGCGCTGCAGAAGGCAGCTCGATCGTTCTGCTCTTCACGCTTCCCACAGGACAACTTCTCTGTCAGGTGCTGTGAAACCGTGTTGATGCTTTCAGGACCTCTTAGCACCATATCTGAGCAGGTAGAAAGGAGCGCATAGGATTTCAACAGATAAAACTACTTAATCCCCAGAATAAAAGGAAAAGAACCTAATTCGCAGGTAGCCTAATTCCTGAATTATTAACTTGGGCTCGGCAGTGTCCTAAACGCAGGCACGAACATTTTGGTTGGCTTAGAGAGCCCGCAGAGAGCGCGCTCACATCTGTCTGCAATATGCCATGTAGACATTGCTTTACTTCTGTGCATTTTTACGTGTTCTAGTAGTCGCACTGGTGAGTTCTTCACCTTAGAGACGGAAACGCTGGGCTTTTGGGGGGGCTGGGGGGTGGGGGAGCACCCCGGTCTCGCTGGCAGTGCCCACCCCGCTGTCCTTCTCCTCATCCCTCTCCTAAAGAACCTGTAATACTCCACATAGCATGAATTTAAAGTACAAAATCAGCCAAATCGGGTCACATCTGTTGTGCAAACATCACCCTGCCATGTAACCTTCAGGGTGTTTGGAAGCAGCTTTGTGTTTGGTGGCAGCGGGGCTTTCCCCAGGCGCTCGCTGTGCTGCCAGGACCGGCCGTGGCAGAGCAGAGGGGCTCTGTCACCCCCCAGCACCGTTCCTGCCACCAACCACGCTGAGATGATGCTGACATCTCAACCTGGGACTTGTCGTAGCTGCTCAGGAGGAATCCAGCTCACGGTGCTTGTCCCAAGTGATTTTTGGGATGTGCAGGAGTCTCTACCTGCCCCGCGCCAGCATTGTGGACTGGCTGCTTTGCTAAGAAACGTTTAATATTTTGTGTGCTACTATTGCTCAGGGTGTTATCCAAAGAGGCTGAACGCAACGGGGTGAAACTATGACCTGTGACTGGCTGGAAGCCTGCTGGAAGGTTTGGCTGTTGGCATGCACAGGCAGTCCGCGTTTAGATAAAATGTATTGTCTAAATGGCTATTTTTCTTCCTCCTCCAAACAGAAACTGGGTGAAGGACTGGCAAAACTGCGGACGGCGAGGGAGGCTCCCTCAGACTGCATGTGTCCCCCAGGTAGGTGCAGACGTACCGGCACAGCCGACACCAGCCTGCCCGGCAGCCGCCCGCTCGTGGCACCGACACCACCGACCTCCTCCTCCCCTATTTTATATATTCCTCCGTATCAAGAAAAATGCACTAAGAAGTGCTTTTTTTTCCCCAAGCTGAAGCACCCTCTTGTGTTTGAGATTGTTGACTTCTTCCATTGCCTTGCTTTGGCCTGTTTACAGATAAAGGGGTTTGAGGTTTGGACAAAAGCGGCGTTTGGCTATAAGAATAAAAGAGCGAATAGCTTTACTCGGTTGTGAGCCCAGGGTGTGGGGCCAAAACAATTTAGAAGTAGTAACAAAATCACTGGGGCTTAATGCAAGTGTGATAATTAAAAGCTGCAGCCTTTCTGCCTTTTCGGAGCGTAGCGACTTCTCCAGCGCTGCCTTGCTGTATGAGAGCTGTCACTGATTGTTTAAATTTCCTCCCAGAGTTTAATGAACTTCTTAAACTGTCAAAACTTCCTGTTCTGCCGTGGAAGTGCATGCTCCTTGGAAACAATAAACAGCTTAGATTAGTTTGTAAAGGAATCTCATTTATAGAAATGCTCCGTTAAGTGCTCTGTTGTCCTACCCAAAGGCATGAATGGCTTTGGGCTGAGGTACTTCAAGCCTTTTCTTTTCTTTCTTTTTTTTTTTTTTTTCTCTTTTCACAGAAGTAGGGAAACATGGGCGAAAGATGTGCCGTGCTTTGATGGGGGAGAATGCTTAGGCATGTTACAAAGCCTCCTCGCAAGCAGCAGATTGTTCAATTCTGGTTTTAAAGAAAAAAAACAAACCTTGAACGCTAGATGTAGATGCATAATAGGCAAACGGGCAGTCTCAGTTTTCCCTGCCGTCCTGGGTATGAGTCCTACCAGCACACACAGGGCTAGTGCATACTCACAGGACAAAATAGGTGGACTTTTTTCCTGTCATGTTGTGTTATAACCTTGGAAGCATTTAAATAATGGTGCTTTTAAATGTGCTGCTGTGGTTTTACTCGCTGGTTTTTGTAGTGGCAGGCTCCTATGGGCGTCCTGTACACCTCGCTGCCTTCTAACCAAACCCCATCAGCTGAGACACAAATCGTGCTTATTTTCAGCTCTTCTGACACCGGTGGTCAAATTAGTTTCCTCCCTTCTGATGCACAGACCCAAGCAAGCCCATCAGCCTCACGGGGCTGCGTCTCGCTCCCATCTGTGCAACCAGGGCGCTGCTGGTGCGCTTCGGTGTCAAGAGGCTTTTCCTTTGCTCTGCAGAAAGCACTTGGGATTGAAGAGGCTCCTTTGTGGCCAGGAAAGTCCCCATTCGGTTCCGGGTCACTGGGTTTGCTGGTTGCTGCATTTGAGAGATGGGGGGGAAGAGAGGAGGGGGAAGGTTTTCCCACGTGCTGCTGAAATACTCATTACAGTCATTAGTAACGAATGTCAAAGTAATTGGTGAGCCGAAGGAAGACGTGGTGGGTAGGAAATGCTGTGGCGTCGGTGGCTGCTCCTGGCTACCGCTGCTCAGGAGTCAAGTGCTGTGCTAAGGTGAGGATGCTCTGATGAGCTGTCATGAAGGCTTTCAGCTATTTTTGAGCAAATCGAAGGAATATTTACATGTGTTTCTTTTCTTTTTGTCTTTCTCCTGAAGAAGACAGAATTGCCTTCTGGTCTGTAGTTAAAAGAGCTTGGTTAGGAAACATCTCGAGAACTTGTTGCCCTCCCTGGCATTGCTGTGGAGCTATGCCAGGTTGCAAACTAACAGCTAACCTTCAATTTGCCTCCGTGCACCAAAAAAGCAGCCCCTGGGGAAGAGAAAATCCCCGCCGTGGAGGGGATGGGGAGATCCTGCCAGCCCTGCCCACGGGGAGCTTGGCCAGCCTCTGCAGCCCTGGCTACAGTCCCGCTCCTGCTTCCCGGGGGCAGCTGGAAGCTGGTGGGTAACGCCTGGGCTGGGGGGCTTTCCTCCTGCAGGAACCCCACTAAGGTTAGGATGCCTTCCATCTTATCACTGGGTTTAATGCAGGCCACCAAAGGGCTGTCGATGGCAGTGCTGTCGGCATCGTCGTGCCGGTGTGGTCCTTCTCTGTGCCCCTTTGGGAAGAGGGGGACTCGCTGCTCCACAGACCCCCGGGCAGTGGCAGGAGCAAAGTGCATGCTCAGAGCTTGCCCTGCGAGCTGGGATTGTTTTAAACAAGACCCGTTTTTCATCGAAGCAAGTCACTTTGGGGTTTTGTTGGGGTTTGAGGGGGAGTGGGTTGTTTTTAGGGGGCTGCCTTGATAAAATCGACCCACTACACATTAAAAGCAGTTTGGGACAAGACGACTATGATCCACTTAAAAGTTAAGTGAGGCTCAAGTTATGACCACGTCAGAAAAGACCTAAATTAGTGCCTGTAAAAAGACCCCAGGGGGGTGGCGGGGTTGGGCCGGCAGCGCCAGGGCCGATGACCAGCAGAGGGGGCCCGGCCGTTTCGCCAGGTCCACGGAGACATCCCCTATTGTCAAGAAAAATCATCATAATTTAAAAAAAGAAAAAGCCTTAAAAAAATCACTGCTCTGGCTCTGACGCTGGGGATGCTGCAAAAAGGTGTCTCCGTAGTTGCTCTCAGCATCTGTGTGCTGCTTGGAGCTGAGCTGTTTTGCTTTATTTATTCAGCCAAAGCGATGGGGGGACGATGACAACAACTTGGCGTCACTTTGGCTCCTTCGTGCTTTGGGCATTTCTGTGGCTGAGAGAGAGGAGAGCATCCTTGGGGGTTTGGGCCAGCTGGGTCAGGTGCGGGTCGGGCTCCGAAATGCCGTGACGGGGCGAATTGGTGACCCTGCTGTGGTGAGGACTGTGGCCTTTCGGCCCCCCCAGCTATTTGGGACGGGGCCGCAGTGGTTGCGTGCTGCTGGCGCCGGGCAGGCCCAGGACAGGCTGTCCCCATATGTTGGCTCGCTGTGAAACAGCAGCTCAATATTTTTATTATTGTCGTTGCCTGAGCCAGGCCTGTAATATTTTGCAGAGAGGCCCCTTGTCCCCTTATGCTCAGCCTCCTTCTCTGGTGGGATCCTCACACAGCCTTCGCTGCAAGATAAAATCCAGCAGGTGCAGGACCACTTGTTTATCTGGCATTTAGGACAGCCTCCAGCTGAAGAGCACTTGGAGGTGGGTTGAAAGCAAGACTAAAACTTCATGCTTGCAGGCACTTTCTTTGCGGTTGTGTTGTGGCCTCTGGTTGCTTTTTTTTTTTTCAGTAGTCTTTTTTATTTTCCCCCCTTGTATTTTTAAGCACAGTCTTTTGAAATGGATTTAAGAGGAGATGCTTGCTCTCAGGGTCTCTTGCTGTCTTACTCCGAGGGTGGTGAGCCCCTGGCCCAGGTTGCCCAGAGAAGCTGTGGCTGCCCCATCCCTGGAGGGGTTCAAGGCCAGGTTGGACGGGGCTTGGAGCAACCTGGTGTGGTGGGAGGTGTCCCTGCCCAGGGCAGTGGGTGGCACTGGATGGGCTTTAAGGTCCCTTCCAACCCAAACCATTCTATGATTCTGTGAAATCTGAGGTGCAAAATGCTTTTGTTTAATACAGTATTTGCCATGCAAAAAGTCTTCAGGGTCTATGAGAAGGTCCTTCAAGAGCTTGGGGTGCTGGATGCACCGTGCTAGACCCTGAGAGCAAGCATCTCCTCTTAAATCCAGTTTAAAAAAAAAAGGCTTAAACCAAGCCCCGATCTGCAGAAAATGCCCTGCCTGGCAGCTAGTCCTCGCTGTGTTGCAGACTGAGGGTGTGAAAATCTCCATCTCTTTTGGTTGCTCTTGCAGTGCGTATTTCAACGCATGCGTTGTGTTTCCGAGTGCCTTTTTATTTAACAGTACCTCCACAGCCTTTTGCACTCCGGAGCCTTAACTCCAAATTTCCTGGCTGCTGGATGATGCATATCCCTGTCTTCATCTTGAATTCACGCTGAGACGGTGTCATATGCTTTTGAACGTATGTATATATTACAAAACAGTGTTAAATGTTCAGTGTAGTAATCTGATGTTCCAGTTAATATGTGACAAATATTTCCCAATAATGGCTTGGCAGCGGGGAGAGCGGAGTGGTACTCCAGCCTGCAGGACGGCGGATTGCTCCATTTCTCGGCAATTCAAACCATGTGTACTTGGGGAAGCTGATCATTTAAAATCCTCCCTACCTCTGCAGACTCAGCAACTCCAGAGGCTCTTTTGCAGCACTTATTATTATTTTTNTTCATACACAGGGAGCAGCTTTCTCCAGCTTGCTTTGGAAGTTTGGCACGGCACTTTCTGTCGTTCCCAGCGACTTGAAATAGCTGCCTGATTTTTAGTGGTGTAAATGTTGTCTTCAAGTGTCACTCCCTATCTGCCTTCTCCCCCGCGTCGTCTCCCCAGGTAATTAGCACAACAGAATTTCCCTAATTGCTGGAGATCAAGGAGGAGAGGGCTCTGCTTGCTTTGTAGTCCTGACAAAGGGCAGATGTTTTCCAGCAGGCCAAATGGGATGCGCTGAGCTCTGTTAAGGCCGGCTCTTTGTTTCGCACCCTTGCGTGATAGCAGCTCTCTGTTACTGCTCTCTTTTTACATCGTCAGTATCTGGGTCTGTAGTTTCTGAGTCGTGAATCCTTCAGGATAGTTAAATAGATACGGAAAAATATCAAATGGAAGCGAGTATTTCTTTTTTTAAATTAGTGGTGATCTCTGCTGTTCTGAGCTGCTTTGCATCTATTGAGCTTAAACATCTGAAGTATTCCTTACTGTCACCGTGAGAGACGCTTTCCTGCCTACTGAAACCATTAAAACTCAGTATTTTTCCACAATTTCCGTGATTTTGAATAAGACAAAGAGCTTTACAATATCTTCATGTTTTAAAATGATTCCTATATCCTCCTTTCCTCGCTTTCCCATACCCTGATGGTCACTTCAGCAGGGTTTACCTTCTCGGTCTGACTTTGCCTGCAGGCGGCTAGGACGTTATAATTACAGTATTAGGAAAAACAGGACTTTTTTTGCACTAAACTTACAAACACAATCAGAATTCTCTCCTGCATGGAAAAACCTGTGCCAGCATTTTAAAAAAAATGACCCAGAAGCCAAACATTAAAGCATCTAAATAACAAAGAAAAACTGGCTGGGAAGGACTTTTGACAAATGGTGCCATTTAAATGCAGGCACTTACTTTGTTTAACGTGTTTTTGAATATTACCCCTTCAAAAATACGATCTGATCACACATCTTAGCAGCTTTTGGAAAAACACTCTTTGAGCATAGAAATTACTGCTGGCTACCTTCCATCAGCTCCTTCCTGGCGACCATTCCCCAGTCCCTTTTGGATATTTGTGGAAGGCCCCAAGGACATCTGGAGCCGTGTCTGCACGCCACATGTGCGGGAGCCGCCAGCCGCCTTCTCCCGGGAGCTACCTGGGATGGGCAGGGATGCCCTCCGTCTTCTTACAGAAGGTCCCGGGAAGCAGCCGCTGCAGAGTGGTGGGTCCCCATCTCATCCTTGGGAACCTTAAAGCTCTACTTAGGGGAGTTGTTTGTGTGGCTTCAGGACTCTCCCTTGATGGAAACCTCTGGGTCAGGGGTTGTTTCTTGGGTGGTTGCATAGCTGGAAATAAATGGAGGGGAGGGAGTCTGGCTTTGTTTGGCATCTCCTCCCAGCCGTACCACTCGTGTATGTGTTGTGCGCTGCAGGGTGCCAGCTGGCAAGGGGGAAGGAACCCAAAGTCCTTCTTGAATGATTTTCTCATGGCTCTGTGGGTCGTTGTGTGTCCAGAGAGGGGTGTTGTCACTGCAGAAGCAGCCAGGTATGTCATGGCAGTGTCAGCGGGACTTCTGCTCATGCTGGCTTGCTTTTCTCCACTGCAAAGCCACCTTTGGCGCTGCTCTGCACCTCTGTTGAGGAGCTGGTGGTGGTGGAGGGAGCGGCAGGCAACAGCCAGGTGTACAGCAACGGGGAGGTTTGAGTCTGGGAATCTGGGGACAGCTCTCAAAGCGAGCTCCCCAGCACGCTGGCGTCCAAGGGGAGGCATGTCCTCTGCTCTCAACACCCATCCAAACAATACCCTACCAGATCAGCTGCTGTGTCAGCCAGCAGTGACATTTAATGTCCTACCGAGGTGACATTAAATGCTGGATGTGGCCAGGACTTTCCGAGGCAGGAAATAGCATGGTACCAGTGTTATTCCCAGAGCTGGCGGCGCCTCTGACACGGAGTCAGAGGCGGGAGCTAAAAGGCAGTCTGACCTCAAAACCACTGGCGCAGGATAATGGGCTGGAGCCATCTCCCAGTGAGACTGCGGCGGCATTTATCCTGGTGGCGCTTGGTGCAGCTCTGGTGTTTGAACACGGAAGCCCAGAGCCATACATCAGGAACCAGCCCTTTCCCAGCAGCATTCATCTTTAGACCACTTCAGCAAAAATTAATTAAAACTGGTGGTGACATCAATGGGAGAAGGCTTTGAAAATTTATTTTTTCTAAGTCTGCCAAAGTTATTTTGAGTGTAATGAAAACTACAAAAATAAACCTGATGACCATATCCTCTGCGAGAGGCTCTGTGTAACTTTATCTTGGTCTCGACATATGAAGTCATTTATCTAGGCACAGATATTTTTTGCTGCCAGCCCCTTCAGTGCTGCCTTTCCAGAGAGGACGCTCTGAAGCAGGTTGGTTCAACGCTCATGGACTGACTCACCTGGGAGTTTCCCATCAGCTTCCAGTTGTTTCCTTCTCTTTCTTGTTCAAGCAATGGATGAATGTTCCCCGCGTGAGCAGCGACTTGGCTTTGCAGAACTGATTTATTGAAAATAGACTGCGCTTGGCGTGGTACCTACTGCGTCTCCATGCCATCTCATTGAGCCAGTAGTGCTGTCATCTCCCGTCCATCCTATAGGTAACAGGATGGGAATGTGTTTCAAACCCAGAGTGCTTTAGGTTGATCTTATCACTCATGCAGTGATGATAGGTTTTAGCACTGAAATGATTTTTGGGAAGTCAGCTACCGCTGATGTATTCCCGAAAAAAGAGCTGCCTTATACCTCTGCCACCAAGGAGCTCCAGGCTGATGTTTCATGGCTTGTGTGGCACAAATACATGCTGCGTAGTAAGCGTGATCACCTGCGCCATGTGGCTGGGAGATTGCAGATAGCAGCAATCAAATTCAAACTGGAGCAGATGGACTGTACAGCTGCTACGCCTCTGCTCTCGCTGCACCGGGTGGGTGTTGCTTCATTCCTCAGCAGACACTGTTAAATAACTGTCCCTCTGGCCACTACAGGGAGCAACAGCCCAGGCAAAGACTGGACAAACGGACCCACCTGCCCCACCAACCTCTGCCCTTGGCTTCCTACTTGAGAAGTCCCAGAGTATCCATAAACCTGGTGCATCTCCTGTTTTGCCATTCAAAGACCAGGAACGTTGCTCTTACCCTGGTGCTGCCTGTTTGCCCTTGTTTTGTTGCTCTAAAACCTAAAACAAGGTAATTTGTTTTACTTTGTGGAGTTGCAAGGGCAGTAGGTGTAGTGCACTTTAAATATAGATATATCTCCAGCACTCCTGTCACACCAATAAAGGCTGGAATTAATCCCAAAGGGGCAAATCTATTGGTAGCTTTTGGGTTATTTTACAGATTTCAGGGCAAGAGAGTCCCTTACAGCTCTTGTTAAATCGTTTCCTTAAAAGGAAAGTCTTGCTCTGAACTCCAGCACCTAAATAGCATGCTTTCACGTTGCCACATTTGCTTATCCCTCACCATAGTATTTTCAGGGGAGGAAGGAAGGTAAATTGGAGAGTGAAGCCCACAGTTGTCTGTAGCTGAGAGTCCTAAGAGGATTTTAACTGAGTAATTATATTGCAACAGTTGCTCACTGAGAAGTGCGGCTTGTCTGGCCTATGGTGTCCGGGGTGTGAATCCAAATACCAGTCACAAGTGTGGATTGCTGCGCTTCTCTCTTGCCCAGGGTTTACTTTTGTTGCAGCAACTGGCTATCTAGATCAGCAGTGAAATTACTCTGATAGGCAGAGCACCCCAACCTTGCTCCATGGGAAGGCGGTGTGACACCAGCAGGTTTGTCCCCAGATGTGTTAAGGGGGTGGCAGTTGTGTTTCATCCGTGTGACCGAGTACTTCTGCACCTTTGTTTTCCATGAAGCTGGCCTGGCTGTAGGAAATCACTGAAAAGCTATTTTAAAGGCAGCCCCCACCTGGAGAACTGCATTCAGCTCTGGAGCTCCCAACATCAGAAGGATGTGAACCTGCTGGAGCAAGTCCAGAGGAGGCCATGAAGATGATCCAAGAGCTGGAGCCCCTCTGCTGTGAGGAGAGGCTGAGAGAGTTGGGGTTGTTCAGCCTGGAGAAGAGAAGGCTCCGGGGAGAACTTAGAGCCCCTTCCAGTCCCTAAAGGGGCTCCAGGAAAGCTAGGGAGGGACTCTGGATCAGGGAGGGGAGCCATAGGACAAGGGGTAATGGTTTTAAACTGAGAGGGGGGGATTTAGATGAGAGATTAGGGAGAAATTCCTTACTGTGAGGGTGGTGAGCCCCTGGCCCAGGCTGCCCAGGGAAGCTGTGGCTGCCCCATCCCTGGAGGGGTTCAAGGCCAGGCTGGACGGGGCTTGGAGCAACCTGGTGTGGTGGGAGGTGTCCCTGCCCAGGGCAAGGGGGTTGGAATTGGATGAACTTTAAGGTCCCTTCCAACCCAAACCGTTCTATGATTCCATGATTCTATGATTTGGCTACAGGTTTGTCCAGCCATAGTTGTGAGAAGTCTGGAGACAGCATTGTTGCGGTGGTGTCCCTGGGGTCCCTTGGCCCTGGAGTGCTGGGTGGGGTGGCAGAGATGTGGTGACCTTACCTGGCTGGGGTTGGTGCTGGATGTGCAGGAACCAACCATTGACCTGACCTCGAAGGTACCCAGTTTCTGAGTGACAGGTCCTCATGGTGACACTGCATGGAGAAGCAGCACAAGGAGACAGCTTCAGTTGCTGATCTTTTTTTAATTGCACCTGTCCTGCCACGATAAACTAGACAGTAAAAAAGACTGGATTTCTTTCTGCTTTTCTAAATTGGAGCCAAGAGGCATCAATTCTCGTCATTTCCCAGCTATGACCCCATGGTAATCCCACCACTTGTATGCAGCATCCAGCCCTGGGGGGAGGCCATCGTCTCTGCAGGCTGTGGCTTTCCATCCTGAACACGAGCGTGGTGGGCGCAAGCATTTGCGTTAATGCGGCCTTGCAGGTTGTGCTCACATGGTTTAGTGACCTAATTAAACCTCCACCTGTTCTTCGTTTGTCACCATCAGTCTTTGTGGCAGAAGATACGCTGGTGCCAAGATACTCCTGGACGCCCGGATTTGGCAGCCTGTGCAAATACAATGTGCTTCTTGGGTTTCATCCCCGCGATCGAGCTCGCAGCCTTTTGTACAAGCGAGGCAAAGAGCTGCTGGGGATGGCAGGTCCTGAATGTCCCCCTTCCCACCCAGCATGTGCTCATTTGCTTTTTTTAATGTGACCTAGGGGGGCAAGAAGGAGAAAAAACTGCATACGCAGGATGAATTGGGTGTAAGCAGGGGACTCACAGAGGGGGCTCAAGAGAGCCTGTCACTGGGTTAAACACTGATTTGGGGCCAGAAGTCCACCTTTTTCTACAAATTGGAGTTGGGAAGGTATTCATGAAAGACCTCACATTCATCTTGTAGGTCATAGTGAATCTTGGTTGGGGTAGGGATTTGGGGCTGCATTGTTTGCATTTGAAGCTGTTCATGTTTCTGGTTCATGTTTAAATTTGGTCTATTTACTTATTTATTGAAGACATTAAGAGTGCTTGGATTCTGCTGAACAGTGGCAGCCCTTTATGTTTTGGTTTTTTTTTTTTTTTCAAAATTTCAAATTCAGGACAAGACTTGAAGGCCAAGAAAAGCCAATCTTTACCTGGGGATGATTGTGTAACACAAATTACTTTTTAACCCCCCTGGGCCACCCCATGGTAAGAGCCGCTGACCCCTGACGGCATGGGACTTTGTTCATCAGAAGGTCCCCTTTGGTGGAAGCTGACAGGGACCATTTACGTCAAGACAACTCCGGTGGTGGACTTGGCTTCAGCCCACCTGTGATGTTTCCTGTGCACTTGCAGGAAATCCCACATTTCTCCCTTTGCTTCTGGCTCTTCGTAGCACAACCATGGTCGTTGGCTGTACAAGCAGCTCGTGGAGGCCAGCGTCCCCTGGGTGGACCTCTTACATTCAAGCTTTGTGCGCCACATAAAAATTTTACTCCTCCTGCCCCAGGCTCTTGGGTGGCTTCCCAGCAAGTATGACATGGAGAGGGAAGTATTTACAAAGAAAAATTAAGTAGGTTCGATGGAGCTCCCATACATCTGTATGCTTGTGGTCAGACTTCTAAAAAAAAACTGCTGGTAGAGATGAGGTCTATCAGTACAGTACATCTGGAAATGTTTCTTTCCGGCTCGAGTTTGTCTGGGTTTTCTCCCCGTTTTGTGCTGTCTCTGAGCAGTCCCCATTCGTGCTACTCCAGCGCGCGGCATGCTTGGTGCAGGAGGATCGAGCAGGTTTGTGCTGCTTCACTGCTAAGAGAGATTGAAGAGCTTGGACAAGATGTTGAACAGATTTTTCTTTTTCTTTATTTTTTTTTCCCCAGCAGATCTGTCTGGAAGATGAGAACAGTTGGTATTGATATGATCTGCTTCATATTTTGGGAAGCTTTGGCAGTAACTGCTACCAAATAATGATGCTTCTGGGTCCCTATTGTGCAAACATTTAAATATGTTAAACTGTGTTGCGCAGAGCCCTCGTCAAGAGACTTGAAGCGCCGTCCTGGGGGGACTCAAGGTCATGGCTGATTGCAAAAACAGGTCCTGATAGGGAACTGTAAGGAATGTATGTCCCATTTCTTAAGAGAAAGCCTGGCTTTTTGGCCACAGCTGGTGTTAGCTTGTCTGAAGACAGATGGTTGTTTATTGGAGGTGCATTAGACGGGAAACATGCAGTTGGTAGTGGGTTGTGTGCGGTTGATGTGGGTGATGATGCTCTTTTGTGCCATGGACACGGGTTCTTCTTGTGTTCGTTTCCTTCTTTAAATATTTTTCCTAAGCTTTGCATCCCAAACCACAGGTTTTCCAGCTCAGTCCTGGAGAGTTGAATCAGGGGCCATCCTCATTACTGGGGTTACTGCTGCGTGAGGGTCTGCCCCTGCCCCGCTTGTCCATCCTGTGCTGGAACGTGGTGTGAAGGCAGAGATGCCCTGACCCCGTCCAGAACTTGCATGTGCTTTTCTGTTGCATTTTCTTTTTTTTTTTTTTTTTTGGATATAGCTGTTTTGTAGATCAGGACTGTATACAGGTCTCATTTTAATTCCAAAGATATGGTTAGATTCCCCAAGAAGGGGTATTCAAGTCCAACTTGGGAGTTTATATACAGACCTTTGACTTTAGGGATAAAAGCACTGTATTTTAGCTCCTTGAGGATTGCTTTAATGTGAATTAAGCCAGACCTTAAGGAACTCCATTTCATTTTCAGAGTCTGTGAAAAGATTCAGTCTTTAAACTGTTTCTTCACAGAGACATAAGGTCAGAGTGCATCAGTGCCTCGCAGCGTCCCCAGGCCCTCGGTCGTGCCCTGGTGCTGGGGGCAGACGGCTGTCCTAGAGATGATCAGACACATGAGGTCTGGAGTATCTGGAGGGGCAGCAGCACAGTCACCCCCGTGGTTTAGTTCCCCTTGGTTATAGTGACACAAAGACACATTCAGGCCTTTGATAAAAGCCAGGCTTCTCTGCTTTTACACACACAAACAACAAAAAAAAAACCCAATAGAAAAGGAAAGCAGAGAAGGGGAGGCTGTGTTTTGTTAAAGTAGGGACTTGGGATTTAGCAAGAAAAAAACCCCAAACCTCACTACTTTGAATTAACGAGGGGCTCTGAAGTTGAAAGCAGCCCTTCTCCACCCCATTGGGTCAGTGGACATTTCCAACCCTGCTCCCTCCCCAGGAAGAGCCCCCTCTTCTTCAGCCCCATGGTGGTTTTTATAAGGAAGAAGGGGTTTCATATATATACACACATATATATCCCATCCCATATATAATCCTATATATGTGTATATGCTCATTAGTGCTTATTAAGTGGCGAAGCAAAATGCAAAGAAAACAGAGGGGCAGGGAGTAAAAACCACGTTCCTTTTCGGCGACTAAATGCCCATCCTCTTTTACTGGGTTTTATTCTGGGCTTTGCTTATTGCAGTTTTAGCTCCTCTTTGCTCCAGATCGGTCCTGAGCAACGGCTCTGTGCCCGACAGCTCATCCCCAGGGGATTTCATCGCAGGGAGTGGGTGAAATTGGGTGGCTCCATCCTGATTTGGTTTAAGCTGGTAAATTTTGTGTTGCTTGAAGCCAACAGTCTGTTGAACTGTTTTGGTTTAAAATTGATTTGATACCTAATTTTGGAAGCTTTGCCTGCTGTAGTTGGGGAATCCCTATGGCTGTACCACTGCTGGGTATCTATATGCCATTCCTACCCTGAATTACAGCCACTTGACACAGCAAGCTCAGTGCCACTGGCAGGAATCCCATGCAGAGCCACTGTAATGAAGTGGCGATGTCAAACCTGGCACTGATAACCTGAGGAATTAGGCCTTTGCCACCAAATGTTGGCTTTTTCCTGGGTGTAAAACTGTGTGTGCTCAAGGGAGAGGAGTTGCATGCGTTCAAGTTGTGTCGTTTAAGATCTAAAAATCCCATTTTGTAGCATCATCGCACAAAGGAATGTTTTACTCTTTAGCTGCTGTCCTGCTGGGTGACGTGCTGTCAGACCCAGCGCGGAGCCCTGGACCTCTAAATGCCTTGCAGCATCCTTCTCGGGGCAAAATAATAATAATAAAAAAATACTCTTTGCACTTTAAAACTTATTTATATTGAAACTTTTGATACAATTAAAAAAGATCCAAATGCATGTTTAAAAAGTGATGAAATAAGCAACATTTCTTCTCTTAATTGTATAGCTCACAGTTCTTTTTCACAGAAAGGAAGAGCAGCGCTGATCACTAGCCTGGGAGGCGATGGAGCTGTGCTGCTCCAGGGATGTGACCCCAGAGGGACAGGGGTGAGGACCTTCCCACCTCACCCACGGCATGAGGGCACTGTCTGCAGGCTGAAAACTGTAACACTGAGGCTGTAATTGCCAGATTCTTCCCTCTCCTGCCTCTCACATCCCCTTTGCCCCCAGGAATGACTCCAAAACCAGCTGCTGCTTCCCTTCCTGAGGAGCCAGGAGGGACACCAGGAGTATCTCTCCCACCTTTGAATATCTGAGGAAGGGGAACGGAAAAGGCAATAGGGTGGCTCCCCCCCTTCAAAGGGGAAAAGGGGCTCTTTCCCCCTGCACACCAACCCGTTAAGAAGCAGTGCTGTCACCTGCTTTTGCTGGTACTTGCACACAGCTGTGGCTCCTGATGAACCACCCTTGTCCCAGCTGTGTCTGTGGGGCTCTGCCTGCCCTTCCGGCCAAGCCCAGGCTTGGTGGGCTCCGGGGAGGTCTCATATGGAGCCACTGAGGGCTTGGGAGGTGTTTCAGCAGCGTGGATGGGGCTCTGGGCTGGTGGGACACGGCTCTCCTCTCCGTGGCTGAGGTGAGTCTCCTGGTGTTTGCTGTTTCTCAGGTTTTTGTGAAGGTGCAGCAAAGGGACGGTTTGGAAGAGTGTGCTCATGCTGATGTTAGCTGGGATGGCCTTTCGGCCTGGGACTAAGAGTTATGTACGGGTGTTTTTAAGGTATCTGAATCCCCCTACGTTTTATAATATAGAGAGGGGTTTAAGATGTCCTGGAGTGAAACTCACTGCAAGCGGGCAGGAAAGCAGAGGTGTGTGTGTATTTATGCATACACATGTGTGGAAGAGTTTATGTAAGGTTTAGTCTGTGGGCAGCTATTGAAGCAACCTGGGTGCTGTTTTAAGAAGTCCTTTATGTTTTTGGTGTTGGAGGCGTGAGGCCTGTAGCAAGGGCCTCTGCGCCCCCTTTGCTGTGGGAGATGGTGTGCTGCCCCAGGGGCCTTTTTGGTCTGAGCAGTGACACAAATGTGTTATTTTGAAATCAGTTTTAACTGATCCCCTCTGGAGCTTGATGTCTGCTTGCTTCAGGCTATGCTGTCATCGTTGAACAGGAAAAAACTCAAACAAATACGTACCATAAGGTGAACTCCTTAGCAGAGTGAAGTGGCCTAACTTCAAGCTGTTAAACCACAGGATGCTTCAGAGGGGTCTTCACATTCCTGGCTGTTCTTTTTTAGTGCTTTACTTGTGTAATGTTTTTACTCTGGAAGAGCAGCATGTATTCCCCCACCCGCCCGAGCAAATGGTGACCCAGGTGGTCTGTCTGTAAAGGAAGAGGAGTTCGAGTACTCTAGAAACCTCCCTGAAATGGCTGCTCCCTGCTGGTGGGCAAATGCTGAGGGGAGCCCTCCATCCCAGACTTACGCTTTATTCAGTGAGGGTCAGGCCTTGGTGGAAAGCGGGGACTGAGCCCAGCCATCGGCCCCAGTGAAACAGTAATGTGGAGTTTATGCAAGAATGGCAGATAAAGTAGTGGGTTGTTAACCCAAAAAGGTGACTCCTAGAGATGAAGAGGTTGTCCAGACAGTGGGGGGAAGTTAGTAATATCCCTAATTGGCTTCTGCCTGTGGCAGCCTTTCCACAACTCGGTTGCGTGACTGCATGTTGTCTTTGGGAATTTTTGTTGGGTTTTGGTTTTTGTTGTTTGGGGTTTTCTTTTGGAGTGTCTATATTGGGGCAGAGGGAGTCAGACAAACCTTTATGGATGAAGGAAACATTGTCTGGGGTAGGTGTTACAGAACGCAAAGGCGAGGGTGCAAAAAATCTCCCCCAAAACTAAACTCCAATCTGGAAAGGCATGTTGCCCTGTGATGGGCAGTGACTGCTAATTGCTGTTCTGCTGCTCATCCGCGCTGACAAAGCGGCAGCTCGTGGCTGTTGGTGGGGCTGGTGGAGGTCACTGCCCATGGGTGCCAGCTTTTGCTTGGTTGGTGCCAAACTCTCTGCTCTTAAGCCTCAGTGCCTGGTAAAAGTTAGCAATAGTCTGGCTTAATGTAAAATGGAGCCCTGGGTTTAAGCCATTAATCTCTTCTGCCTGGGGTTGTACCTTTGCCAAGGAGTAACGAACAGCCTAATGAATGGGGCCAGCTGAAATACGGCTCTCAGCTGTGAGACTGATGGGGGACCCCTCTGATCAAGGCCACTTACTGAAGCTGTTTCCACTCAAATTAGGACATACTGACAGGGCCTGTGGAAGATACAGCCGTTAGCACCTGAGACGTTGAATAATAATGCCTGTTGAAGGCAATTTGTACTTATCTGATAGCTTGAAGTGCAAAAGCTGGAAGGAGGAAGATGAAGGGACAGAGGCTCAGCCTGGGACTGGAGGGTTTGATTTCCCTTTCACGGCTGCCAGCGTTTTGACGGGGAGCCAGGAATGCTGTGGGCTGTGAAATGTTTTTGTTTCGCTTCATCGGGTTTGTGCAGCCAAGTCCTAATCTGGGTTGTCATTTCCAGGGAGGGAAAATGGGAGGTCCGTGCTTTGAACATCTCTGTGGAACTGTTGCAGGGAAAGGGTCCTTCCCGGTAGTTCTAAGACAGCTAAATGTTGCTGTATGTTCTTTTTTGTTCTTTTTTTTTTTTTCCCCCCTTTTAAAAAGTTTTTTTTATTATTTTAACTGATTTGTTGGCTACAGCCATAAGTGGTACAAAATGGGTCTGAGCTGAAGCTTTCCAGTGCTGAGCATCGTACGCAGCTCTGATCATCTAGAGATGAACGTGGCCCCCTGCCTGCATCTTTTTTTTAGGAATGGCTGAGTCAAGACCTGCTGGTCAAACTAAAGGGCAAGAGATGGAAAGGCAGTGGAAGCAGGGACAGGTATCCTGGGAAGGGTACAGGGAAGCTGCCTGGTTGTGTAGGGATGGGGAAGGAAGGCCAAGGCGCAGCTGGAACTCATTGCCCAGAGAGGTGATAGATGCCCCATGCCTGGAAACAGTCAAGGCCAGGGTGAACGGGGCTCTGAACAACCTGATCTAGTTGAAGGTGTCCCTGTGGGGAGGTTGGACTAGATGACCCTTACAGGTCCCTTCCAACCCAAACCATTCTATAATTCTATAAACATCACTAATGTGAACACAAATTAGAGACTTAAATGATAACACATGCGACTCTTCAGCTCTCATCTATAAATAATCCATCTTAAATTGTGAATAGCAAACTGAAGTTGTTTGCTTGCAGATATTTTTGGTTGGAGGAGCCCTCTTTGGTTTGCTTGTCTTCCTTACCAGTTTATATGTCTTGACATGTCATTTCCTTCGTGGTCTTCCCACCCTCCCAAAATGGATTTGTATATAAATAATTAAAAACAAAAGGAGACAAATCTCCATCATAAATGTCTTTCACATTGGGTGAGACATGACTTTGGGGGGGAATGCAAACGTTGCAGACAAAGTACCTGGGCATGAAAGGGAACCTTCTCTACAGTTCCAGCATCTCTCCCATCTCATCTTCTCTTGATAAATGCTCTGCTGTACCTGCTGCCCTTTCTTGAATCACCTCCCAAAAGAGCAGGAGGGAACCATAGTGAATAAACTAGGTGGGAAAATGTTATTTTTGCAGTGGGTTGCTTAAGGACATTAATTTAGTCAAAAAGCCCATCCTCCTCCAGCAGCCTTCAGTGCAGCCCCTGGAAGAACCCTTGCCTTACCTTACAGCGTTGAGTTAGTCCCAGGTCTGTATGTGACAAGTCGGCTGTAGTTTTAACGTAGCTCATAATGGGAATGTAATGTTAAATTATTCGGTTGCAGTCAGTCCCGGTTCTAGCTTTTGTTGGTTGGTATTGGTTCTGCTTATTATTAACAGATTTATTTATTCTTTATTAGGATTGAAAGGTTTTTATTAGGATGTAGAGATTTTTTTATTAGGCTTGTGTATGCATTGATTTGTCCAATTGTTGCTACGTCTCTTGTTAAAGAGATCACCCAGAAGATTATATTTCCTGCAGGCTGTTTAACTGTATATTCTGTAATGCTGGGGTACCACCCCTTAAATAGATTGACCTTTCGGTTCCAGTTCTGCTCTCTTTGCCAAAATAATTTCCTCCTTGCTCTGGTTCACATTATCAAATCGCAAAGCCATTAGTTCTAGTTCTTGGTAAGGGTGCTGCTATTCAAATCTGGGCTTCGTTTGGGATTAGCAAACTTGTGGTTACTTGTGCAGCCTGAGGCAAAGGACTGGGGAAAAAGGAGGTAGAGGATTGAAAAGTCCCATCAATGAGAAATGAGTACGTTTTCAAAATTATTTTGGTTTTATTTGCATCATGGCAATGTGTGCTGGGGAACTTGGGGTGTGGTGCCTGCGTGACAGGGACAAGGCAAGCTGTGAATCCCCTTTATGAGAATGCAGCGGTGCTGGTAGTTCTTATGGGGGCTGGAGGGCTCTGCTAAACAGTTGCTGTGTCCCTGTACAGCCACGCAGACAGCACTGGTCTATGACACTTCCTGCTTTGTGGGAGGGACTTTCAGGAGGTAATAAATTGATTGTACTTTGGGATAAACCAGGGTGTGTGTAATATTTTATTTTTTCCAGAATTATTGGGAAAAATGCTCTTTGAAAATGTTGGGGTGTTATTTCAAATGTTGTCATAAGGAAAACTTTATTAAGCTTGAATTCATCATTCCCCTACTGCTGCTACATACAACTGGACAACCCAAACGAGTAAACGGTCCTGTAGGAACCCAGCTTGCTCTTGCTTTCTGGGTTCTTCTGAACTTGAAGGTCACTGAGTCATGTCAGAAGCAGGAGCAGCGCTGCTTTTGGTGTCCCTCCGTAGAAGAGCAGGGGAAATGGTGAACCTTCTGGCATCTAAGATGTCCTTGTGATTTATTTAAAAAAAAAAAAAAAACCAACAACACACAAACAAAAAACCCCAACCAAACAACCCACACGCACCTCCAATCCTACAATTTTTAGTATTCATTTTGGCTTTGAGTGCATTATTCCAATGCTGTTAGTCTGCTGTAAGCATCCTACCACAAATCTACAGGCTCTGGTGCAAATCGGGAAAAGGTGGATGGGAACCTGCTGGGCCGAATGGCAACTCTAAAATCATCATTGAGAGTTCAAGAAACACAATCTTGGTGACTGAAGGTGTCTGAATAACGCAGATCTATTTTTGCCATCTGATCAGACCCTCACAGACCAGACTTTTCGCAGATATTCACCTACTGAATCCAAATTGCTAGCTCAGCAGAGCGAACGGTGTGTGCTTGCAGCAGATCTGGTGCTGGTGCATGTTGTGTTGAGGGATGCTCAAGGTGTTGCTGCTGGCAGGGCAGGAGGAAGAAATCTGGGGTGGGAAGGGGGCGAAGTGGCAGAGAGTTTAAAAACTGTCTAGATCCTGTAATAGTTGCAATAGTCAGTATATGAAATATTGGCTCACACTGAATGAGGAGATAGTCTTTGCATAATTCAGCAAAGAATGTGACTCTTAAAAATGTGTGGCTTTTCTTTAGATTTCCTCTAATATACTAAATAATCTCTGGCTTTGACATTTTAATTGTACAGCCCAGATGTGAAAATTTTCCACCAGATCCTGGCAGAAATCCCAGCAAACTGTTTCAAATAGAGAAGTTTAAAAGGGGGGTGGGGGGGGAAGGGAAGTGTTTCTTGCACTTGTAAACCCTATTGTTTCAGAATTTATCAGCTAACATTGAACTCTCCAGGCTTTATAAAAAGCAGGATGAAAGTGTTGCAAGCAATAGTATGGAGGCACTTTTTCTTGTACATCGAAGGATGTTCCTTGGTATCGAAGAAATAGGAAGCTTTAGACATTTGTTTGGCTTTTATAAGGTCAGAGAGAGGCAAAGATCCAGTCACTGGTGCTCAAAACCGGTCTAGATGTTACGGTTTTAGCACTGCTGCTTTGAATTCTATTCAGTGGTACTTTCTTGCAGGGGACAGAGACTTTTTCCATCTGTTTAGCAAGTAATACTGGACTAGATTCCTTTTGTATCCACTCTGCTGCAAGGAAAGATAGGAAATATGCATAAAATCTACCAAATATGCGTAAAATCAATTATTTGGGGATTCTTTTGAGCCATCTGTTCTAATGGACAGGCTGCTCCAGAGGAGCCAGCCCAGCCCCGGAGCTATCCGTCTCATGTCTGGAGCGTGTTTAGGGAGGTGTTTCTTCCCAAAAAGCAGCATCCTGGCTCTGCGTGTGCATGATGGGGGTTCTCCCTTGGTAGAGGCCTCTGCTTTGGGAGCTGAAAATGGAGTTTTAATGCAATTCATGTATTGTTTTTACCAGTTGCCGTGCTGGGTGCTTTTGGCATTGAAGATGTTACGAGGTGGTGGCTCCCTGACCATCATGGGACAGAGGGTGCCACACTCCCACCCTCTGCTCACATCGTGCTTGGCACTGTTTGCTCCTAACAGCTTTGAGGCTGATGGTCAATAACTTGATGTGCAGCCTCTAGTAAGGGAGAGTGGCTGCTTTATCAGCCCAGTATCTTTAATCAGCATCTTCCATCCTGCCTTTGCTCGTGCAGGGTGAGGCACAGCAATGCTGTTTTGTGCCTCTTGCACCCAGGTACAGCACCTGGGATGGAGAGCATCCCCTGCTTGGGAGCCCTCCACAGTTCCCAAATTGCCCAATAATATCAGCTCATTTATGATTAAAGAAGTGTGGTGATGGCCTTCCCCATCTGTCAGTGAGATGGTTATATCAGGCTAGGCAAAGCAAGATTTTTGCATTCTGCTAGATTGTCTGTAGTGTGATGCCTTTTGAGTGTGGTGTCAAATCGGTTCAATAGCTCCAGGGGGAACTGTAGACATCTACAGACAGAGCCTTTGTTGTCCAAGTATCTCCCCATGTCTCAGTGGAGACTGCAAAAAACCAGCAAGGGAAGGTGGAGAACACAGAGCCCTTGTAATGAGGCTGGTAAACTCAGAAAATTCAAACCCCACCCAGACATCTTCCTCTTATCACACAGAGTTTGAACTGATGAATTAATTAAATCCACAGAGGAGGGATGGGTGAGTATAGAAGGACCATAAAGGGGCTGTAAATGACGTTCCCATGTGGGACCATGGATGCCAGAATAAATCAGGAGGGAGGACTGATGTGTAGACATGGCCCCTCCTGTAGGTAAGAGCGTCTGGAGCTCACAAGAGCTCAAGTACTGAAGCAAAGAAACACTGCTGGGAGTTCAGTGCTGCTGTAGTAGGAGAGAGAAAAGGAAGATAAAACTGAGTTTGCAGATCTCCAGTGGCACGGCCAACCTGCCCGTGATGGTTCTCCACTGTCCTTCTGGCATATGGGTGTTCATCGTATCACCTTTGAGGGCACCTGGGCCAGCATCACTGTAGGGAGACAGAAGGAGTAGCACCACGACTTGGCTTGTCTGTCTCTGCTCTACACTGTGCAGGTTTCCTTTTGTGCCAGTTACATACTGATCAAAAAAATTGTGTTTTTCTGTGGACTGCTAGGCATGAATTCTGTACGGGCTCTTCCACAGAGCTCCAACGTCTAAAATTGCAGCAAGGCATCTCTGGCGCTTTGCTGATGTCTCAGATTTCTCTTAGTTTGGAATTACCCTTAGTGCACTAATTGTATTTCCCCCCACCCCTTTTTTTTTTTTTNGAAAACGTATGGTTTTTTTACAAACACTGTTTGTTATTTAGCTCTGGCTTCACAGAATGCCTGTGAAGATTGGTCTCCATGAGAATCACTTGCAGATAATTTTCATTGCAAACAGAATCCTGTAGTACATACATGTGCAGCCGAGTCAGCTGCTCCTCGGAGCATATGTAATGGTTTCTAGATGGAAAGGAAAGTCTGAGATGAAATAGATCATGACATGACATTTTCAAAGTTTATGAAACAATAAAACACAATAATCATGGTTAAAATTTGATAAATATGTGGTGGTGTTTTTCTAGCACAGAATACAGTTCTGCAATAAACCCTAATTAATACAGTCTGTGGTAAACAGATTAATTCCTTTTAAAATCAGAAACTTTCCATGCCCTGAACAGAGACAAACATGCATTTTAGCAGCCAGCGTCTAACCCAGGGAGCAAAAATCTTTCTGCTCTTTTTTTTTTTTTTAATTGTTATTATATTTTAGTGTATGCCTTGAGCAAGGACAAAAAAGAAAAGCTCAGAAACTGCTCTGGGTGGCATCGGGCTCTGGCTGTGCATATACAAACCCCTTTCTCTCTTGCTGTGAAACACATATAGCTTAATGTCTGTCTACGTGGGGTTGTGTGGGTTTGTTTTTTCATGCAAGTAGGGATTTCTTTGCCATCTCTGATGCTTTTTTGCCCCAGCAGGCACAATTTCACACCCTCCCCTTCCCCCAGGCTGAAGCATGTGGCTGTGGGAAGGGACACAAATGTCCTCAGGAAGTAAGGCCTCGAGTGGGATGAGGTGCTGGGGGAAATAGTTTGAACTGACCTTCATGTTGACTTCAGCTGGAACCATGTGCACTTCTCCCCCTCTCCCCTGCCCCCTACAGAAACGTAGTTAGAAATAATTAATTTTGCTATTCATCCTTTTGTAAATGTGGATTTGAAAATCTAAGATGCATGGGACATCAGTGTGTGGTGGTGACAGTATCGAGGGACCCATGTTTCAGGAGCAGGAGAGCATTTGCCTCCCCAGATATGAATTTCCAAGGCCACTTGTGCACCAATGCAGTGTTTCCTGGGTGACTACATCTAAAATTGCTGTTGTATCAAGCCTTTAATTTCTTGAAAGCTGGAACAGTGCCTAGGCTTTCTGCATTGCTGAAATGAACTTCATCTGCTCTGAAATGCACCTTTTCACCTCGATCCAGCTGTGGCTTTCCTAATGTGTGTATCTGAAGCAGACCTGACTGCCAAGGAAAACATCAACTCTTTCACTTGCTGGGAAGAGAGGATTAAATTCTGCTTCCTGATGGGATGGTGGTTGGATTTCACACAGGTAGTTTAGACCTAATAAAATTCCGTTCTGGGTTTGCAAAAAAGAGATATTTTTATATTGGCACTGACTTGTGGCTTGCAGAGTGTGTACTTTGGCTTCAGTCATGCAGATTTTGTTTCACTGGAGCAGGGATGCCCAACCTCCTATACCAACAGCGTAAGAAGCCTCTCGTGCATCTCCTGCTCTGGCCTCCAGAGAAGATATTCTGCTGTAAAATGCTTCAACAATGTTATTTAAAAAAAAAAAAAAGGTCACTGAGGTGAATTAAAACTTGATTGAATTAGCTGGAGGATGTATTTATCAAAGCTTTGTGTTAGTGCAGTTTGTGGTTATTGAAAGAAGCAATAGCAATTGTGTGGCATCTTCCATTTGGTGTCAGTGCCTGGGGTGCGTGACTCTCGGAAAAAAGCCACAGAAAATAGTACAGTTGGGCATGATGGGGGTTTTTTTCCCCAATGCAGGAAGTGTGGTGGAGCTTAGTAATGTCCTGGCTCCCTGGGAGCTGTGTGCGCAGCAGCAGTGGTTGATTACCTACAGCCAGGAGCCCCAGTAGACTGACGGGCAGCTGATGCTTGCTATGGAAAACCAAAGGCAAGATCTCCAGTGGGAGCAGGGATTGGAAACAACGATTTAAGCAAATGTTCCTGTGAAGTTCAGCTTGCTGGCGCTTGAGCCTGGGGTCAGGGCTGGCTTTGGACTATGTCTGCTCCATAGACTTAATGAAGAAATTGTCCCAAGGGCATAGGATTTGCTGCTGAGGAATTCTAGGTAGCTGTGGGTGTAAAGAGGAGAGTATGAACCTTTACATGCAAAAATATCTTTCTGTTTGTTAATGTAGGATGTACAACTCGGAACCTGATAACATACCACTGAATGTTTCCTAAGTGAACATCAGTGTCTTGTTTGTTTACAATACTTGTGGCTGACCCTGGAATCCTTCAGACAGACATATTGATGTGTTTTCATATACCTAAAACATTAAAAATCAATTGTTTATTGTGCACTTAGCCATAAAGAATTGTGCCAGACTGAGTTTTTACCCTGATGCTTGTAGACATTATAAGCACTTCTGATGTAAATACCTTCTCTGTTACAACACTCCTTAGTCTGGACAGATTTCAGTGCCACCTTCTCACAACCCCGTACATACATTGCCTTCAAGTGGTGTGTGTAATTGCACACGTGTGTGTTCATAATGTATGTGCATAGCCACATTAAAAAATAAAGAATACGTGCTTTTCCCTCTAGAGTGAGTGATGCTTGAGGCAGGCTCTTTTCAGTAGTGGGGGATTGACTGCTGGGTAGGTGCATAAAAAGTATATTTCAATAGCGGCATAAACTCAGCAAGATGATCTTGCTTCCTTACTGACCCCCCCCCTTTTTTTTTTTTCTTAAAGCATGCACAATATCAGAGAACAGATGTAATAACTTGTAAATGTGATGGGCAAGCATCCAGGTCTACTATGTGTTGTTATGAAATAATCCTGAGTATTTGAGACTGGACTGTGTTTTATGAATTTATGTGTACTGGTATCTGTAACTGGGGGGATAAGATCAAATGTCCTTAAATATCTGCATACTAATGTCTCTGGCTGTGAGTGGGCTGCCCCACCCTGGGCTTTGGGAGGGCACAGCAAGGTCTACAACTAGGAGGAGTTTGCTGAGTTAGGATCTCTGTGCATGGAATAATCTCCTGAGCCACAGAGGCTGAAGGAAAAAGCAGTCATCTGGCTTGTTATGAGGACTAGTGCAGAAATGCACCGAGACATGTAAGGCTCGAATTAACATGGTTTATAAGCAGTTATCCCCAGGAAGCAACAGGTAGTGAGAAATCCAGCGAGTCAATAATTTTCTCTGCTTAGTGTGGTTTCCAGTTTTCTTTTTCTTCTGAGCGGCAAAAGGCCTTCAACTAATTCTGACCTGGGTTAAGTGAATGCTTTAATTAACGTGTGTGTCTGTTGCTTAACCATGAGGAAAATCACTTGGAAAAAGGTTTGGGGTTGTTTGGAAAACTCTAAATGGCCTGAATAGTTTTAGCCTGAAAACATCCCTGTTTACATTAACACAGCTCCTATTTCCCCAGCCTCCTGCTTCTTTTCTTTAGTAAGCTCAGCACTAGAGAGGGAATAGGGTAACTTGGAAGTGAAACGGGTGACAACGCAGGTCCTTTACCCATAGGAGCAAAACATAACTTGACAGAAGGGGTGATGTTGTGGGGCTGAATGAGAAATGCACCACCAGGTCAGACCTGTGTCTGTCTGTCCATCCTGGTAACCTGGTGGGACTAGTGGCAGCGCCTGATGCTGTTTAGGGCTTGCGACTCAGAATGAAAACTGAGATAACCCAGCAGAAGTACTGCCAAGAAGTTAACACTTTGCTCCTAAAATCATGGTAGGTTTCACATGTTCAGCTGCAAAGCAGGTGGAGCTGTTTTAGATGCATGAAAGGTCCTCTGGTCACTGGGAAAGTTTAGTTGTGGCAATTGTCCCTTCCTTCCCCAAAAGGTCAGTTGTTGCAAAATTTACAAAGCAAGTGACTGCTCCAGCCTTAAACAAAATTCCTTGTCCTCGTTGGAGCAGTTGCTGCAGCAGGAGCTCCCTTTGGAGACGGGTGTCTGCTGTCCTTTTTATTGCAACTGGGGTAACACATGGCTTTCTGCTGGAAGCCCCTGAGCTCTGCCTGGCCCCTCGGGAGGAGATGTTGGG
The DNA here is from genome assembly GCA_013400035.1 of Rynchops niger. Lineage (NCBI taxonomy): Eukaryota > Metazoa > Chordata > Aves > Charadriiformes > Laridae > Rynchops > Rynchops niger. The sequence goes on from VXBH01006689.1 coordinate 676,669, forward strand.
GCTGTTTTGGGGTTGAGACCTTGCAGCCTTGGGTCAGCACTACGTGGGTACGGGTTGTTCTGGAGTCTGAATGTGAGAAAAGTCCAACTTCTGACAGGTCTGCAAGTGTCCTGCAGATGAGAGTGCCTGGCCTTGGTGAACGAGGCTGCAGTCCTAAAGGAAATATTGGGAAAAAGACAAATGGTTGTGTTATCCTATGAAGAGTGAGTTGGAAAGGAGGTGGGGAAGGCTCATCATTGCACTCCTATAGGCCTTGAACTTTCCCACCTGAACTGAAGTCTTGCAAGTGTGAAGGAATGGTTCTACTCAAGGGATGTTGTTATGATTGTATTGAGGAGAACAGTATAATTGCCCAACCACAGTCCTTTTTCTCCCAATATTGCTGTAATCAAGAGATGAAGAACAAAGCTTTATGCATGAGAAGGGACGCCTACTTTTGAGTAACTTTACTAAAGAGAAGATTGCTTAAGTAACTGTTTATAGTGATTAGTTACGAGTTTTCAGATTGAATCAATAGCAGATGTTACTTTTGAATGACCTTTATGAAATGTGTATGTGTTTTCATGCTAGGCTGACTCTTCAGGGTACCCTTGAGGTAAATCAGATGTCTTTAAAAAACCCTAACCTGTGGTGTGCCAGAATGCCATGTGCTTGTGAAATAAATGACAGGCAGCTCTGCTGGCCAGAGCAGCTTGGGATCTATGTAAGTGATTTTATACTCTTGCAGCCAACAACCATCAGGATGTGGTTTTCATACAGGTTTTCACACTAATTGAGTTATACATGGAAAAACTAACATAATACAAAATCAACTTCACTTTCATAGAGCGAATGTAGGAAAAAAAAAATGATGAGAGGTTATCTGTGTAGTTCACTTTGGGAACTGTTAATTTAGAAAATGGGAAGACTATTTCTAACATATTACTTCATGTAGTTGGCGGTCTGCTAATTAACAGGCTTATAGCTTTTTTTTTTTGTCAGCTCAATTAACAGGCGTCCATGTAAATGGAAAGATCAGAACTTTATTTAGATTAAAATCTAAAAACCTGTCCCTTGTCAAAAGTATTCAACTCTGATTTACGTGGTTATTCTTTGGGGTTTTTTGATGCCCCTGACAAGTGTTGCCAACTCAGCTGCTGCGGAATCTGATATCATCATATCTACAGCGATGCTTGAGTTGGGTTAACCTGCCTGGCAAAAACATGTTTGAACACGGATAATCAGCAAATAGGCATCTCAAACTTCTCCCACTTAGTGCATGAATACCTTGTGTTTTGGGGACTGGGGTAAGACAAAGCACTTTGGGAGTCTCTGTTTTGGTTGTGAGCAGTGGGTACCACACTGGCCGCTTCATTCATGAGTGAGATCTCTCGATACGTTCCACTCAAACAGCAGGTAACCGAGCTGCTGGCAGGCTGCAGTGACTCTTATCTATGCCCGTGGAGTTCTGTCTAAAACTAGAGAAGAAATGGGCATTTCAAATTTCATCATGATTTTCCTGAATAAGTTGCTAGACTCTCTGTTTTGACTTGCTTGCAAAATTTTCTTGCAGTTACCATAGTTCTCAATATGTTCTTTTGTATAATATGAAGATTGGAGTTAAATCTTTGTTTGCAACTTAACTCTTTTTTTCCCATCTCTATAATGTTGTTGAACAAAAAGCCTTCAGAATCCTTAGGGGGAGAAGTTTCTTGATCAGTATTTTTTTTTTTCCCTGTTAGGAAAACTTTCATATCAACTGTAAAACATGTATGAAATCACAGGTCCATTTCCTCTGGAATGACCCACTTTTATGATGAACGTTGAACGCATTTACGGTATGATACCAACTGGATCCCATTTGCAGAGAGCATCCATGCCTGTGCATGATTTACTTTCTGAGAGAGACTTTCCAGATGTGTTTTTTTTTGTCTTGGCTATTTGGTATGTTAACATCGGAGTGGTCAGTAGCACCTGGCCATGGTCTTTGTGAAGTTAGAAAGCACAGGCAATATTCCCAACATCACACATGAGGCACTTAAATCTCACTTGAGGTGGAGGGGAAAACCCAAAGCAAGTGTCATGAGATGACTCTTCTGCAAACTTTTGGTCTTGGCTTGATGGCCTGGGCTGCTATGTGTGAATGTAGAATTGCAGATGCGCTCAAAGCTCAATGGGATATTTCTGAACCTGAAGAAAAAGACAATAGAGTCATTTTAATTGTTACTAACACCTTTGTGATCACTAATTAAAAGTGAATAATCTTCAAGCTTTGGAATTTGTATGCAGAACGTGGGTGTGTTGTGGGAGAGGCAAGGTATGCAGTGTTGTTTTTCCTTCTTTTGTAGCAGCCTTGCACATGTGGTGTTATATGTAGCACCCAGAAACCTCAATTAAGGACCATTGTTATATGCACTATGGAAACAAAGTGATCTGAGGGCTTGTAATTCATGGGACTGTTACTGAGGCAAGTTTAATAAAAAAATAGTATGAGTAATTCTTTCTGACTTTTTTTTGGTCTTTGGTTGTGTGATATAGTAACATAGAAAGTACTTGACAAATGTGTTTTCAACATAAGCTGCAGAAGAGCTGCTGTGTCCGGTTCTGGGCTCCCTGGTTCAAGAAGGACAGGGAACTGCTGGAGAGGGTGCAGCAGAGAGCTACCAAGATGATGAGGGGACTGGAACACCTCTCTTATGAAGAAAGGCTGAGGGATTTGGGTCTCTTCAGGATGGGAAAAAGACGGCTGAGGGGGGGATCTCATCAACACTTATAAATACTGAAAGGGTGGGTGTCAGGAGGATGGGGCCAGGCTCTTTTCAGTGGTTCCCGGGGACAGGACAAGAGGTAATGGGCACAAAGTTGAGCATAGGAAGTTCCACCTAAACATGAGGAGGAACTTCTTTCCTGTGAGGGTGGCAGAGCCCTGGCACAGGCTGCCCAGAGAGGTGGTGGAGTCTCCATCTCTGGAGGCATTCCAAACCCGCCTGGATGCGTTCCTGTGCAACCTACTCTGTCAGGGGGGTTGGACTGGATGATCTCCAGAGGTCCCTTCCAACCCTACGATTCTGTGAGATGATAATGAAGTCTGTCGGATGCATGTGTGGATGTCTCACTTCTGTGTCTTGTGCACATTTTGCTTCACAGTGTAATTATGTTTAAGAGCTTAAGTGTACTTGTTCTTTGACAATCTGGTCCATCTTCTTGAGCTGGGCAAATAGTAGAGGGAGGAAATCCATCTGGGTCTCATTTGGAAGGTGCGTGCTGCAGCACTTGGCTGCCTCTCCCCATTGCAGGCTGTGTGGCATCTGCTGCCCTGTGCTGCTTTCTGGCCATCTAGCTTTGGCTTTGTCCCTCACTATGCACGTTGTTTGTAGTGTCAAAACCCATTTTTAAACTCTCAGTTTTAGCCCATTGTCTAGAAAGAAATAGTGGTGCCACAAGTGGGACTAAATGGAGGATGGATTTTTAAAGCACAGCGAATTCTGGTGTTATTTCAGTCTTGGTCCCTCTCTGTCCTAGTTGTGAACCATGGAGAAAGTTGTGCTGCTGTGAATGCAGGACTTAGTATTTTGTCCATCTCCCATTGCACATTCTAAGCTCTGTTGCTTAGAAAATGTCTATATTGTCTTCTATATATAGCTTCGAAAAAGGTATTTTTTGCATCGTACTTTTCTTTGAGTAAGCATAGCAGTGTGACTTACATCACAAGGCTGGGGTTCATTAAGTCACCCCAACTAGATGTGCAAGACCTGCTTCATGTGATTTGAAGTGGATGTAGGTGTTTTGCAGTAACTTGAATTTTTAAAGAAGCATTTTCTTAAGAATGGATGAAATGAGTTAAGAGGGCATCTTTTTTTCAGAGCCAAGGTGAAAATTGCTTTATTATGAAGTGGCCTTATTATGCTATTATGCTTATTATTGCTTTATTATGAAGCTGCGACAGAGCCCTTCACTTTAGCAGTGTGGATTAATGTATTGGCTGTATTTTAACTTGGGAGATTCCTGGGGAACTAGACTGAAACTTCACACATCAGCATGCTTTCTGGTGCCATGCACTTGGCAACACAAAATCAGCATCTAAAACCCGATTCCTCTGTAGCTGCAGACGTAGCCAGCATGCTCTGTAACCTGTTTGGTTATTAAGATTCACCCTGCTATGGCATGTTTTCTGTCATCAACTCTGTCTTGTGCCTATGAAGTCCTTGTTCGTGACTGCGTCAGGGAGAGGCTCTGTGTGTCTACTGGCAAATACATCTTCTAAGTCAGCTTCTAAAATGATAACTGGAAAAGGTCCCAAGGTTGTCATCACCCTCGTCCCAGTCCAGTGCACTCTCGCTTCTTGCAGGCACCAGGCAGGTGATGGAATCTAACAGGGATTTCTCTCTGCCAGTTGTTGCTTGCTTTGCTGATGGGATTATCTACCTTCTTTTTTCCTTGCTATTAAAGTGGACTTCCTGATGTCAGTTGATGACTTAAGTCTTGCATGTTTGTAGTTTAGTTGCATATAAACAGCAGAAGTAATTTAATGAAGGTCCGAGGTGTCTGTGTCTCTTCTTCTTGCCTGGGGTTCAGCTTGGGACCTGGAGGTTCTCAGCTCAAGAGGATGCCGTCACATCGTCCATGTGCAGTGTGGGAGAAACCCAACCAGAGAGGGCTGAGCCCCTGCCTCCCTCCTTCCACTTGCAGGAGCTGCCAGGATAAAACTGTTGCATCTAGTTTTGCCTATTGCTTGGCATGTTCTGTGCTTTTTAAAATACAGTGTTTCCCTTCTCAGTTTTATTGCCTAAATGTATAATATTACCCTAGTTTTTGCTTAACAAGTCTTAAAGGCTGTAAATGTTTCGTAAATATTAAAACTTGGGTCTGTGTTGAAGCTGCAGCATGACAGTAGTACCTTCCTTTTCAGCTGACGTGTATTTCAAATGCGCTTGGTAGAGTGGGTTTTTTTCGTCTTAATGCTATGGTGTCAGTTTGGCAAAGAAGGAAGAAGCTGGATTTTTTTTTCTTCTTTTTGGGCTCAGGTACTACTAGCAAGGTTTTCCCGTCCTGTGGGAAGGACCTAACTTGGCTTCCAGACCTTGGAGTCATCTTGAGGGATATGGAGCTGGGTCACTTTTTTTTTTTTTTGTGTGATATCTATAACTGTGAAACTGAAAGGCTTAGCCTAGGTAAGCCTTTATTTATGTAGCTGCTCTTTGTGCACTTTACTGAAACTGAGGGATAATAAAGAAGCTCTTAAAGCCTTGGTGACATGAACAACTCATTTGGTCCAGCTCTAAGCAAGAGATACAGGTATAGAAATCATATTCTGGCTTGGTAAGGTCAACATATAGAATAAGGTCTACAAAATGAGCAACACAAGGCAATCCTGAATGGGATTACAGCAGGATGAACTGATGTGTTGTATGAACAGCTGTGCCATCCAGATTCTCTCTCTTGGGCAGAGTGATGAGCATCCCAGAAGTGCTGTTAAATGCCCTTTCATTGGTTTGGTTAAAGCTCTTGTGGCTGTAATAGAGTGGCAAAAACCCTTCAAAAGTGAACAATCACTTTATGGCAATAAAATCTCTACGCAGGCCTGTCCCTTTCCAAGTGCATAGGCTGCATGCTTGCTCAAGGGTAGGCGCCTTTGAGGCGCGTTAAATTAGACTGTTAAGAAAAGGCTATAAAATAGCTTATTATCCCAGGAAAAATCTTTGTCTAAACTCTTTGGGCTGCTTTTTTCTTCCAAAGAGAACCTTGAACTGCAGAAACATTGGTGGGAAGGGGTTGCTGGAGGGCCCTTCTCCTGTGGAGAAGGGCTTGATCAACATCCCCCTTGAATTGAGGGGCCCAAAGCTGGGTCCAGCCCCCCATTGGCAGCTGTGCCATCCCCTGTGGAGGGGGATAGTGCTCTCAATCTGCTGCCCACACGATGCTATTGAGCAACGCGAACCAATAAACACGCAGTGGATGCTGTGTTCTCCTCTAGCCAGCCCCACCCTAGGTTGTGGTATTAGTTTGTAAGGCTAAGCCTTGCTGTCGAAGGATGTGACATTTAACAGTCTGTGTTGTAAAATCCATCATCTGTGTTTGGACATCCTCAAATGCCAGTGGGAGAACACAAGGTCACCTGTTAGGCTCACACTTGTGCTTGCACATGTCTGGCTGTGCAGCCCTCCGTGCTGGGGGAGGCTTTTTTTCCCCACTCCTTTTTCATATCACAAACTGTTGTAGCTCTGTGGAGCCCCCCCCAGAGCTACTGGGTTTTATATTGCGATAAGCCACAGCAGTTTAATTCTCTTGTGAAAAGCTTTGTTTAAGTGTGTTTAGGCTGAAGGAGCATTTGTAACTGTTTGATGTGGTCTGATTATGAATATCATGTGTTGAAAACACAGACAACTATTTTTTTTTTTTTAAACACACAACACATGGTGTGGAAGGTGGAAAGCTTTTTTCTTCTTTGGTCCCACCCCAGCATATAGGGGAAAAATTTAGCCTGATGCTTGTCATGACTCTGGAGGTTCACTTTAGGTAGCTGTTCAGAGGTTTTCTTCTCACTGGCTTATTTTTAAAAGAGCCTTCAGGGAAAAACTGGATGCTGCTTCATGAAACTGCACGCATGAACCATCAAAATAAAACAAATGGGAAATGTAGCACCAGTCATTCTACTAAATTTGGGCTTTGAAGTGGATACTTGTTGTATACAAGGCTCTGCTTTTGTTAAACCAAATGTTCTCTGTCTCTACCCATTTCCTCATAGCATCCATCTCGGTTTGCTGGTCCACTTGAACAGAGAAAGTTGTGCCTTGTGTAACTTGTCTAGGGCAGTGTGTAATGGTAACCGCTTTCTACATATTACAAAATTGATTATCCAAAAGTATGTGTTTTTGCAAGAGATTAGGATGAGAGAATAAGAGGGATGTATGTCTCAAGGTATTCAGCTTGTGAGAAGATGGTAGCTGCTGTGGATGGGCTGGAGCATGTTGGCAGAGGTGGGACAGGATACTGACCCTGGAGGCCGCTGTGGTTTGGCTTTAATGCGATATTGCTGTGATTTACGGAAGAGCAAATCTGACATGACTCCTTCAAGACCTGTGAATTTGTGCAGGTGTAATTGCTGGCAGAGATGGATCTGCTCTGATGAATCTGTAATACCTGTGTGAAGAATAGGAAAATAATCCTGTGAAGCTTTGGTACTGCTAAGGGATTTCCATCTTCTGGTATGTACGTAACGTATTTTATCTGATTTTTTTAATAGAAAAATCAGATTATTTCTTTTTTCCTAAGAAGGAGAGATTTCTGTGAAAGCCAACATATCAGTAAATTCCATGGAAAAGTTGGTAGGTAACTCAAAACACTGGTAATGCTTGTGGTTGCTGAATCTATTTTAATTGTATAAAAACATTTTGATTAACACTATCTCTGACCTTCAGATAGTTTTGAAAGGTAGAGAGCTTCTGTGGGAAGCGAACTCTCCCATGCTGCCTGGACGGACCAAAGAACAGGAGAAATAGTGATTCTCTGGAAAAAGACTCTTGTGGTTCACTCGGATTCTGTCAACTGATGTGTGCAGGGTTTATTCTCACTAAAATCCAGAGTGGTAACACCTGGTTTTAGTTTTTAAAGGAGCTTGTTGCCTACACTACTCTATCAGTAGACCATGACATTTTCCATTACTTTAAGCAAGAGTTTTAAGATGTTTGTTTAACAGATGTACTACTGTGGATTTTTTCCAGTTTCTAAAAATACAAATATTCCGTTTTCTAGTAGGAGAGGATGTGTTGCCAGATGCAAACTGATTACTCTCTACATTTTGCCTTATAGTTCAATAGTGTATATACTATTTCCAAGGAAAACCCAGAGATTAAAAGCAGTAGGGAAAAAGTCACAAGTACACATTTTGCTGCTGCTCTGTTGAATATTCCCACCCTGCAGACATGGACGGATTTATGCCCACTCTTGTAATTATGATCTGGTCCCTAAAACCTGGCCTAACCTGTGCGTTACATTTAATTGTACCTTTTTTTTTGCCTATAAACATCTGAAATAAGTCACTATTAGACTTTGCACAAAATTTGAGAGGACTCTCCAAACACTGAGACTCGATGCTGACAGCAGGAATCAATTACGAAACCTAATATGAGATTAAAAGGTTCCTGAGTATATTTGTAATTGAATTGTACAAAACGCCTGGTTTGTGCACTGGACAGTGCACAAGAGACCGCAAGCCTAAATGAAGCAAATTATAACTCAATTATATAAATGCTTCCAGAGCAGTTCAAATCCCATCTTTAAGACTGCTTAACACGGAGAAAATACTTTTGCTTCTTTCTTTTAAGATATAAAAATAAGCCCTTATCTGATGGGTGTCCTCTGTACCGCTTCTGGCAGCAAAACGCAGTGGAGTGTGTAACCACACCAGCTACAGTGATGTTCTTAGTCTCTAAAAGAGAAAGAAAACAGATGATTAGTATAGAAATAAGAGAAAATTATGATCAATTTTAGTGGTGAAAAAACAGTCCACTGTGGAGCTATCTTGCAAGCTTGGGTCAAATTTTACCATTTTCATGAGATATTTATGAATTCAGTCCCCTCCGAAGTTGTCACCAAATAAGTCCAGGCTGACTTTAAATTTAATTCAATCCAATCCAACTTGTGTTTAACTTGGGATTTCTGTTTGTTTCCTGTCTCATAATAGTTCTTTTTTTTTTAACTTGTAAAATAATCAATACATGTTTGGGAGTTTATCATGACTGTTGTAATGTTTAATTAACCCTCTCAGCTGCTTTGTTTAGTTGCATGAGAAATTTAGTCCTTACTACAAATGCATGTACTAAGCCTTAGAGTAGCAAAAAATTTGCTAATTTTGGACATAAGAACCCAAAATGTCAAAAGGTTTGTGAAACGTGAAGATTTCAAGTCACTTCTGACCTCTTTTCCTTTTTTTTCAAAGGTGATATTGAAGTTAAATATTACCACCCCCAGCAAACAAGTAAGGGTATAGTTGTATGCAGAGAGTTGCAGAGAAGTGATGGATAAGGTTTGAAATAAATCGGGCTGGTGACTTGCAGGAGTCCTGGAAGCTTAGTTGGTATTGAGATGCTTAGCAAATTGCAGGAGAAATAGGAGTTTGGTTGTTTGCTTGCTGCTTTGTCTGACAATAATTCTCCCTGTTTTCTAGCAGGTGACTTTAAGGGTTAAAAAAAAAAAAATAAAAAATCCCAAGTAAATATCTCTTTTTCCTGGTGGGACAGATGAGCATAATGTGACATTAGGCTCCTGCAGAGCCAGCAGCAGAAATAACTCTGGCGACAAAGTCGGGTTGTTCTTTCTTGGCCAGACCTCTCATGCTTTTGGGCATCACTGTTAGTCCCTAAAAACCCTATTAAAAAAAAAAAGACACCTTGGGGAACTTAGGGGTTGGGAAGGGGTATGGCTGTCGGGCGTGCTGGCAGGCTGTAGCCACTCAGTAAATACCACAGGAAATTGCTTAATGAGAGCAGATATACGAATATCTCTGCCTCTAAAAATTTTTTTGGCTTGGCTGCTCCTGGATAATGTGAATTAGGCTGTGTGCTTTGTGGGGCCCAGAAGGCAAAACTGGCATGACTTTGCTGCCTGCATTAGGAAATAATTGCTGCGTAGATAAGGAAGGGCAAGGTTGCCTATTAATTTTAACTGTAAGCAGTGAATGGGCTTGTTGGTTACTTCAACATATCCTGTGGAAAAGCCACTGTTCCTCCATCAGGGGTAATGTAAGAAAAAAAAAAAAAAAGATTTGTGCTATGGTTTGTGACATCTCATTCTGGCCGGAGGAGCTCTGGCTTAGGATGCTCCTGATGCCCTCCTGCTCCAGGGGACACTTTGTCCGGGGTGAACGGGATTGACCCAGATGAAGAAAACTGATATGAAAAGCTCTATTTTGATACATTAAATTGCTGTGTGAACAATCTGGGTTCAGAAATAAATTATACGCTTAGATATTTAGCACAAATCTTCACTGTTATCCAACAGAGTAGTGAGGAACACAAGTACTCACGCTAACTTTTGGGTAAGTCTTGCATAGGTATGATTTAACCAACAGGTTTAAATGGCTCTGTCACCTGCACTCTATAAATATTTTAATTAAAAAAATCTCTTCCGTCTAATTATTTCAATTTTTAGATGTGATGATATAGATAGCATTTCACGGATGTGTTCAGAACAGTGTGCCAGACTTTCTTGTCTCAAAGTCAGGGGAGTTGCACCAGAGATGAGTTGAACTTGATGCATTTAAGGCAAATGTCCTTATGTCTGATAGTTCTGGTGTTCGTGGTAGGCATTTCTCGATGTTAAACATCTTGCTCACTTTAGTTTCTTCTTTGAAAATTCTGATGTCTGAAAAGACTGTGTGATGAATTGCCAAAGTTCACATTTTAAATTACATTCCTTCTGGGCTATATAAGAAAGAAATGAGCATCATGCTGCTTGTGTATTTCTTGTTCACTTTTATTGTGTTCTGGTTTGAAAATAAGTGAATTTTTTTTTAACTTGTGAAATGAAATATACTCTTTTGCCAAAGTAAGGCACATTCAGATTTAGTGGAGTGAATGCTCACAGACAAGGTTTGTGTATTGTGCAGCTCTGGGTTTCCAATACAATTTGAACAGGCTAATGATGGTGTTAATACAAAGTGACTCATCATTCCCTGACTTGTGTCTGAGATACCATCCATAGAAGCTGTTTTAAAGAGTGAATTAAGACCTACCCATGTGCTCCTACAATTATACTTTCTCTTAAATCCTTTCTGGCTTGATTCTCTTCCTTCTGCATGAGGAGTTTCTTCTTCAGCCTCCAGCTCCACACTCATCTCCTTGGGAACAGCCACATGAATTGCAGTTGCTCACATGAACCTTTTTGGCTCTCCCCTGGCTCGTCATGGCTCATCCTCCTTTCTCCTGCTCTCCAAGGTGAAATTCAGCAGGGCAGACACCCCCAGGTCTCTGACCGTGGAGATTTGATCTCCTCGTTCCCTTTCCTGTGTGTTGTGCTGGTGGGAAGTGGAGCTTTGGCTTTGTGGCTGGAACATCCCCATGGAGCTGCTCTTCCAGCCCTGAGTGCCCCTGGCCATGCTGCTGCTCTCTGCAGGTGTTCCCTTAATCCCAACCACACGGACATCTTGCAGCATGGCACTTTGCCTTTAGCAAAGCTTTTTTGGACATGAGGCTCTCAGTTGGCCACCTGCGTAGCAAAGCCTCACCTCTTCTCTTCCTCATGTGCCAGCCAGCACACGAGATAGGGTATGTTTTGGAGGGAATGAGAGAAGGCAGAAGTTTTAGGAGCCTGACTTTGTCTGTAGGCCTTGGCCTAGTTGACAGTGGTTCATGCACAGTGCAGTTGCTCAGACCTCAGATTGTCCCGACCATGATTTTTCTTGGTTCATGTTCTTCCCCTGGGCCAAATGAGGAATATTGGTCTTCTGACCTCAGTCCATGGCTGCTGGCTTTCCTATACCTACTGTAAGTGTCTTTCATGTCTCAAAACCCCATGTTCTGAAATAAGTCTGTTGTCCCTCTTCTCCAGATACATATGGGCCATTAGGCTGAGTTCCTGTAGGTCTATTGGCTTTGCTGGCAGCATGGCCATTAGTAGCAACTGGATTTTTTGCCAGTATATTTATAAGACTAACTTCCACTGAGCTGTTAATGGCTATGTGACTTGATGGCATCTTGCCTGCCTTCCTTGTGATTTTGCAGATGTGATATATTTTAAGTGTGGTTATTAATGTGCTCACAAGTCACTTGTGCCACACCTGGATGGTTGGGAAGTTGCTTATTGCAGTAACAGTCCCAAGTGAGATGGGCAAATGTTGCTGCACCAGAAGTCATGAAGATTTGTTTTGGTGCAGGGAAGGGGATAAATCCCGCTAGCTATAGAGGGCAAAATGAAGACCCTGCCCTATGTCATGGCCGGCAGCAAGAGCCTCCGAGCTGCTGGTCCTGAGCCTCGTGCTTCCTCCTAATGTGCGCTTGTGGCTGGATGGTGGGAAGACCAGTGGGATTTGAGTTTATTATTGCATCTCACAACAATACAGAAAGCACCAGCGTGTTTCAAGTGACCTAAATGACACATTTACTAGACTTACAAATTTTTGTGGTCAGGCTGAAGGAGTTGCTTTGTTGTTCTTGAATGTAGTTTAAAACTAAATCCCCCCCAGTTTGTTGTATGTATTTAGCAGCACATCTGCAGACCACAGGAGCTGCTCGGTGCAATGGGGTCTCTAAAACGCTGGCGGGTGTTTTTCTGCAAAAGCTCTCTTTTGGAGTGTGTTAAGATCCACCCCGAGCCGAGATCTCAACCCTGCACTCCACAAATGTTTCATGGTACGGCTGGGGAAACTATAAGCTCCTTCTGGTCTCAAAAACTTGCTTCCAAACTGCTCTTCTGTTACCGTTGGCCCAATTCTCCGCACAAATACCCCAATAATAAAAACAGTCTTTAGAGCTCAGTTTCTTTCAGCTTTCCTGAAGTCCTTGTCTTCTGCTTGTGGATATGCTCCAACCAGGCAACAGACTGAATAAATCCACTGGGAATCGAGGAGTCGTCTTGTTTCTTATCCTTTCAAAAACTCTCCTCCCTTCCCTTTCTACACTTATTCCTACCTCAGTTAAACTATTTGTAAGGATAAGTGCAAATACATGGGCTTTGTTTGCTCAGCTTGAATCTGTCCTCTTTTATGAACAATGTTATATGTTTCCTCGGCTCTGCTGAACACCCTCTTTAACATCAGTAAAGCTCCCAGTGCGCTACACCATGAATAGCTCTTTAACTCCTTGCTGTAGCAATTTCATTTATTGTTTGCTTTTTTAGACTAAAATTAAGGTTTTTGCTAGTTCCCTTTCTCGAATGGTTAACTAAAAACAACAATAAAAAAAAACCAAAAGCCAAAGAAATAATAAAACTATGAATGAATTAATTTAGGAAATGGCCCTAAAATACCTTTTGGCAAACTCTTCCGGGAACGGGCAGCTTGCCATCCTTGTCTTTGGAGATGCAGGAAGTGTAATACTCTCTAAAGGTGATCAAACTTACAGAGCTTTGAGCTTTTAGTAGCTTGGTTTTATGGTAAATAACTGTATTGAAACAACCTGTGTATCTCCTTGTCCCTTTTTTGGGGTAAAAGTGAGAAAACTTACCCAGCGCAGAACAAGTGCTGCTCTTCTTGGCTGCCCCAGCTCTATGTTTTAGGGTTGTGAGATTTGGTTGCTCTTTGTTGCTGTTGTTTTGTGGTTTTTTGGTGGTGGTTTTTTTTTCCCCGCCTATTTCTTGAAATCTAAGTTGTAAGGATGTCTGGTTCAGTATAACATAGCAGGTGGTAGAGGTTAAGCCGGGTGACTGAGGGTGTGATGGAGAGGTGGAGGTGCAGGGCGAATATGCAGAGTGCATCGGGGTCAGCCCTTGTGTGAGGGACTTGAGGCCTGGGAAGGGGTGGTGATGGTGGGTGGGTTTGGTTCTTTTCCCTGCTCCCCACCCCCTGCTCCAGATTTGCTTCTGCATGTAGGGGTGGTGGTTTAATTTAAATAAAAATAAAAAACTTGAGTGCTTTAACATTTATATGTGTATCTATATCCATAGTAATATAGTACATCACCTACTCCCGCTGTTGGCCCTCCGAAATCTTTCCCCCTGCATCTTCTGTCATTTCAGGGCAGGAAAGACAGCAAATACAGTATTGTGCCTTTAGAGCAAGTGAGGAAGGTAGAAGGTGGCAGAATAGTCTTCACTTCTCGTGATGTGACCTTGGTGGAAAAGCCTTCTTTACTTTCTTTTTAGCAAAAAATATGAATTGAATACTGACTTCAGCTGTGACTTTTTCCAAAAATTAACTAATTCTTTTCTTTAAAAAAAAAAAAAGGTAGTTTTGTGTAAGTGAGCAATAATTCCTCCCAGAGCCCTGTCTGTAGCAGGGAAAGAGGATGTGTAAGAAAATGAAGTAAACCAGACCCTGACCTGCTTCTTTTTATCTGGTTGCCGTCAACTCAACTGATGTTGATTGTCGACTTCTGCGTTCCTGCAGTTTACTTGTTTATCTGAGCACAGGCCAAATCAAACAGCCGCAGAATGTGCCTTTAATCTCCAGTGATAAAGAATACCTTGGAGAGGAAATTACATTGTAATGTTGGGAGAAGAGGAATAACTGGAGAGAAACACGAAATGTGAAAGAAAGCATTGCTCTGCTTTCCTTAAACTTTTTTCCCATCACATTTTTTCTCACAGTTCTCCCAAAAGGGGGTGGCTGGAGGGAGAAGGGGAGCTGTGGGGAGCAGCAGGTTCCTGCTTGCCATTTTTGGAAGGAAATTGCAAAATATTAATTAGGAAGATAAAATTTGGGGGTGAATTAAGAGTTGTTATCTTGAACCATTATTTTCTTTCCTAAATGCTTTGTTGACTTTGCTGTGAATACTGCCTTTCTCTCTTTAATAAGACTTTTTAACTTTGTCCTTACTTGATGCAGTATGCATTAATTATCGTAAAGTTTCCTTTTCCCTTTCTCCATATTTCAAAATACGGGCTGGTGGTGAATTATTTTGAGTTTTTCTGGCCTATTTGTGTCTCTGGATTTAGCCCTCAATTGTCAGGCCTTTGAGGAAGGGGATCATGTTTCATTATGTGTGGACTATCTAGCCCAGAGGTTTCCCCTCTCCCTGTTGGAAATGCTGATGCCCATATGTTCAGAAATATTCTGCTTTTTAAGTAAAAATAATTGTGAATAAATTTTCCCATGAGTTTATTTTTTTCCCTCCTTCAACCAATGGGTTGTCTAAAACCTGGTTCGTGTTTTCTTATTTTCTAGTGCTCATAACTCTGACTTAATGTTGCTTAAAGTTTTACAAGGAAAACTGCCTTTGGGCTCAGACAATGCATGGAAAACTTTAGTCCGCTGCAAAATTTGTTTAATAAAGCTATTTTCAACTGAAAAAGGAGATTAAATTGGAAATGCCATCCAGCCCTAATGCTCTCTGCTGTAACCTATGCCCACACAGCAATAGCTCATATCTTTACCATAACCTCTTGCCTTACTGAGTGGCTTATCTCTGCGTGAAATTCCTGCTTAAATATTTTCAGTGAACAAGTTTAAATAAACTGATGGATAATTGCTTTCCCTAGCTCCTTAGAGCATTTGGCACTTCTGGACTCCGCAGTTTTTATGAAGAGTTTTAGTCTTATGCTTTAAATTGGTAAAGTGAGAAGAAAGCTGGTATATGCTTTATTTAAGTGGAATCAGAGGACTTTAATTAAGCCAATTCTTTGGCTGTGATGGGGACTGGCAGAGATGCAGAACACGGTGGAGGTCGGATGCTGTGTTGAGTGATGTGGATCTGCCTTTGAAGAGACATCTCTGGGACGTTGCTGAGCCTGTGACTGCTGAGTTGTCCTCAGGTTTTGCATTTCTGGAGGGGAGCAAGAAACAGGAGGCATCTTGCTTGGCATCAAGAGACATTAATGTTCTCTAGGAAAGGGCTTCTCTGGGTTGGGTAATGACAATTATGTGATTCTGTCTTTTGCTAGTCTCTCCTCCTGCTGTACCTGAGCCCGATGCCGGTGTTGGCAGCGTGTCTCCCAGTTCTGACTTGTTGCTCGTTTTAGTTTCTGTGGTTTTTCAGTGTTTTCGGTTTCAATCTTGTACAAGCCAATTGATGTGTTAACCCGGTCTTTCAGGTTCATAAACAGTCTGGAAATCTGAGGAAAGTAGCTATTCCCTAAAGAAAACCCTCGTATTAAGTTACCAAGTGTGCTGTGAATGAAAGCTGGTCTTGGAAACGTACCATAAAACATAGCTCTGGTGACTCTAATCCCTGGTTTAGGATGGGGTGGAAACTGGTTTCCTGTGCTGTACTGGGCAGCGCTTTCACTGGGGAGTTTATTTGATGGCTAGGAACATGATTTGGTATTTCGAACCTGTCCGGCTGATTTTGGTTGTGATATTTTGCTCTCCCTGGGCGTTTGGGGCACAGAATTGCATATCACAGACCCAAACTTCTGTTGGGGTCTGAGAGGAAAATGTTATCCTCCCCTTGTTGCTTTTGAGTAATGAATTCCCATAGGGGCCTATGCATTTCATCTCCTCTGACACCCCAAACAGAATGAGTTACATGTTTAGTGGTGTTTCGTAGCCAAGCAAGGGAAGGAAACACATAGGTTCCCCAATTTGTCGCCATTGGTATATATTTTTGTTGAGTTTTTGGAGGGTTGGAAAAGAATATGCAATTGTCCTCTTTAATCTAGATCTTGTGACACATTGCAGATTAAATACCACGACTCAAAGCTTATTGTTGCCTGAACACGACAGTTTCAGCCATAAGAAATCAATCATCTTGCAATATAGCCTTGCAGCACATAAAATGCCCCAGCAATTGCATTCACTTGCATCGCTTGGACTCATACACTCATACGCTTTAAAATGTTGCTATTTCTGTGCTCTGTTGGAGATATCAGAAAGGAGGAGCTGGTTGGTTGCACTGAGTACTTTGCTGTTAACACAGAAAACGTATGAATACTTGATTAAGTACAAAGTCCCTCACGTCTGGCTTCGAGATGTGTGTTTGGCTGCTGAGTGTATGATCGTTTTTTGAGCCTGAAACTGGGAGTGACACAAATAACCAAAGGAAGATGTACAACTAAACTCTTTCATGGAAATAGTGAAAAATCTGAAAAATCTTCCAAAATTACTCTTGATCAGTAAGGGGATGAAATACAATGTTTAAGGTACTTGCACTCTTGAATGGACTGCCCATATTGGACTTCCACAAATTATTAGTTTTTTAATCTATGGTTGTGATACCTGACCATGAACATGTAGGCAAATAAAAAAAGAAGAAGTTTCCCTCTTATACAAGAGTACTTGTGGATTATGAGGACAAAGCCATGGGCAAAGCTTATTCTCTCAGTCTTTTAACTCTTTTGGTAGCGAAAGGACCATAACTACACTATTGACAGCTCAGAGTGAAGATGGCAGAAGTGGATGCTGAGCAGGTAACTCCATTCACCGTTCATCCCGGAACTGGTACCATCAGTGAAGTTTCCATGATGCCTTCTGAGACAAATGGAGGATTCAAATGGAAGCCTGGGGCT
This sequence comes from Rynchops niger, assembly GCA_013400035.1. Taxonomy (NCBI): domain Eukaryota; kingdom Metazoa; phylum Chordata; class Aves; order Charadriiformes; family Laridae; genus Rynchops; species Rynchops niger. The sequence goes on from VXBH01006689.1 coordinate 693,745, forward strand.
GGGCTCTCATTTTACATACTGAGAAAGAGAGGAATCGCATCTCTAACTGGAAAAACACCAAATATAGAAAAGCTTCTTGTGTTCTAGTTCATGAGTCAATACTGGATTGAGTTTAGTACCTTAAGGTCTGTTTGGATTTGTGTCTCTTGCCCTGTTGGTTTAAAAGGCAATTTTAAAGTATCTGGGTTCAGATGGTGTTATTCCTGCATTGCTTCTGTGTTTTCATAAAGAAATTTCTCTTGTTGAGGAACTTAAATAGCTTAAGGAAGCAAAAAGTTTTGAACTGGGCAATTGTGATTTTGTCAAAATCTGAAAATGATGGCTTACAATTTGATAAGCACAAGTGCTGCTGAGCTGAAATCACCGTGTCCCTCAACAGCAGCATTATTTCTGCCAATGTCACTTTGACCCAACCTTTTCTTCTATTTTGGGGATTAGTTCACTGCTTGCTTCTGGTTTTAATCAACCTAATTTATAAAAAAGAAAATTAAAGAAAAGCTGAGGCTTTTCAACATGCAATTTGTTGATCAAAACTGTGGCGTATGGTTTGACGTAAATACTAGCTGTTGCTGCTGATTGTCTCTGCAGTAGCGCTTTTGATGTTAAAATATGCCAGCGTTTCTCTATTTGATTGCAAGCACTTTCCAAACCAACCGAAAAATGGCATTGTACCCCAACTCCTCTGCCTGGTGGCAACTGGGACTGAATCGTAATTTCATGGCAGGCTGGAACCCTGTGATTTGGCAGGACTTCAGAGAGGAGTGAATGTCCAGCTCACTGCTGGTGGTGGAGGCTGGTGCTGTAATCAGGACCATAAAACAGTTTTCTTACTCACTTAGCTGGATGCTTGTGATTAAAAAATATTTTGGTGTAATATGTGCTGAATTCTGAGATGTGAGCAATGACGTTGGTGCTATCAACCATGGGAGGCTCTGTGTTGCTTGGGAGCCATGAGCAGTGGACTCTGGCTGCATTTAAATCTCTCTACTTGGGTTTGGAGCTGTAAAATCACTTTGGGTGACCAGAAGAGCTAAAGTTCCCAAGAGTGTCCCTGCGGGGGCTCTACCTGGCCAGCTCAGCTTAAATACATTGTACTTTGTCGTTATCAAGACAGCCCAGTTACTGTGTTCATGGCAGCCAAAGTGGTCTGAAAAAACCCAGCAGATGCCAAACCCACCCTGAGCTGCTGGACTGAGCATGGTTCATTCACCCTCACCAAAGTGACTCCCCCAGAAAAGATAAAACCATGTGGCTAAAACCCTATAGGTCTGTGTTTGGAGACCATGATGCGGAGAGTCCAGGTAGTGCCTTGACAGTAATGATCAGGGCTTTTTAATAACAAATTACCTCCACTCTGCTGTGCTCGCAGAGGCTTCATTGAGTGGAGAAGTTCTTGCCTCGTGCATGGGGAGCAATGTGGCCTCTGTGCCATTCATGAGATCCAGGCTTGTTCATCGGGTACTAGTGAGGTGTTATGCAGGCTTATGTTTTGCAGGGGAGGGGCAGTATCTTTTTATTACTCTAGCAGATACGCTTATGAAAGATGGATGTGCTTATGAAAGACAGATGTGGTTTTGAACGCGAGTCCTTCAGTCCCACAGAGACCTCACCTCTTGGGCGTACTCAGCCGCCCCTCTGGCCATGCTGCTGCTTGTACGACCAGCTCTTAACTTGACAGGGTGAATATCCCAAGTCCGAAGTGATTTTTCTTTGCAATGTTACTGTTTTCAGTGTTGAACAGTCAGTATAATGTAGAATGATCAGTGTTCTGGGTGGCCGTAAAGAGCCATTTCTCTTCTGTCAGAGCAATGCGATAACACGTCCCGTAAAGTGCGGAGTGAAAGGTGTGAGGCTTATTGGAAAGGCAGCTCTGCCAGCTGTAATGCTGAAGGAAAGAGCTGGAGTGGTTCTGGATTCAGGTTAGCACATAACTGTCAAGCCAGTAGTGACACTGCATTTTTGGGGTTGGAAATTCCCCTGGCATGTCATCAAATTGCTGAAAAATGTACTGGGGATGAGCAGATTTCCCAGGTGATTAGAGGTGCAGTGAGGAAACTCTTGAAGAGAAGGAAGATATTGGGGAGGGGTAATTATTCAATATTTTATTTCCTTTATAAAGAAAGATAAAGGAAAAAAAGCATGGATTTCAAAGATGTTACTCGGTATGTCTGCTTTGAGCAAAGATAAAACTCTCCTGCAGTATTCGATTAGTTTAAAGGAAAGGGATTCCTCTATGACAAACAGCAAAAGTGAGTATTGGTGCACGTTGACCAGGAGGGTGGCCGCACTCTGCAGAGTGGTGTGAGATGGAGAGAGGAGAACAAATGGCTACGGGGGAAGAATAAATTGCAGTTGTTTACAGCTCACATCTGAGTCAGCTACAAGCTGAAAGGTCAGCTTTCCTTGGAGGAAGATGATGCTTGTTGCTGGCATCCCATTTCAGGCCTGAGGACAAGGCAGATGGCTGAAGAGATGTTTAGACTTCTCTTATAATTATTATTTTTAACTGGGTGTAGGTGGGTAATGAGAGGCAGTTGGTGCCCCTGGTATCGCTGCCCTCGTATGGCACTTGACTTCCCCAGAGATTGGCTGCATGGTTCAGGACAGCTGCAAGCAGACTTTATGATTTAGAGTAAACCATCCAAGAAATTAAAGGATAAATCTGATGGCACACAGTGTTCCCAAAGGGCATAACTAAAGACGCTTTTGAAAAGAGTAGCTGTCACTCTGAACCTTGGGCTACAAGACCACTCTTGGAGCATGGAGGGTTCATAAATGTCAGGAAAAAGTCTGTAAATCCAGGACCTTGGAAACACATTCCTGATTGGAAAAAAACCCAAACAAATAAAAAAAAAAACCTGGCTTTGTGCTGCCTGGTCTCTGTGTGGAAGCTCCTCTTGTATTTGATAGGTTCCTAAGGATAGCATCATGCATGGTGGCTTTGCTGTTGTTTAAAATATGATAATTGGAACCACTGCAGATAGTGAATTTGGAAATGAGACACTGCACTCTATCAGCAGGCTGGGGTGAGCGTCAGGCTACTAGTCTTGCAGGGGAGGCTGTCCCAGTGTGTTACTTCCACTTTCTACAGAAGAAATTAGAAGTTCTTCAGTTAATTAAATAATACTTCTAAATATTTTAATAAAAAGATAAAATATCACTGTTTCCATTTTAAACTCCTTCTGGCCTTCTGTGAACACCTCCCACCCATGCTGGGGACATGGTTTCATGTTTATGCAGGTTGATGTGATGGCTGGATGCACCTGAAAAAGAAGGCCATGGACTCACTTCTTTCTTTATGTTTGACCGTGGTGAGTAGCTGGGTTAGTCCAAGACATTGCTAACTCTTTTTGCAGGTGCTCCTGGGCTTTGGTGAGCTTGGTGCCCTGAGCAACAGGGAGACACAGGGGAGAAGTTTGCTGTTCCCATGCTGTGGGAGCTTAAAATGGGTTGTGAAAAGTTTCCCTTGTGCGCTCGGAGTGATTGGAGAAATATCTCCAGCTAACAGGGGTCCTAAAATGTTCCATTTTTGCCCTTGAATATCTTTCCTAAAAGGCATGGAGAAAAGATGAGCAGATGCTAAGCAGCCGAGCAAGGGGGGGGACTAAGGTGTGTGTGTGTGTGTTTCCTATTTCCTGTCTCTTCCTTGGCAGCTGCTGGTTTTTCAGGCTTTTTTATAGCCATGCGTGACACTTGGTTTGCTAGTGCTTTTAATTATGAGATACTTCTGAGTTGCCTCATTTAGTTTACAGGGGGATTTCAGAAGTCTGTCCAGTCATTTGTCAACTTTATTTATGTAAACTGAAAATGTCCCTGCTCTGAAATACCACATGAAACACTCAGGCTTTCCTGGAAGTCTGCAGCTCTCACTGATAAATCTTGTGGTCCTTTTCACCATGGGACTCTGAGGTAGGTAGAGCATCTACTGTTAGTCTTAATGATTCTTCAAGCTGGAGATGTACCAGATGCCTCAGCAAATGCTGTCTCCCTGTCTTTGGGCAGGCACAACCCTGACAGCACAGGGTTCAGGCAGGGTTGAGCTGCCGGCTTCTAGGCATGCACCGGTGGTGGTGGCTCTTTATGGGGCATCTCTCCTCATCTTGGCCGCGGTTCAAAACTGCTGTGCTTTAAAGCAAACCTGAAGGTTTCTCCTAGACCTCTGCATGTTTCAGGTCTTTATGGGGAAGAAAGATAAGGTGGAGCATCCTGCTCAATGTTGTTGTGAAAGAAGTCTTCCAAGGAGACCAACTGTTATTTTTCTGCAGATTTTTTTTATACATCTGAATGCACATGTACAGATGTACAGTGTCATGCGTGCAGGTACCTCAGCCATAAGCGCAAGAGAAAGCCTCCAGTGTGGATTCACACTACAACGAATTGACAAACAATGAACTGCCACCAGAAGATGCAGTGTCCCTCTGTCCCTGGTGGGGTGGTTGTTGTTGGGGTGCTCTTTGCATGGATCTCTGCTCTGGTCCCATGGCAGGGAGATAGGGCAGCTCTTGGGGAAATCCTGCTTTTGGATCCATTTACTCAGAACATGAGACCTCTCCATACCACGCATTTTCTTGGGCAACATGAAGTAGATCTACTCACATTGCCACAAAAAGAGCTTCTTGACCCTGCACTGGCTCTTGATGTTACACCATCTCTTCCCCTTTGTTGGGCTTAAACCTCTAGGGATTCAGCCCAACTTTGTTCTCGCCAGTTGTCCCCAGTAGTCTCTATTCTGGTTCAACCTGTGGTCACGCTGGCAATGGGCCAGCACAGGGTTGGCTGGGGCTGGAGTTGGGAGCGAGGGTCAGAACCTCTTCCAGGGACAGGACTGGATTAAACCCCTCCCACAACAGCAGCAGTAGGTTAAACAATGTGCTGAAGCATCCATGGGGGGGAAAAACTGAAACTAATGCGAGTCAGAGCTCTTGTGCCTGGCACTCAGCACTGCTTCTGAGTTGTGTGCAGTTTTTTTTGTTCGCATTTTCTTACTGCTGAAACTGTAAATATTTATAACCTACAACTTGGGAAAACACGTTTGCCAGCACAATGTGCAATTTAGAACTTGATTAATCTGATTGGGATGGGTTTAATCCAAAGCACTGTTACTGGGGTTTTTTCCTCCTTGAGTTTGTGTACATTAGCCTAAAATTCTGGGAAACCGGCCTCTGTGCATGGTGAGGGTGACAGGATGCTAGAAAAATACTGGCAAGTCACATCTGCTTGTGACCTGGTCCCCTGCCTGTCGGTTTGGTGGAAGATCTCCCAATTACTTGTAAAGCTTATCTCCTTAAGTTGCTTTTCCTCTGCTCTTTAAATTTTTGGGTCTCTGCCAAACTCAGCTAGGGCAAGCACGGGACACATTTCACTTCCTCCATCTCTGTTACCAATGACGGATGTCAAGGGAGGTTTAGATTGGATATTAGGAAACATTTTTTCACTGAAAGGGTTATTAAACATTGGAATAGGCTGCCCAGGGAGGTGGTGGATTCACCATCCCTGGAGGTGTTTAAAAAAGGGTAGATGGGGTACTTAGGGACATGTTTTAGAAGTGTTTTTTTGTCAGGGTAGGTTAATGGTTGGACTTGATGATCTTAGAGGTCCCTTCCATCCTCAGCAATTCTATGATTCTGTGTTGTGTGGGTTGAGGCTACAGGAGCTGCTATGCGGAGTCAAAGACATCAGCCCTTTCTGGGGGACCCCTGTGCTGGATGCCTGCTTGTCCCCTCTCTGCTCTGCTTGGGAAGTGCCTTCTCTCATTGATTTGCCTGTGAAACAAGAGGCTCATTAGCTTTTTGATGCTGGGGAAGTTGGGGTGTAACTAGTGCTTTTGGGAGGGGAGAGCAGCAGTGATGGGGTGGGTGGTTCCCCCCAATTCTGCCATATCCAAGGGCTTGACTATTGGGCTGTGCTCAAGCCTTCCCACTGGTGCTTGTGTGGCTCAGCCATGGTCTAGGAGAAGTGGCAGTGCCACAAGGCTGCACGGTGCTGGTCACCCCAGGCATTTATTGGTGTTGCTCACCAAGCCCTTCCTCCATGACAGTTTTCCAATGTGAAATGTGGAGAAGTCAAGTGGGACTGTAGGATGATACGATCAGAGCCCAACCCAAACTGGTTGAGGCACAGCTGAGGACAGGAGCTGTGGTGCTATCACCCTGTGTTCCTGGCTGGAGGGGGCTGATGCTTCCCTGCAGCTCTGTTCTGGGTCATCAGAGGCTTGGAGCCTCTTTTCTTTAGTTCTTTTTCTTTTTTTTTTTTCCTTCCACAGTTGTATAACAATCAGTCTGTCTTATTCATATTCTGATGAAAACAAACTGGAGAATTTCCATATGCTAAATACGCTTTCAGCCACCTCTGGCTTATCTAAGGAAGCCTGTGCTTGGGCAAAGTTTTGCAGAGGCAAGCAACTGCTTTGTTTTATGAAATCTGCATTTAAAGAGTATATGTGCCATTTGGTCACCAGCTGACTTAGCTTGAAAACCAAAGGCCCTCTTTGACTTCATAAGCTTTCAGCTCATGTTCGGCACCTACAGAGACTGACTTACCATAGAGAAGTTTTCCAGTAATAATAATTTCATTATAAGGATAAAAATAAGTGTATGAGTCACATAGTAGGATTAAACACATGGGGAGAATGTCAGCTTTTTGACTACATGGATTATTTTGAAGCTGATGGATAGTTTTTCATAACATGTTCATGTTCTCTTATAGGTTAAAGAAGTGGAAAGGTATTGCCCTGTTGATTAAAATACCAGGCATCTATTGCATTGAACTTGAAATTAATTCACTTTGATTTTAATTGCCCTTCCTTTCAAATGTCAGTGAGCAACTTAGAGGCAAAACGTATATTCAGAAAAGATGGTGTGCTCTTGCTGGAGATACAAAGTCAGATTTGAAGTATGAGGAATGAAAAGAAAAAAAAAATGCAGGTTATACCTGCAAGGGATGAATCACTTGGCTTCATATTTTGGTTTGCCATTCCTTGCTTAAGTTAGGCTTGCAACTCTCGCAAAGTTTTGCAAAGCAAATTATGATAATGCTGTCCCGAGGATAACTGTGAATTCTCTTTCCCCAAATCCAGGCTGGAAGAGCCAGCGGCCTTCAAGCAGGCTGTGGTTACTCTTAACATGATGATTATGAAGAAGTAAAGCAACATCTGCCTGCCCTGTACAGTAGTTGTGTCCAGGGGAGGTGTGAGTGCTGGGGGCTCTGGTTTCTGTTTGCCGAACACTGATACCTGTTGTTCATGTGAACGAATTCCTACCTTCCAGTTGATATTTTTTAATGCCTATTTCTTATGTATTTTTGTCAACTGGGAGACATCAAAGCTGCTCTACCCAGGAAAAACAAGAGAGATAGCGAATAGCAATTGTTTCAAATTAGATCTTAATGGGGTGCAGATGTTGAGCTGTGCTTGCTAGAATTTCTTTGAAACTGCAGATGGTCTGGTAGTTCAGGGGTAAGAGAGGGGCTGGGAGGTTTTTTGGTTTCGTTTTCCCTCCTGTGCCATTTGCATGACATGTTAGATTAGGGCTGAATGTAAATGAAGAGGTAATACCCTGCTTAGGTCTCTGGTCTCGCAAAAGCACTGCATGCGTAATTGTGTTAGTGGAGCAGATTTTGTCAAGCATCTTGGACTTATGTACAGTACATCTCTGTGCTTTCCCTTTGCATTTAATATTGCTTTGGGTTGGAGGTGAATGGAGGAGAGCAGAGGGGCTGTGAAGTATGCAGAGATAGCCCAACTAGCTAGAAATGCTTCAGGCTTTTTCCGCTCAAAGATGTATGATCGTATTTTAACAGAGCTGGTGAAATTGTCATATTTAAAATGCGCATGGCTTCCTCTGCTCATTAAACTTGGTAAAATGTGAAATCTGCCTTCTCCCACTAGTTCATCCATTTTTACTGCTCTCTGGGGTGAATCTCAATAAATAACTGGGAACAAGATCAAAGGCCCATCTTTAAAAGACTGACTGTTCGTAAATGCTCATGTTCTCAAGAAGAGATGATTGTGCACATTGGAGGACAGGCTTTGGTCTGAACAGTGTGTGATACGCGTAAGGGCTGCTTTAAAATACATAATGTTTTGGTGGCGTTTCTTCCTATCCCAAAGGTGCTGAACCTCAGAGCTTGGCTGAACTCAACGGGGGTTTCAGGCCCTTAGCACACTTGCAAACCACACTATTCGTGCTTATCAGGATAAGTGGGAAGCCCTGAGGAGTGTTTTTAAGCTACTTCCAACACCTTGGTGAATAGAGAGTTGAGGTTGCTATGCCTGTATCCTGCCCTGCTGGGCTCTCTCGGCAGATTTGGCACCTCTGGTGACACTGAGCCCCAAAGCTCCCATTGCCTGCTGTGAAAGAAGGATTTTCCCCAGAAAAGGGGGAATGGCAGCAGTGTTAGTGCTGCAACGCTTTGTGCAGCCCCTTATCTCCACAGTTTAATTTCTTTGGTGCCGTTTGCATGCTTGGTATTAGCTCTCCTGGTAATGAACGTGAAACGAAGTCCTTAAAGTTCCTTTGTGGTCTTCTGCCTTTCTCCCTCCTCCATGTAGTGCTAAGCCTTTTAAATCTAGATAGATAAGTACAGTATCTAAGGCCATAAAAGCACTAACATAATTAAACCTTCAGTAATAAGGTTACACTTTGTTAGCTCAAAAATCGGAGTTATGCTGAAATAACACAGCATGTGAGTTTCAGCATCTCAAAGCCTTTTTCCCATTCAGTAGGGGTTGAGGAAGGCGTGATGTGGTTCATCTGCTGCCCAACGTCTCCTCACAATGCGAGGAGGAATGTGCGATGGGCACCTTTCTGATAATAGGTCAAGGTTGTTGGACCTGCGCTGGCTGTGGGTGTGATTGCATGGACAAAATGGTTGGGGAAAACACAAGGGGTTTTGTAGAGATGGAGACACCAAAAATGTCCCACTTTATGCCCCTCTAGGAAACAGTTGCCAGAATATAGATGATGTTTGGTTTATATAACAGGATCAAATGTTTAAAATGCAAGACCTACAAAAAATGGTAAATTGGGAGGGCGTGAGGTGGGAGTTGTTATTTGTAAATGCACATAATGAAAAGCATTGGTTCTTTTTAATTAAGACTGAGCACTTCAAGATATCTTAATGAAATGTTAAGTCAAAGTGAAGCTTTTATTTTGTGATGACATCCAGTTTACAACACTGTTATGACAGCAGTTTGCATCCAAGTGTCAATCTGCAGTTAAATATTTCATTTCAAATGAGTATTTGTACGAGCAGCTTTAGCCCACAAATTGGAAGATCTTTAACTAGTTAAGGGGAGAGGTTCTGCAATATCATGCAGGCTTTGAGTTTGGTTGGCTCCAAGAGAAACGAGTTGCACGATTTGTGTTGGCGCAATGATGACTTTAGAGAAATATTAGTCCAAGCAGTAATGTGTATACTTGATTTTTAATCTGCCTTTATCTGGCATTAATCATTCTTCACTAAACAAAGCTAGTGTGAGCTGCAGGCTTGCACAGCTCCGCTTTTGAGGAAGGATAATAGAGAATAACAGCTGATCTCTGAAAATGTGGTGTTATCCTCAAAGGTCAACGTGTCCTTGGGATGTTGGGTGTTGACCTGAGCTGTGAAGAGGAAGAGGTGTGGGTGTAAGGATTCCCTAACTCCTCAGTGGCTGCTCGGGGCTGGAGCTGTTGGTATCTTTGAAGCCACTTGGGTGCATACTGCAGATGCATGATGACTGCTTAATCAAAGTTTGCGTGGATTGCAGAAGAACAGAGCTCTGGATGTGCTGTAGCTTGCAGTGGCCATCTGTTCATCAGCAATTCAGTAGTTACTAAACATTTTATATTTATCTTTTTTTTTTTCCCTTTGAGATAAATCTTGTGAGTCTTTATGTGGGTTTATGTGATTGCATAGGAGCAACAGGATTGTAATCTCAGCTCTGGACAACAGATGCCTGACACCCCCAGTTTACAGATTAGATTTTTTTTTAAGGCCAGAAAGAATTATTAGGGTTGTTAAGTCTGTGCTTGATACCCCCCACTGCAGAATTTTCTTCCAGAAACCTGATTAAAACCTTTCATTTTAGAGAGGTATCTAATCTCCTCTGTAAGACTCCAAGCAGTGGCAAGTCATCCATCATGGACTGTGCTAGTCAAACAGTGATGGGCCAGCAGCAGAGATTTCAGATTTGGGTTTGGAGCAGCACCCAGATTTCACATTCTTGCTCAGAGCTTATCTGGCAAACTCAGACCACTGGAGCCTGGTGGATTGAGTGTGAGAGCTAATGTGAACAGGCTTCTTCCTTGCATGGCTGCATAGAAGCTGCTTTGCCACTTTTCATGTGTATTTGGGCACTGAGTAGAGCAATATACCTGGGCTTTTGGGAAAGACAGTGCAGGCGGTGGTGTTTTACACCAGGTGTCGAAGTTCTACTTGATCCACCCCTTTCCCATGTGCGAGTTCTTCATGGACCCAAATAACTGCAAAAGTTTGGCCAGGAACAAAAAGTGCCTGAAAGTGTCTCTTTGTCCATTCCTTTTGGTTTAATCCATGCCAGAGGTGTGTGGGTTTAAGTGTTCTCACTTTATTCAGTCACCTATTTGTTCCTCTATCCTAAACAAAACTTTCTTGAGGGCATGTGATGGAGAAGCAGCTCGTACTGAGGGAGTGTACAAGTGTCCCAGCTTGTGTCAGCAGTTGCTTCTGAATTTCATGAGTGAGAAGTGAGAAACTGCAGTGACATAACCTGTCACTGCCGGTGGGTGTCAGGGTGCCTCCAATAGGGGACCATGTCAAGGGAGGAAGATTTAAAATAAAAAGAGAAAGCATGAAATCAACAAACCTGACTTTCTGTTTTTCAGTGAAAGTTCGATCTACCCTTAGAGAAAGTAGGGCAGTTCAAAGAGGAAAAGGCTGTGTTACTTATTCATTGACAGATAAATGGCATCTGTGTTATCTGCTTCTTTTCAAATATGATGTTTATCAAATCCCTACAGAACTTCAGCCTTAAGTGAGACACAAATGGTTGTTAATTGAGGGCTGGGGGGACTTAAGCGGTCTTGAACTGTATTTGAAAGGTTGGGGAATATTGACAGACGGGTTATATAGTCAGTGCTGTGGTTGAAGTTGCAGTGTCTTCTGACAAGGCTGGGTAAGCTTAAAAAAAATCAGGTGGTAGTAAAATACAACCATTATGTAGACATTAACAGTTAATGAAGTGTTTTCTGACTGGTGAAAAGCTGGAGAAAGAGGTTTAGTGACACAGGAATCTTTCTTCTCTGTTCTTTTCACAAAGAACTTTTTATAGGAATTTCTGTCATTAGGAGCTGACTTTAGGTTGAGTTTTTCTTTTGTGTAAAGCTTTCTGAACCTTTTGTAAGTGACTACTAATGAATTTTTTTTTTGCTTTGCTTTTGTTTAAAATCTTTGCTGCAGTGGTCTTCAGAGGCTTTACTTGGTCTCGCTGCCTGACAGCAGCCATGTGTCGCAGTCTCCTGTTTAGATTTCTGCTTGCTTTGTTTCAGGCATTGGCATGTTGGCATGGAAAGTGGTCGAATTTTTCAAAAATACTAAAATCTTGGCTATGTGATATTGTGGCGAGAGAAGGAGATTAAAGACACGAGTGGCTGCTTCAGGCCCTTGCTGGCATGGAAAGGAGAGGGCTCCTCTAGAAAGTTTGACCTGGGATTCAAGTTGCCACTTGGGATTCGGAGAGATGGGTCTGGGATGGGAGCACTGGTGGTGTGAGCCCGGGAAGCTCGTTGCGAAACAGCATCGCGCTGGTCGTGTCTCCTCGCTGGTGGGGCCATGTCTGAGCGAGGTGCCTCCCGGCACAGATTGCATGGCCGGGCTGGGTTCTGCCTCCATTGTTGTGTTTGTTTTCAACTCCAATGTAATTTGGAAGGATTGTATTTGCTGCCCACAGACATTCTCAGAGCAGGAGTGCCAACCGGACCCATGGCGTTTTTGTCTCTATAACTGCTCAGACTTAGTCTGAGAAGAAACTGTGTTTTGGACTTTGGAAGAAACAAGTTGTGTTTATTCACTACTGATAAATCTGATCTTTTATGTAGCCTAGGCTTGAAGTCCACAAAGAGGTAAGCTGTGGTGTTCTCAAAACACAGAGTGATGATTCTGCACAGCAATTTTGTTTACAGTAAGGTTTCTTAAAAGTCACTGCACAGCAGTGGGATGGCATGTATTTCTCTGGATGTGTCAGTGGTGCAGAAAACTCAGTAAAACAGACAAGCCCCACATAAGGTAAAGATCTCTCTCAGGTTATCAGCTCTGATGGATGCTCAAACTCGTCCTTGTTGACTCTTGTCCTAAAGGGCTAATCACAAAATCAATTACAGAGTAAAAACAAGCAGTCAATTTGGGAAGGATCAGACAAGATCAAGTCCCACAGTGTCGGAACTGGAAGTGCCTCTTTTCATGTCATCAGCATCAGCGAGGCAACAGAACTGGAAGTGCCTCTTTTCATGTCATCAGCATCAGCGAGGCAATGTTTCTTGGCTGGTTGCTAGTTATTAAGCTGACTACAACCTCTATAGCAGCTCGTTAGCAGCCTGGGGCTTGCATGACACCCCAGAACTATTTCTAGCAATTCAAATAATTAACACTTTATTACAAAACAAACAAACAAACCCCTAAACCTTAATGCCAGGAGTTGTGAGGATATTTTAATTTTTAAGACTTACATGCTAGAAACTTAAGCAGGTTGGAGCTTTGTCTTGTCCACTGAATAGAACCTATTTGCTTTTTTGTCCCAAACTCTGCAATTCCAAGGTGTGGTGAGGGGAAGTTACAAGCTTTAAATAAATTTAAAAAAAAATAGTCAAAGAAGCTTCTGGGGCTTAATGCACCCATGTGTCTGCTGATGTGCACCTGGAGTAGGTTGAGAGGCTGTGGTCGTGTCAGGGGTCTGTCTCTGCAACTGGACAAGGCTCGGTGTCCCCAAGGGTCGTACTGTCCCTGTGTGTAGCACCATGCAGTTGTCCCTCAGGGCTCTTTGCTGTCCTTCTCCATCATGGTCCCTTTCCATGTCATGGCTCTGTGCTCCCCATCGTGCCAGAGGAAGCCATCCCTCTGCTCCCCAGCCCTCTCCTTGGCAAAGAGCACACAGCCCTGCAGTCACTGGCAAGTCCTCCCCCGGGCTCTGCCCTCCTTTGAAGGTTTGCCAGGCGTCGGACAAGCCAGCCCTCTCCATGGGGGACTTGGGGCAGGTCGGGTGCCGTGGGGCAGAGAAAACAGCACAAGCAGTTCTTGTCCTGGTTTTAATCTCTGTGCCTGGGATGGCACAACGGTTTTTCCTTTTGCCTTCGAGTCAGATTCCTGTCTCTTCCTAAACTAGGGTGAGTTTGGAGGTTGTGTGGCATTTCCTGTCCTCGCCTGTGTTTTGGGTTGAAAGATGGAAAATTCTGTGTTAGAATTTTGATGTGGCCTACATAAAATGGTTTGATCTGTGCAGCGTACGTGAATACTCTGCTGCAAAGGAAGCTCTTTATAGCCCTAGTGGTGACTGTCTGTCTCAATCTGGAGGAGGCTGGTGGTTTATGGCATGTGTATGAAGCTGGGTGTTCAGGCTCCGGCTCCCAAAGGGAGTCGTTAGGCTTAATCTCGTTGCCCTGATGGTTTTGCTCCATTGTTTGGCGGCAGTGCTGGACGAAGTGATGCACTGGTGGTATCCTGTATTTTGTAGTGCTGCAGCTCCAAGGAAATATGCTCTGACTTTCCTGAAGAAAAGGCTTAAAGGAAAAGAAAAAAAAAAACAACATCCAATTTTCCAGCTGAATAAAAGGCAAGGAAAGGATGAAATGGGTGATATGTTCCTAGCACTTCCTATTTAACTGAGAAACTTGATCAGGACCCCTTTTCCTGCTCTGCTGTGGTGCTTTCTGCTTTTCCCCTGGTATTCCCCTTTGCTCCCGNCCCGGCACCCTGCAGCACTGGCTCCGTCTGGTCCACTGCCCTGAATCCCACAGCCCGAGGAGCTGCAAAGCTGCTTCCATCATGGTGGCATCTAGCTAAGCGTCCGTGATGGTGTGGCCCCTCCAAAACCAGCCTCTCACCTAGCTCCTGGAGGTTTGCTGAAGGACCACGTCCTCCAGTTTTGGAGATGACCGGGAGCTTTCTCTTCAGAGAAGCACAAATGGCATTGCAGTGACCCTCCAACTCTGCCACCCAGGACCCTGCTCTGAGAATCCGTTTCTTTTACATTGTTTCATTAGTCATTGATTACTTGTACTTTTTTCCAGAAGAAAAAGGAGTATGAGGAAAAGCCCTAGAGAATTTATTTGTCCCAATGACTGTTTCATGCTATTGCTTCAGATTGTAGGAAGAAAATGCTGTGCTGTGTATCAAAACTTCTCACTATGCTTGTTCCAGTATTTCTTGCTCCTTGTTGTGTTGCTGTATATAAATTCCCTCTTCTGGGGCTTTGTAGACTTTTAGTGATAATCATGGAATTTCAGAGTTGGAAGGGGCCTCTAGAGATGATCTAGTCCAACTCCCCTGCTACAGCAGGATTGCCCAGAGCACGTTACTCATGACTGCATCCAGGCGGTCCTTGAAAGCCTCCAGAGAAGGGGACTCCATAACCTCCCTGGGCAGCTTGTTCCAGTGCTCTGTCACCCTATCCGTAAAGAAGTTTTTTCTTATATTTGACCAGAACTTCCTATGCTCCAGCTTGTGCCCGTTACCCCTTGTCCTGTTACTGGGAGCCACTGCAAAGAGTCTGGCTCCATCCTCCTTAAACCCACCCTTTAGCTACTTGTAAACATTAATAAGGTCTCCCCTCAGCCTTCTCTTCTCTAGGCTAAAGAGTCCCAGCTCTCTCAGCCTTTCCTCATAAGGGAGATGCTCCAATTCCTCAATCATCTTTGTTGCCCTACTCTGGACTCTCTCCAGTAGTTCCTGTCTCTCCTCAACTGGGGAGCCCAGCTAATAGGGTCATGATGTTCACTTATTTGATTTTTCAGACTCACTACAAATTGCCAGCTCCTGGGGGGGCGGTCTTTTGCTGCAAGTAGATAGAGCTGCAAAGAAATGGGAGCCATGTAGACACAGAAAACTATGGTTGGGATGTGTTCCCCCCTCACTGCCTACCTCTTCTGGACACCCCCTGGCACAGGCCTGGGCTGGGACTTTACTTCTCCTGCGCTGGTTCTTACTGGTCCTGCTGTTTGAGCTTGCTTTTGACTGGGACATGCTGCACAAAGGTTGCAGGGCAAAATTAGTATTTGTTATATATGAAATAAGTATTTGTATGCTTTTAATTTGTATTTAGCTTGTCAAAGAAGGACTTTGATTTTTAACAATGGTGTTGATAATTGCAAAAATATCTAAAAAAATCTCTAACAAAAATCTTAAAATCATGGCCTTTCATCACAGTTCAAGCTTATCTTTGAAATGTTTTCAAGTTTAGTCCCCCGTTGTGTTCAGGTCCTCCTCTTCCCAGCTTTGTTTGGCCATGGGGATGGGAATCTTCTCTGGTGGAAAGTGGGATTTTTATGCAATGCCCGGCTTCCAGGAACTGTTGTTTGGGGGGGAAATGCCCACTCTAGCATAAGATTTGGAAAAACAATAGTGATTGCTAATGTTGATAAAACTGAAATGCTGTTAGTGTTTGACTGGGACCGCACAGACTCTTGCTAATGGTAATGCCTTTGAGTTGGTCCCTGGGTGCTGCTAATGCTGAGCTGTGTTGGTGGTGGCATGGCATCAGATAGGATAAGCACATGGCATGACTTTTGCTGTACTTTGTGCATGTGGAAAAACATAAAAAAGCTTTATAGTGCACTTTTACAATGTTTAAAGAACCGGGATTGAGCTAGCTGGGATGCCTTGTAGCACCGCAAATACCGGAGATAATAGGGGATGTGTTTTCTTTTCTTGACTGTAGCGTGCTTACGCTTTTCCCTGTCTGCAGGAGTCCTGCTCTGTAAAACTGGCTCTTGTGTTTATGGGATTTTCATTTGCAGTGGTACATGTTAACTGGAACGGAAGGTATTTCAGTGGTCTCCTAATGAATAGGAGGGAAAAAAATTTGCACAGCCATCCTGAACCCTTTTTGGATGGGGAGAGGGAATGAGAAGAGGGCTTAATGAAGAGGGTGCAGCAACTCTGTAAGCACATGGTCTTCCTTTGAGGGAAGGGAGCTGCTTGATCACTCCCTGCCAGCCCCCAGCTGATGCTGCTTCTGGGGGTTTTGTTCGTTCTTGGTTCAGTTTTGTACAAGAATTAACACCACCAGCTCAAAGTCTTTCAGCACGTTTTTCTTTTCCTTTTTTTCTTCTTTAAAGCTGCTTCCCAGGGAGCCTGAGCACACACTGGGATTCCCAGGGAGCATGGAGAGGGAGGCACAGCTTTGGGAATCTTATTTTATTTTTCTCCCCTCCTGCCACTTTCTCAGGCCAGTTATCTCTGAAGTCGGGGCAGGAAATGAAGGGGCCGAGAGGTCAGGGGTGCCTGGGGAGTGCTAAGGACCAGTGGTGAGACTCCAGGCTTGTGCACAAAACCAGAAGACTTTGGATGTACTTAGAAAGGTTTCTTGCTTAGTTTTGTTCCTAGCGAAACCAAAAATTAACCCGTGGCCCTTCCAAAAGGGGAATATAACTTTGGCTTGAAGTGGATACTGTAGTTAGAGTGCAGTGGTGTTTGTATTTTGGGTAGGAGCAGTACAGATGCTGCAGGACATACAATGCACTGCTTGTTACAAGTCTGTAGGGATTACCTTTGTAGCTGTGTCCTTGTTGCTGTCTTAATTATCATGGAATCACAGAATGGTTAGAGTTGGAAGGGACCTGAAAGACCATCCAGTTCCACCCCCCTGCGCTGGGCAGGGACATCTCCCAGTAGACCAGGCTGCTCAAAGCCCTGTCCAGCCTGGCCTGGAACACCTCCAGGGATGGGGCAGCCACAGCTTCTCTGGGCAGCCTGTTCCAGTGTTTTGCTACCCTCAGAGTAAAGAATTTCTTCTTGATGTCTAATCTAAATCTCCACTCTTTCAGTTTAAAACCATTACTGCTCATAGTTGGCTCATCAGCTGTCATCAAAAACTGCAAGATGCTGTCCAGAACTTGAGTCTCAAACTAGAAGTGTCCTCTTGTAGTTTCCTGGTGGGTATTCAGTGTATGAGAGGATATTTTTAAACACTTTCTCAAAACTTTCCATATAAATTTTCCGGAGTTGAGCAACACAGCTCACAGCATCACTAGAGAGGACTGCTGAGCAGTTTCTCAAAGGATTCCCTGTTCTCCAGGGCATGACTGAGGGAAATGGAAGAGGCTTTCCTTAGTCTGAGCCTTAGTTTATAGACACTGTGCTGTGCCAGCAGGTGATCCCTTGTCCAGGTTAAAACCAATTGAATGAGGTTGTGGGCAAAGAAAATGGGAAAGATGCAGTGCCTGGTGCCAGGACTGGCCATGTGATTGGGAATGGGAAATTGCAGAACAGGCTGGTTTTAACAGCCCCCTGCTTCTGGCCAGCCCCATCCAACAGAGCTGTCCATCTGCATTCTCTGCTGCACGTGGTATTTGCAGCCATGTCCTCCAGACTTCTGTCCTCTCTGTGCACGCCCAACCCCTTTTGGGTAGGCAAAAGATCCTTCCCAGGTTAAACACCCGTGCCTTTTTAGATGAGTGGCTGTTATTTGGCTATTTGGCATCTGTGTGTGTTCAGTTTAAGGATGGACTGAGAAAAGTGATGAGCTTCTGGCATAGCCAGAGATGACCTTGCTGATGTGCTGCAGCTGTTTCTCTCCCAAGGGTAGCTGGGGCTCCTCAGCCTTCCTTACCTTGCAGGAATGTGTGTTTTAAAAATTGCTGTGAGGAATGGTGTTCAGGGCTCTTGCTTTTTTAGTATAAGTAATTGCAAATGGTAATTGCTTGTTTATTTTGCACCCCTTCTCCTCTGTCATGGTGCATGGTGGGTGCCACTCACCCTGCGGGTGCTGACAGATTGAAGCCTGGAGTGTTTTTACCTTACAGGATGTTTTTCCCAAGTGATAACGAACCTTTGTTACCATATGCTTGTGAGAACTCCAGTGAACAACCAGAAAAAAAACATTTAGAAAGATTCTTTCCCTTTTTTTTTTTTTTTGCATTGTCTCCTCATGAGTTTAAATAATAGGGAAGTAAATTCTTGGGCTTTTTAATTAGGATTTTATTTACTACTCCTTTACGAATAATAGATCGGATATCTGCTGTGCAGGTCCCTCTTCTGGCTTGAATTACTTAATTGCACATATTTTTTATGTGAAACCTCTCAGGCTTCTTTATTTTACAAGAACTTTGTTCCTTCCTTTTTCTTTATATTATGATTTTTGTATTGTGTGCTCTTAAAAAAAAAACAAACCTGCATATGTGTAGCGTGCTGCTTTTGAGCATTGCTAGTCAACACACATTTGTAAACCGTTAGTTTTAAGAATTAATAAGTACAGTTTTGGCGATTCTGTCAAATTGGATGTTCCTTTATCTTAGAGGAAGAGCTTCCAAGTCATAAGTGGACCAACTCCCATTGTTTTTTTGGAAGAGTAAGATGCGTTTCTGCCTTATGCAGCATTCTCTTAATAGGATGCAACTTTTTGACCTCCTAAGCTTATGTAGATACAAGTGTAATTGTACAGGATTTTTATTATTTGATTATGAATTTCCAAAGGGGTGGTTAAAAATTTCTGATATTCTTCCAGTATTTCTGGACACAAGTTCTCTAGTAGCCTTGTATTGAATGCTGCTTGAAGTAGATTGCATGTGTAAACTGTTCCATGGCCTTAAAAGGAACAGGGAAGGTAACATCTTCCATCTGTATTGTGATATCTATAATTCATTAAAGAAAATACAAGGGCTGCTTAGCATGGCTTCATTTCTTCCTCCATTTTCTCAGCTCACTTCACTCTTCTTACTGCTTTTTGCCCCCTTAGGTGGTGTTTGGGTTTTGAGCCTCTCTGGTATTCTCTTGGCTCTTCCTTTCCTCCTGCTGTGGTTGGAAATATCCCATTGTGTGTGGGTCACTCCCATCATGAGTCTTTGGGGCAGGTGGAGGTGCTGTAGCCGTCCCTGCCAAAAGCTTGGTTTGTCTCTGGGGTTGTCGTCCTTGCGCAGCCATGGCAGGGGCCTGGCGTGGGACCTCTTATTGTGCTGGTGCCTCTCTGTCCTTGACCGCTGGAATAGTGTGCTCATACCTTAAGTATCAGGGCAGACTTAATGGGTTTATAGTGTTGTTTCCCTTTAATCAGGAAGCTTGCTGCACATTGGGAGCTTAATTTGATACCCTGTGCACTGCATGTGTCAGACATCAGCTACTTGCACCAGTTACCATCATGAGCTGCATTTTCTGGGTGATGAGGCACCCTGGTCTCTTGCTGCCTATTCTCGATGATAGGGAGTCACTTCCTTTGCCAGACTGAGTTACTTCCAGCTTTTGCTCATTTATTTGCCAAAGTTGTGAATGTGGAGCCTTTTAATGCTGACATGGTTTTTTCTGCTCCTATAGGTCTCTTGATCCAGCCAGAACATGGATTCGCACATTAGATTAGAACTGATTGTTAACCTCTGCAAACATTTATTTCTGTTTGTATTTAGAAAGAAACATATGCTCAGTTTTCAGAGGCAGAGTTGTAAAATCATCTCATAGAGCAAACATGCATTGTGCATTACCTCAGTTAGTGTTGCAACTCTGTAGAAAAACAAATGATCTTCATCAAAAATAACACAGAGCAGGTGCCAGCTCTTCTATTGCTCAATTCTCACATTTTTCCAACAAGCACCTTCATGCTTGGGAGGAGCTGCACGTAGACATCTGCAAAGCCATCTCATCATTCCCATCCTCATTCACACTCATAAATCTCTCTGTAGCTATCAAGACTTTAAAAGAAAAAGGCTTGGCTGCTAGGACACTGATATTACATTGATCACTAGGGGGGTTTGGGCTCCTGTCTTGGTTTGGTTGTGCCATTACCTTATGAATTAAAGGCTTTTTGGGTTAAGGCGTTACCTTTGCACTGTGTTTATGTAGTACTTGCCATGGTTCTTGTACATGACTGGGATGGGATAACATGGTGATGCCAAAAAATACAAGTGCTCCTAATAAGGGTAAAACTTGCCTGGCAGGACTATAAGATCCTCAGTTTCCAAAGAGAGGAATGAATTTCCCTTATGGATGGCACTTGCATATGTGCTTCCCAAAGCTGTTGAATTGCTTTTCTCTGAAAATGTTAGTTTGTACTGGTAAAAAAAAAACCACCAAAGGAGATCTGTACTCTTCTCCTCTCTTTGCTGCTGGGTTTTGAGGATGGCTAACATGGAGCCAGGGCTTCAGTTGGAGAGAAAGCCATTGGCACCACCACTGCACAATGGCTGTTGTTGCTGCTCTCTGATGCCAGGGCAGATCTTGTAGACATCCCCATTGCTGAAGCTCCTCTCTCCTGAGGACATTCATAGCTGAAGAGTGAGCAGTCGTTCCTGAAGGGTCAGAGAGGAAATGGTTTGTCTTCTCCAAGTCCAGTGATACTTCCTTGTCATTAATTGATCTCCCTGTGCTGAACATCAGAATGACTTTTTAAGAATGAACCAAGCAGTCAGGACTGTTCTTTAGAAGATATTTTAAGTGTTTGCAATACAATCTGTGTGGTTCATGGTCTTAGTGATAGTTTTCCAGAGTAGCCAAGAGTCAATGGAGGGGTCAATTACACATGCGTGGAGAGGAGGAGTTGAGAGAATAAACACAGGAGAAAAATAGTGTGTGTTGCAGTAAAAATAAGCAAAGTCCTTCTCATGGGCTCTTGGACTCTGGGCTGGGTTTGACGGGCGGTTTGAGGCTTGCAGCTGTCATTCCCCAGCCTCTTGATGTGACAGCTTCATAACCTGGGAGGTCTTGAAATACAAGCAGCAGATCAAAAGCAAGAGGAGGAATTCAGGCTCTGGACTTGATGCTTGCCTGTTAGGTTAT
This sequence comes from Rynchops niger, assembly GCA_013400035.1. Classification (NCBI taxonomy): domain Eukaryota; kingdom Metazoa; phylum Chordata; class Aves; order Charadriiformes; family Laridae; genus Rynchops; species Rynchops niger. The sequence continues at coordinate 714,673 of VXBH01006689.1, forward strand.
GTTACTTGTTTTAATTTTTTTTATTTTTTTTTTTTTTGGAAGCCCACAAGGGAATGGTGTGCTGCTAGCACTGCAACCTTTTTTGTGGTTTGCAGATGTAAATGCAATGCTTGGTGCTAACAACACTAACTAAAAGGCTCTCACTTTGATTTATGGCTGGTACGTATGGCAATGAAATAGTATCCCCAGCGTGAGCGCACTGGTATGAATGCCATGCAGGATGTGTCTGCCCGAGAAACAGGTGGTCACGTATTATATGGGGGCTCTAAATCTCCTGCATTGTATGTTTTGTATAGGGTGAAACTTCATGTTCAGCTGTTGGCTGCCTTTGGCCGTGCTTGTCTGCTCAGGAAAAGTGGCTGGTGGTGCAATGGCGGGATGATTGTACTCCTGCAGCTGTATTGGCGGTTTCCTTTCTGTAGTCCAAATGAATTTTATTTTGGTGCAAGTTGTCAGTTGCAGGTATTTTCCCCTGCAGACAAGATAGAGGGATGGATGACTCTGCTCTAATAGTTATCCTTACGTTTACTCTGCTGTAATAGTTTTCCATACACTTACATACAGTCCCCCCCTTCTAAAAGGGTTAATGAGCGTTGTAACCACTGTGCTGCAGAAATCTTATTTGAGTAGTACCATCAAACACCAAAACATTTCTATTCTGCAGCGAACTTCAAAGGGGGAGAAGCAGAAGAACAAGGCTAGGAAGAAGATAAAAACAAACATGCTGACTATCCAGGATGCTGTAAAGCCTTTATTGCTTTTGCTTGGGAAGACCTTCATAATTCTACCAGACCTGAACTCAAAGCAATAAAATCTTTAAAGGAATCTGTACCATCATATGTTCTCTCTATACTTGAATTTCATAAGCAGTGTAAACATGGAATTTTACCAGGCTGTAGTCCCAGGGGGAGGCTCTTACGTACACAAATAGAGCAAGGATATTAGTGCTTTTCCCAATTTATTTTTTTCCCCCTTGCATGTTGTTTACCACTTAACTTTCATGGACTCATATATTTTCCTGATCATTATCCAAAGGGAAACCACAGTAATTAGGGAGGTTTTGGTATATACTAACATCCTAGCATGTCTTCATAAAAGAGAAAATGATGCTGATGTGACTTGAGGACTCTGGGTCAAATAGTGCTGTAAACCTCTGTCTGACAGTCCCTCCCTTGGAGCTGTGCTCTTCATGGCAGTATGGAAGTAGCACACTGGGATGTTGTTGTGGGGAAGCTCTCAGACTTGTGTCTCCGTGATGAATATCACCAGGACATTAGGGTACTGTTAGTTATCCAAAGGCTAGAGAGCCTGTGGAATTTATTTTTTTTTTAAAAGGGGGAAAAAGTAGAAACACTTTGAAATGTGTGTTTATTTTCTTTGGACTCTGTTTCCAATTGAGAACATGATTGAACTATATGGTTTAAAGTCTTCTGCAAATGTTCGTGTGTTAGGTTTTGTAGCAAGAATATTGTTGCTCTGAAGTGAACTTTCATGTCTACATTGAGAGATGAGATCTGGGGACTCACATAGAACGTGAGCTGCTTTCGGTTCTTGTGATATACTGAAAAGTGGAGATTTGAGATCTCTGGTTTGGTGTAAACCATGATAATACTGCGGTGTGAAGTGGAGAAATTGAGTGGTATGGGTGAAAGATGAGTGTGCTTTTCTTGGAAATAAGAAGGAAAAAGAGACTCAAACTTCTTGGGGAATGTATTCGTTGGGTGTAATCCAGTTGTGGACTTTGAAGAAAGTTAGATGTGAGACAATCTTGGTTTATTGTAGTGTAAAATCACGGCTTGCTACATAATTACTTGTTGTGTTGTTCAGTTGGAATTTTCTTGGTTTCTAACATATATAAATGCACATTTTTTGATAGATGAAGTGGTGATCTGGCCAGAACCAGACACGCATTCTTTGGATGTTCATGCATCCAGGAGGTAACTTTTGTTTGCGGACAAAACTTCTATTGGCACTCCCAAGTGGCAATCTCTTATTTGTGCTTTTTTAAAAGTAACTCTCAGAATTGCATGTTTCTGATCAATCTTTGGTCCCTCCTTTGTCTCTTCCTAACCAGCCTCCCTCAAATATCTTATGATATAGCTATCATAGTAGCTTGAAAGGTGTAGGGGGAAGTCTGACTAAGCAGTTTCTATAAAAGCAGGACAAGCCTGTGGGGCACATCTGTTATGAGCTCTCCTTGAGGTCACAGCTGAACATGTGTTGTGAAGAACTTGGGTGTGGTTGGGTTGGAGTTTTGCTCCACTATGTGGGGGTTTTGGGGGTTGTTTTCTAGTGACAAAATACATGTGTGGTGCATCCATGTTGCAATTTCCCAACAGCTGCTTGAGTGCCAGGCGATAAAACGACAGACGAAATGTGGTGTGGATAAATAGTCATGCATGTGGGAGAGGAATGAGTAATTACTGGGAAAGACGAGAGAAATTTAGGCCTCACCTACATCTTGAAACAGTATGTGTGTCTTCTCCCTTCTCCAAAAGGAGCTAGAAGATCTCCAAAGTGTGCAGAGGGGGGTTGAAAGGATAGCAAAGAACAGTTAAATAGACAGTTCTTGCATGATTTCAAGTACCTACCCAAGAGCAAGATGCCACCTCTGGGTGTTTTGGTTGGCATGGTTTGGGTTTCTAGTCAGAGAAGAGTGCAAATGCAGTCCCCCATGAACACAGATCCTGCAGTTGTTTCCTGCCCTCAGGGACATTGCAGGAACCGACTGCGCAAGAGATGATCCTCAGCCTGGGAAAACCATCCTCCTGATCCCCACCATCAGACATGGGTTAATAATAAGGGGAAGAGTCATCCCATGCATGTTCATGTTTCAACTTCTTACTAATGTTGTCATGTTTGTCAGCAAAACTGACAACAGCAGAACCACATAATGCTTTCTTCCTCCAGCGTGGCTGTACAGTGCAGTTGGAAGTCTCATTCCCAGTGATTTTCTTTTTTTTTTTCTTTTTTTCAGTCTAAATCCAATTCATACTCATGGCATGCAATCTTAACCCACCATAGAGAAAATTGAATCCATGAGTTTGGCAGACCAGTTGTGATGGCATGTAAGCACCAAAACCCAGGCAAATCCTTGCATAGTTGTGCCGCAGACTTTTGAGATCGTTTTAGGTATTCACTGTGCCTTCTCTTTTCATTAAAAATAATCCAATAGTGGTTTTCTGATTAGAATTAAGCTTACATTATTTCTGAAACATGTTGTTCATAGGCTGAGTTCTGATGAAGCTATTTTTTGAGTGGTTGTTGAACCCAAACCAACCGAAGGTTATGCTTCTGTTGATTTCACTAGAGCTCCAGTTGGGTCTCAAGTTGCATGGGAGCTTTTTTGGTAGGTTGATTTATTTATTTGTTTGGCTGTGGAGTAAAAAAGCACCATCTCTCAAATTCAGGCAGCTGCAGGTGAGACTTCCAGGTCTTAATAAAGCATCACATAGCTGGACGAATGGCTGCGTATTATGTTGGCACGGGAACTGGTCTTGCTTGCCTGTTTGTGAAGGGGAGTCTTGTCATACCAAAATAAAGGAAGAACCTCCAAATGTTAGAGTGCAGTTTATATTATTAAATAAATGCTGGAGGCATTTAAGAGTCTGGATCCCTAAAAACTCATATGAATATTGAAAGAAAAAAACCCGGTTTATAAGGAGCCATATGTCAATGACAGGTTTTCAGAATAACTTGCCATGCGTGGTTTTACTAGCAGTGTTCATGAACAAGAGAATGCCTTCGGTCCTTTTATGTGCTACATTAAACTTGCTAGTTAATGTTATCCAATTACAGAGACCAGAGGTGGACAGACACTAAGCTGAATTCATCGCCCTAAATGTGTGCACTGTTGAATGCCAAAATATACCCATTGTCTGAGTCCACAAGATAGATCCAGTTAAAAGCTGATGGTGAGAAGCCAGCTTTTCTGGGGACAGCAGACCTCTCCAGAGGCTGGCGTTAAGAGGAATGGAGTTGTGAACCAATCCTTTCCTTTGACTATAAAGGCATCTGGAGGACCAGCTCTAATGGAAAGCTCTACCTTGAAGGCAAGTCAAGGCAGGTGAGAGAAATCCCACTCTCAAATCCTTATCAGACATGCTGGAATAATTTTGCTTTGGTTTGAGGCTTTCTTTCGTAATGTAGTGCCAAGAATAGTGGACTATCTTCAATCTACTCAAGAATTTAGTTGTTATAACTTCTTTCAGATAGAAACATGCGAACACGTTTCATAATTTCCTTTACAATTGTGTGCATCCATCTATGCAAATATACAGGCTGTTTGAATTATTTAATGTCTGAGTGCTTTGAAAATGTAATGTGCTGTGTAAATGCAAAGTATCAACGATATAGTCCTACGATTAATAAGGCCTTTTATTAAATAAATGCTGGTCCTTGCCAAAATTCCAGAGAGACTTGTGGTAGAGCATGTGTACTTAACAGGTCAGAATGTGAAAGTAATAACACACATTCTCAAATAGAAAACACATGTATTTGTTTTTAAACTTGGATATATTATTTTAAATTCTTAATACCCTCACCCTTCTTTGATTAAAGGGCCATAGACTAAGTGGGGTTTTGTAAGAGATTTTCTAACAGATGTTCACCGCTGAGAACATTTCAAACTGAAGACAGAACAGATGAAAATCTATAGAAGAAAATATAATATTGATCTTTAAACCTGGAAGACTGTGGGAAATAACAAGCATAGCTTTCCTTCGTTTAGCAGTCGCTTTGTACTGACTGGGAGGTTGCAGAACTCCTCGTACAGCAGTAGCAAGGGGAAGAAATTAAACGATAAAAATGGGAAAACAGGTTTCAGTCTCGTTTAGTACTCTGATCTTACAGAGAAATTAGGCTGGTTGTGTTAATCGTGATGAATGCCACTTGAGTGAGCAGGTATATAAAGTTATACCAAGGCTTAGGCCTCTGACCTGTCTTAACTGCATTGTCTTAAGTGGAAATACTGAGCAGGTTGATGGAGGTCTTGTTATCAAGCTCTCCTATACTAGGCTTAGTTGTTGTTTCTGTTCAATTTATCATTCTTGCTAAAAACAGATTGGAAGCGATAGAAGCTTTATCTCAGCAAAAACTGAGCTGAAAACCTCAAGATTTGATTGTGAATAATGTTTTGTTACAAAGACCACTGGAAAACGAACTAATTGGTGAAATAAATTGCGTGGATGCTTATAAGCTTGGGCTTTTGAAAAGAGATTACCTTTGCTATCGAACAGCATGTATTGCAGTAAATTACTTTGTAGAAGTTTTAGGGGAGGCATGGGGACGGGGTGAGCTTCAGATCCAGGGCTTCAGTGTCACAGAGTTATTTGTTAAGTTTAAAAGCATGATGTGAAGGTGCCAAGCAGACTCCTGGACTGCTTGCATTAAAGCGTGTGTTTTGACAGTTACAAAGGAATCTGAGATCAAAATCTACTGTAGCATGACTATAGATAACATCAGTAAACAAACAGAATAACCACATTGNAGGTGGGGCAAGAGCTTGCTGTATTTCACTGGTTCAGTACTGTGAGATTCCAGCCTCAATCCACATCTTGTTCCTTATCCGGGAGGCCCAGCGACCAGCTGGGACAGGGCTGGCACAGCTGGCTGCTGTGTGCCCAGCTGTGTGCGCCCCAGAGGGGCACTGCTGGGAGCACCCTTAGCGAATGCAGGCTGGAGCAGCCTATTGATTTGGAAATCCACCGCAGATGACTGTTTAGGGGACAAATGGACACCACCACTGATGGGATAGGTCTGATATGTTCAGACGGATGTGATGGATACATTTTCCCCATCTTGAACTCCTGTTTTTTGCATTGCTGTATAAGAGCGTGCACGGAGCAGCTGGCAGCGTGCATTGATTTTTGGCTGTGGTAGAGCACAAGGACACTGATATCAATTTGTGGCAGCTTCTCTCACAAGCAAGTTTATTTTTCATGTAAAACTGCTGAGTAGCTGCTAAAAAGGGTTAGCACAGAATATGGTCATTCTTACTGTTACAGCAGTGTATGTGTAACTAGTTTCTACCTCTGTTTAAGCTGCTTTTATTCTTCCTTTATTGGTGGTTTTAAATCATGAACCAAGCAGGTTAGAACGGTTCGGTCTCTACTGTCAACCTCCTATAATTTTGCAGTTGTCTTTAGACTTCAACTTTACTTTATAGCATACTGCAAATACAAAATTGGTTTCTGATTATGCAAAACTTTGGCATATCATCTTTAAAAAACCTTTTTGCTCTGCTTATTATCTTCATGCTGTGATGTGGCTGTATCTAATGTCTCTTTGTTCTGTTTTTCCCTTTTTTTGGGCTATTGAATATTAATAAACAATATGTTCGGGGGAAGATTTTTCTGCGTTGAATTTAATTTTGCATTAGCAATGCTGGAGCTCTGTGGCGTGTGTATCAAGAACCAGTGCCTCTGCCCATTTTGATATGGGGAGAATCTGGCTTTGGTTTCGATGTAAGAATTTGTTAAAAGCAGGAGGGACCATCTTTCATTTCGTTTGCTAAGGGAAACATGTTTCTCTGCAAACAAAGTCTGGAAATAGGAGCACTTAGTTTGGGGAGAAGGAAAATTATCAGTTCTTGGGATAGCAATGGCTTTCTGCTTGGGAGGCAGTGGCCCTGCTGCTGAAAAATGGTGACATCTATCAATCCATCAAAGGGCAGAGCAGTAAGGTAAACAATGGCCATAAACAGGGACATCTGGCTCCCATAAATTAATTGGCCATTTACACAGTGAGGGCTGTTTGCATGTAAGAGAAGGCTTTCCTGCTAACACTGTCATACGCTTTTGATTCTCCTGGTTCATCCGTGAATTAGGTCGGCTTGTTTTAGTCAGCTGGATTTAATTTATTTTACTTTGTCACTCTTGAAATGAAGAGGAACTGGGCGGTCATGAATCATCTGACACTGACACTTTGTCTTTTGATCCTCTGGGGTCTTGCTTATATTTTGTCTTATAATAAGAAACCCAAGAAAAGGGGATGATGAGCCTGTCTGCACGAATGTGAGTTCAGACTCCTCTTTCCTCTTCCCCTGAGAAATCTCCCCCCCTCCCCAGTCAGTGCTGTTGAGTGTAATTGATGGTGCCATGGGCTGGAGAGGTTTCCTCCTTGCTAAAAACATTCTGAAAAGTCCTGATGTGTGAAAGCAGTCCAGGTTCCCTGAACTGAAGGTGGCAACGCCTCATGAGTTACTAACTGGGCATGACAAGCTCCAAGGCCAGGGCTTTCCTCTGGTGCAATCAAGAAGTTTTAGCTGACCGGACTTTTGAACCATGTGAGGGCGGATGGAGGGGTGCAGAGATGCTGCTGTTGCGATGGACAGGGCTTTGGACTGCATCCAATGGAAAGACTGAAGCAAACTCAATCCAGTGTAAGGAATAGATTTATGTTCCTCGGCCCGAGGCCAGGACATACTGAATGCATCCCAGAAGTGTTGTACTACTTAGTTCACATGCCTTTTGCAGGGTTAAGAGAAGTTTGCCCTTCAGGGTTGCTCTCCTTGATTCATCCATTAAGTAGTGTTCAGGGGGAAAAAAAAGGCTACTAACATGTTGTTTTAGCTTGAATGAAGTAACCCCTGCTGCCATATGTGGCACTGAGGATTGTCATCCAAATTTTTGAGTCTCTTAAATAGCTGAAGCTTCCTCTCTTCTTCACTCTGAGGTGAACAACATGTGGTCTTGCTTTTCCAGGAGTGTAGTTGAACTGAGATGGGGGTTGGGGGATGGATGTTTTGTTCTTTTTTTTTTTTTTTTTTTTTCCTGGTGTCTGTCAGCAGTGCTGTGAGGTGGGCAGCTGGCAAGGGACAGCCCATGCCCTGCGATGCTCCTCTGCTTCCCCATGGCACCCACTCCTGAGTACCAACTGACCCACTGGGGAACAGGAGCAGAGCTTTGCTGGAGAACAGTGCGTTGAGCATTTCTGCAGACTCTTCTAATATCTGTGAAAGTCACCCAAATATATTTCTGTTGATAGGAGGTGCTGAAGATAAGCCCAGTGGGCACCAGTTAGCAGCTGTTGGGGTTATGTTGGGCTATTTTGTCCTACTGGCAATGAAACATAACGCAAATGCTGTTAATGTGATGGACAAACTGGTTTTGTGAATGGTAACAAAATATTTCTGAAGTTCTCAAGGACATGATTATTGATTTCTGCTATTCCAGGTATAATTGCTGGAGTCTGTATGTAGGAGGAGGGAAAAAAAAATCAAATAATTTTAAGGGGAGTGTGTGGCAATTTAAAACTGTTTGTGTTCATGTTATTCCTGTTCATGTTTTAATGGTAATTTTCATTGGCTCCTGGCAGTATCTCCTTTTAAGTGTCTTCTACCCCCCCCACTACTGTAATGCATTATTAGATGTCTTGCACCATTCGTTTTCCTCGCCCTGATCCTCTGTGGCTCCAGATGCCCTGTGACAAGTCGGCCTTTCAGGGACTGGGACCTCTGGGGGATTTTTCCCACAGCAAAAGGCTTTCTGTCAACCCAGGGAGCTCAAAACTCCTTCACAAATTGCAGCCATGTAAGGACTGAAGTTTTTTTTCTTGTGCATAAGGTACTAGGTTAGTTATGGCTTTGCAGGTTAAAATTGTGTCCCTATTAGCCTGGTGCCTCTCTCAGACTTATCCTATATATGCAGATTTGAATTTCTTCTTCAATTTACTGCTCAGCAGATGTATTTGAAGGGGTAAAAGAATCAGTCCTGCTATGTGAAGGGAATAACTATATACATACTAGAGGGGAAAGAGCTCAGCTGGCTTATGAGACAAGATGCTCACTCTAGAACTGATGGGTCGGAGAACATGTGTTTTGCTGATGCCTCTTTCTTTTGAGACTATACAAAGCTATTTCCCCCCTCCCCTCACTATTTGGCAATCTCTGCCCCAAGGTATCAGGATTTTACTCTGCCAAACAGCCCCTCAACTGTGTTGTGGTTTGGCTGGGTGGATGGACCCTCCGCAAACCTGTGGGTCTGTCTGGTAGATGTGGGTTTCAGGATCAGGACCATCTGGAGTGCAATGAAAAGAAATTTGCCATTGCATCCAACCAGGGAATCCAGCTTCTCTTGAAAAAGCACGATGGGATTTTTTTTTTTGAGCCAGTCTGTAAGCCACTTGAGAGAATACTAAGTAAATATGTACAGTTGGATCAGGCAGACTTTGTAGTAAAGAGGGAATTTATTAGAAAGTATTCAGAGAATAATAAACATCACTGAGAATTCCTGGGTTCCTGCCCACGGATTTATGAGTTCATGCTTTAGCTGGATAAATCTCTGCCTTGGTTTCCTCTTTGGGATGGAGTGTCATCTCCAGCCCTCTTTCCCTGCTCTTATCTTGAAATTGGAAAAGGCTATAACCAAAAAGATATGTTAATCATTCCTGTAAGCCTTCCATCATATGTCGCTCCATGGGCTTGTCTGACTCATGTTGGAACTTTTGTTGATTGCTAAGTGGCTGTTACTGTCAGGTGGAGATTTAGGGAGATCCCTGCAGGGCCTGGGGTCTCAGTGAGTTGTTCCTCGTGCAGTAACTCTTTTGCCTTCTGTTTGGATGTGTTTCCCTGAGCTGTAAGTCCCTCTGGTTGTTTCTGAGCACCTCTGGTCCTGAGAACAGAGGAGGTATATTTTCAAAATGAGCACATAAAAATGAATGAGTCTGAAAGCAGCTACACTGTTTGAATGCTGTCAAAGAGTTATTAAAGCCTGTTCTGCAGCTTTGTGGGTTACCATTGTTTTAAACGCTGGTACTGGCACCTTGGTTGTAAAAACCACGGATTTTTATTATGACTAATTGAGGTCTGCCCTGGGGAGGGAAGATGGAGCACTAACCTTCAGCTGCCTTCCAGGAGCGTCTTGTTTCCACTGAGGGTTCCTTGCAGGAACGCAAACCCACCAACCCTTCTGTACCAAATACAAGCATTTTCAGGGAATGTTTTCTAAGGAGAAATGCTTGTTGCTGCCCAGTATGAGACCAAATGTAGCTGAAGAGAAGGTTGGCTGTAGTTTCCTGTGCAGTGACAGCTTGTGGTTTGGGGACCTGCTAATCTTGGGGAAAGTAAGAGCTGTCTTGGAGCGCTCCACTGGATGAGACGTGCAGGGAGAGAACGTTGGTTTTCAGAGGTTTAAGTGAAGGCAAAGTTAAATGGAGATAGAAGCTCCTCTCCCCACTTGCCACTTGAGCAGGGAAGTTTATCAGTATCTGAGCCCACCAAACTGCACACTGTGCCTATGAGTTCCACAGTCAGTGGTGTTGGGTTGGCTTTTGCTTGAGGGAGGAAAATAAGAGAAGTCAGTGGGGACTTCTCTCCTCTTGTCTCCTGGTTCTGGTGAAGTCCTCCATGGTGGAAAGTCTCCAGGGGTCTAGCCCAGAAATGTGTGACGGGACTCCAGACACCTTTCAGCAGGGTCTCTCTGCATCTCCCCTTCTTCCCGTTCCAGCCTCAGGAAGAAACTGCCTTAAACTGCTGCATTTCCAAGGTTAGTTGTTTTGCCAAAACCTTTTGATGCCAGGCCACCACGATGGTAAAGGGAGCAGCATGGGGTTGGGGGGGAGTGGTGTTGAAAGAAGCCTTCCTCTTGTTTCCTTCTCAAGGGCATCTAGGTCGAACCCACTTATCTCCTTTCCTGTGGATTATTGGGAACTTGTTTGTGTGCTCCCAAGCCCTGTCTCTTGGGCTTCATCTGCTTTCCTTAAAATGAAACAGGCTTGTGGAAGCTGCCGAGGCATTGATGGCAAAGCTCAGGAGCTGTATTTGGGTTTTGATGGTAAAGATACAAGCAACAGGGTAGGGTTGGGGGTGGTTTTTTTGGTATTTGGGTTACTTCTGAGCTTGGAGCAGCGAACAGTTTTCATTTGTGCTTCCAGAAGGAACAATGTAGGTCTTTGTGTGGCTACATATTAATTCCCTTAGTGTGTTTCTACTCATATTTCATCAATAAAAGAAACATATTCTAATAAATGTTGTTCTAGTGACATTCAATAATATATTCTCTCATGAACAAGTTGAAATATATCCATAAATTTTAAGCAGAATCTTTGTTAGTCAGGGTTGGTTTGAATATGTGAATCTCTGTCCAGTGCTGTAAAACGTAACAAGCTTTTTGGATAAGTAGTCTGGGGTCATATTTTACTTCAGTGTCTGGATGTTCTTTCTAGTACCCCTAATTTAAATAATCAAATTGGTACCGCTTGCATTTCCTAAGCAGAGAAATAGTTTTGATGGATGTCCTGCTTTGATAGGAAGTGATTAAAGTAGCAAATGCTTACTTTAATGATGTAGCGAGATACAGTTTGCAGATATTCCTTATAATTCAGGCTTTGATAAAAGTCTTTCTAGGTTTATAGTGCATTCTTGTAGTGTCATTTTCCATTATCATGTTGTGGTATAGGGACTATAACATACTAAATGAGGAGTTGGAGTTTAATTTATTATGGGTAACTCTCTCTTAAATCTACTTTCGTGTACAGAAGGGCTGTAGCACTTTTAAGTGCCTGTTGGACAGAATGATCTATTTATTTTTGTTACTGCTTGATAGAGAAGAATTTTTCCCCAGGGATGTAGTACTGCACAACTGACCTATTGCATTAAATAAATTCTCAGCTTTCCTTCGAAGTAAGCAAACCAGTCTATTCCCAGAGCAATTACGGATGCGTGCCCCTTCCCCTTGCTGATTCATACCACATTGGTACAAATTCTGTAAATAAACAGAGCTGAATTTTTACCTAACGTGGGAATGATGCGCATTCGGCTGGCTGAGGGTGATATAGTCCATCTGAACCATTGCAACTGTGCCCGAGAGTGGCCTTGTGGAAAAGGCTTGGAGATGAGTGTTGCAGGCACCAGGGGCTGGAGAGATGGTTGCAGGCTTGAGTGGTTATAAAGAAATAAAGCAGTAACCATGGCACGATGGCTTTGAGCCTCAAGGAAAGACACAAGTACCGTACAGCACAGAGTCTGGAGCTATCATCAGTGGGCAGCTGGGGACAGAAATACAGTGCAGCTCCATCTCGCTGCTGCTGCTGGCAGCCAGGGCTGCGGTGCTGAGCTGCCTATAGTACCACGGTGGCAGGGGAACGGGCAAATACAGAGCAGTATTTGCTCTGTAGATGGGATGATTAAAGCAGCTCTAACGGTAATTCTCAGCCCTGTTCCAGATTTCCTTTCTAGATTTTACAAACTGCTCTTTGCGGGAGAGCCCAGTTTATCTTGATATCATCTGAGCACTTGACATGAGCACAGATGTTGTTGACAGAAATTCCCAAAGAATTGGCACCAGATCTGCTGCTTTGCCTCTCTTTATTGCGCCTCTATTCCCCTAACAAGCAGGCATGCTCAGGGGCTGAGGGGAGCGGTCTAGCCTTCTGTCTTCAGCACACCTGACACATCTGCTGGCTTATTTCTTTATGGATGGATTTCCCCAAACACGACTTTGTTCTCATTGCTGGAGTTTCTCTTTGCTTTAATTCCCTTTTGACTTCCCACCTTCTGATAAGCATTTAAAGCAAAGAATTATGCAATGGAGACACGAACAACCTAAGGCCTGTTCCCGACATGTTTTAATGAACAACAGAAAATGAGAAGGAAGTAATGCTACTGCCAAACCCTAATGTATGACATAAGTTCCAGAAAACATCACAAACTCATACATGTAGTCTGAGTCCTAGCACTCAGGCTTAGGGTTTTGTGGGAAAGTCTACGTCTGCAACAGCTTTCTTAACAAATTATGTCAGACAGTGGTCTAAAATAGTCAAGAATTTGTCCTCATTTTGCTTCAGATGGTGATAAAGTTGCTCTTAAAGTGAGAACCTGTTAAACTTGGGTCTGAAGTTGGATATAGTTACCTTTAATGCACACATTCAGCCTATTAAGGCTTGCCTCTGGTCATGGGGACTACATCGGAAGAAAAACTCTGGGAAGTAAATTATTTATTCCTTGGTTTTGATTGCAAAAATTACGCACTGTTTTCTTTTCTTATAGCTTCAGGTCTTGCTTATACTGCATAGTAGTTACACTTCATAACAACTTTATAATATACAAAATAGACTTGGCATTAAGTACTTTGCTTGTGAAAGGAATACTTTAGCCTGCAAGTGCTGGTGTTCCTGAGACTTGGAGACATTGGTTATTCCAAAGCATGCCATGATTTCTGTCACTTAAAGTTTTAAACGTACATTTTTTCGGGAAGTATTTGCTTTCTGTATGTATGCCCATGCCTGTTCTGTGAAATTGGAGCTCTGCTCCTTGTTACCAAAAGGGATCCTTTGAAAATATTTTGTATGCAGATGCCTCTAATAGTTGGGTTTTGAATGGAAGTGTGAGGTCAGTCTTCCATGTAGCATTATGCTTATGAAATTGAAGATCATAAAAAAGCAGTGTTTTATTTTATTTAATGGATTGCTGCTGTAGATAAGTCTAAAGCCTTCAGTGAAATACGACAGCAGATTTCCCACCAGCCTTAGTGTTGTAGGTTGTCTCATTAGCTGCTATTAATGTGCAGTTTTTGTTGTTGAAAAGCAGGTTTGGATTCTGAAATAGATTCCCCACTATCCTGTCCCACATAAGGCAGCAGAAATCCCATCGGACTCACGCTAAATTGCATCCAAGACTTGACTCTCCCCAGTGCTGAGTCCATTCGTAGTGTCTGGCTTCATGGGCAGGAAAGCAGAATATGGTGTGGGCTTTAAATGATAAACAGCTGTCAATCCAGGCTGTGTGCTTTTACTGGTTTTATCTATTTTCTGTCTCGAATCCTGGTATTGCATTTTAGTTCTTTACTTTTCTTTCTGCAAGAACATGAGACCTGCATCTTTAGAGTATTAGAAGGACATGAAGTCATGTGTTTTGATTATTTTCAAAACGAACTATTTACTGTTTTTTATAGTAAAACATGCCCTCTTGAAAGAAACTTGTGCCCTGTCCAGGGAGAGATGGGTCTTTCTCAGTTACACGTACAGCCTCGAGCTTTTGTGTGATTACTGAAAGCAGCTAATAGGACATCTGAGGAGTAAATTAACTCCATCCCTTATGCTTGTATCCTTTCATTATTAGCAGCAGCATTTGATTAAGAACTGCAGAGCCTGAGATACTAACCCAAACTATAGGAAGGTATGCCTTGTCCTGAACATATGACTAATTAAACAAATGAAAAACACTTCTAAGAGGCATAAGCACAGAAAGAAATGACTTGCTGAAGGCTACAGCATCATAACCTTGAGCAAGTTGCTCAAGGGCAGCAGTGAGTAAAGCCAGGCCTCCTGGGGCATGGTCAGGTCTTCTGTCCCATGGATCAAGTTCTTCTGAACTTTCTTCTTTATTACAAGTCACCTTGACGCTCCTGCTAGGAGTCACTGCAGAGGTTTTCTATCTACTGCCCCTTTCTGATGGCTTCTTGGCATGTGCTGCCAATGTAGTCTCATCTCTGCTTCCACTGTTGCTGCCCACCTGTCTCCTGAGGGTGCCTTGCACAGCATCTCTGGTTGCAGTTGAGTTTTGGGGAGCCAGGGCTGTCACCAACACTACTGTCTTTGTCCACTGAATTAACTGCCGCTGTTGAGCGAATGCTCTTGATAGCTTTATTTTCTTCCTTCTCTTTGGAGTTCTGCTTTTACTGAGTGTCTCTTCACATATGTTGTTGGCTTTTTTTAAGCTGATAACTGTGCTCTGTTGAGACATTTTTTTTAAACAGTAGAGGAATTGATTAATCTGAACACTGGAGTGGTGCCATTGACAAAATATGTGCTTGTGTTTCTGTGTTTTGATCAGTATAGAAAGGCTAGTAGTTTTTAATTGTTTTTTAACAGTAAAGATTTTTATTTTAAGAGGTGTCAAATACCTTTTGGAGCCAAGGAGAGGTTTGTTCTGAGTCAACTGAATCAATAAAATACTAAATACCAGTAGGGGGGTTTTCTAATCAGATTTGTCGATCATATGTGAATGTAGCATGCTGAAATGGAGCTCTTTGAAACACATGCCTTTTCTTGGATTACGGTAATTACAGAGTAGAGAAAAAATTAATCTAGTGGAAAAATGAATTTGTACTTGACAATTTACATGCTGACATCCAGAAGCAATAAAAGGTGTACTTGATGTGCAAATAAATAGATTCTCCTCTCTGAATTCGAATGGCGTAGCTCCAGGCACAACAGATTTCCAAGGAGGATATTTTCAGCAAGAAAAGCATGGGTTTACTACTTGTTTTCCTTTTCATCCATAGAGACCGTACAATCTGGGGAATTACAAGGGTCTTCCTAGAAACTGTGCCAATAAATAGACCTTGATGGTGTTGTTTTTGGCAGTCGACCAGGGAATAATTCTGAATTAGTTCTGAAGGTCCTGTTTCTAAGGTGTCCTAGCAGACCAAGGTCAGGGTTGAAATGACCCAGTAAGGCAGGATACAAAGGCCATTTTGTATCTTAAACTATGCCTGTTTTAGTATGCTAATCTCACTCTGTGTGTCAAGCTCTGCTGATTGTGCCTGGGCACGTGTGTGAGCAAGATAGCCCTTGTGTGGGCTGGTGAAAAGGATGCAGAAGTCGTCCTTGACACAACTACCTTTAAGGAAGAAAGTGATAGTGCATGTGGTATTGTCGGAAGATTTCTGGGGGACACTGAATGTTGATTTTTGTGATTTGAATGTCTTTGATAAAATATTCTGCTTTAAAGAAGAAATGGTCTGGTTGAAGAATTAATCAATGGGAAAGGTTGGTTGGTGTAAATACAGTGTTTATTTTTTCTTTGGCCACGTAACTCACGGGCACGAAGCCACACTGGGAGTGCACTGCTTCTGACTGTCCAGCGAGAGGAGTGGGAGCTGGGCCAGCAGACATGGCTGCTCAGCAGCAGCAGGGTATCCTGAGGGATAGGGATGGATGCCTGGAGGTTTAGCAACTACTTTTTTATCCCTCTGGTTGCTCAAGCTCTAATCCTGCAAATGCTAATAAGGAGTGAGGAGCAGGCTGCTGTGGAAGGGAAGGAACCCTGTAGTGGGCTTGTGGGGCTCACCAGGAAGAGCTCCTGGTGGGACATCATGCAAGCTTTGAACTCTCCATCACTGTGGGTTGGTGGAGGTGATTTTCTTCTCCTCGATTCCAAGAAAGGGAAGGAAGGAATAATACAGCCTGTAGGTTTGAATTCTTGGGTGAAGAATTGAGTTACCATCTTTGTTAGCCAAAAGTCAGTTGAAAAGGTTTTCAGTTCTCTACCACCGCCCACCCTGAGAAGATCTGCATTATACAGTATATTGCAAAGCTGATGGGATATCACTGCAAAGTGTTCCTCTTGCATATAGGGAAGTGACTTTATATATGCAACGGATACAATTTATTTGTGTATGTGTGTGCAGATGAGCTGCATCCATATATATATTTAAAAAAAATTATACATGGATGTCGTAATGAACACCTTTCCAGAAACTTAAAAACATGAATTTCATGCCTTTTTGCTGCTTATTTAGTGCAAAATATTTGAGAAAGGTGGAGTACAGGTGCATGTAAGGCAGTGCTGGCCACAGCCCCAGTCCCGCGTGCTCTGTCCTGTGAGGAAACCCCGCTGTCCTCATGAACCTCGCTGCAGCTGGTGATGCTCTGTGCACATACTGGATCCGCTTGCGTGATTGCAGCCCATGTTTCATGTTTGGGATGACTGTAAATTCTGTAGTATGACAAACATTTAAAAAAAAAAAAAACCTCTCACACAGAATATTGTGCTGCTTAAACCCTGAAGTCATTTTGATTTACTACATAATGAAGTTATACGTGGCTTTGAAATATTATGTGCGTAGTTTACCAAGAGGTCCTTCCAAGGCTTTTTTTAAATCTTACCACAAAGTATCATGACTGCGGAATGGCTTGTATTTGGTCTGTGGTTTTGCAAATAGACTTTGAGACTGGAGTTTAAAAGACAACAACAACGAAAACCTCAGAACTTCGAAACATATCCCGAGCTCTATTTTAGGATCTAGAGCTACAAAGGAGCTGGAAGAAGCGGGAGCCAAGGTCTGCTCTTGGTTACCCTACTGAAGTAGGGAGTTATTTCAAGCTGTCATCCGACCAATGCTTCTTGCAGCAGCAATGCCAGCATAAGTAGTGTCTGCCGCTCTGCGTGGTGAAACGGGCTGGGAACTGACTTGGTTACCGAAAATAACATGTTGGAAATGGTTCTTCTGAGTCTGGACCAGGTCCTGATCGGGTACCATAGGCGCTGCCACCCAAGGAAATGCTGCTTGTGTTGCACGCTTAGGTAATTGCAGCAGCCGCATGGAGTAACCAAGGCTGTATGTGGCCAGCTACTCTTTTTCTAGAAAAAAAACATCTGAAAACATCAAACCTGCTGCTATGAAAAAAGGGGGCAATGGGATACATTTGAAAGGTAGAGAGTGCTATAGGTGAGAAAGGCCTTGTTGGGGTGGGCTCTTTGTCCAGTCCTGCTTATGGATGTAAGTGCTTAGTGCTGGGGTGGTGCTCGGCTGTGCCAAACTGACTGAAGTTCTTGGACTTGATTTACCCAGGAGAGAAACTGAGGAAAGCAGCATCTGGTTTTCAGCTTGCTTTTACCTGGATTTTCAGCTGGGTTGACAAAGGCCCAGGGAAGCTCACAGTATTCTGTCCTGGGCCACGTGGTGAATCGATGGCTTATTTTAGTTATAAAATGATCACCAGCCCTTCTAGGTTGTGGTCCTGGTAGTCATTGCTAGAGCTGTATTAACTTTATTAAAATACACAGATGTCTTTCACCTTAATAAGCCAATAATTCCCATATTGTATGGAAATGCAGAGAGATGAATCCAACAATCTCAATGCTGCTGGAGTATTGCATTTAGAATTACTAAATTTTATCTTCTTAAAGCATAATGTGTTCGTGTTTCACGTGGTATGTGAAATATTGCCTGGACTGTGAAACCTGAAGAGCCGGGGATGAACTGTTCTTTACCTGCTGTACCTAAGGCAAGTTTATCTCAGAAATACCAGCTGAATGCAGAGTTGACCCTTGGATGGGCAATTCGGGAGCTGCTCACTTTTTTTTAATTGCTGAAAGCTTATTGTTAGCACCAGGGTATCTTGTGCTAAGAAGCACGCTTTTTGTGGCTTTCCTTTTGGAAATGTTCCCATGTTGCCTGAAAGCACAGACGCTGCTGTCGAGTTGAGCCTCTCCAACTCATGGAGTAGGAGGCTGTGGTGTGGTACTGCTGGCTTTCTTGCTGCAGCTCTGGAAAATGACCCAAAGACCCAAGAAAGATACAAATACCTTTGCTTTACTGTGACATGGCAAGCCGAGGTGTCTGGTCTCTGTCAGATCTTATGGGGAAAAGAATTTTGCCAAGAGAAGCTGCTTATCTGCCCCCCAGCTGGACTGGGGCTCTTGGCTTGCCAAAGGGTGCTGTCAGGGATGGGAAGCACATCTCAAAAGCGAAGTTTGGAAACAGAGTAAGAAATGGGGGAAGAAAACATAAAAGCATCAGTGTGTTATGCTTTTCTGTAGCACCTGGCAGTTTGGGGTCTTGTTGGGTGCAGCTTCATGCCCATCTCTAGTGCAGGCTGTGGTGCCGCTGCGTGCCAAAGCCGGAGCTGAGCCGTGCTGTGAATCTCCCCCAACCTTAAATAATTTAGATCAGCTACACATGGGTGTTTAGGTTGCTCTGCAGTTGGTTTATTGCATTCACATGCTGCTTTCATTATACCTTACAGCCTTATTCCTTTTTTTTTTTTTCTTTTTGGGGGAGGGAATAAAAAGAGGAACAAATCCAAAACTAAAATTAGTCATTTGAGAGTCCAAGTTTGTTTTTAATTTGTTTGCAGTTAGGAAGGTTTGGGCTGGGGGAGGTTTGCTGAGGAGAGGGGGCCACAAAGATGAGTTGTGGGGCTGAAGCATTGATGTCTCCCTCAATGTCCCCATAGTCCCCTTGTGGTCACACCTATGTTAACATAGCACAAAGATCTTGAAGTTTTATTAAGGTTTTCCTCCCCTGGCTCTCCTTACTTGTGGTGTTTACGTGATGGAGACAAGTTATGGCCGAGCCACCTTAATCAGTACTCACAAGCAACGCTCCGTGCTGGGGTGGCTGATCAACTTGTGGGGCTCCTGCTGCCCTGTCATTGCTTCATGTTGGAGTGCCTGGTGGGACAGGCTCCAAGCAAAAATTTAGCACTGATCAGATGCGGTCCAAGTGGCATCCCCCCTTGCCTCCTGATGTGTTTTGGGTGGGTATTTTTGATATTTAGTTAATGATGTGTCTGTGTGTCCTGTTAGTGCTGAGAAATCATTGTGTGTTCTCCAGTGTCATGGGGCCAGCTTGGAAAATGGTGCTGCCCTCAGGTGAGACAGCAACAGTACGGTGCCGGCTGCAGCCTTGTTTTTGATGGGGTGCCATCCCAAGGAACTCTTCCCTGCCACCATGTCACCAAACCCAGCACTAAAATCCATCACACTTTATACATCTGCATCAATTTGCCAATGAAAGTCTGAGGGAAGGGGCTTCATTAGCTGGGGTTCCTTAGTCTCATCAAATTGTAGCTTTTGGAATGCTCAGCATTGGGGCTGTCTCTTTTGGGTTTTTTTCTTCCCCCTTCCCTGNTTATAAAACTCGCTTTTCCCCAGTGCCTGACTTCTATGGCTCAGCACCGCTGGGAGAGCTGGCCCATAGTGATCGACAGTTCCTCCTTGGCAGTGGGCTCAGTGCCAGGCACTCATTAACACGTACTTAGATCCCCGTTGAATAGTAAAAAAAAAATATAGTTGTTTCCAACATGTGCTGGCCCCCTACCAATCACCTGGAGGTAAAATGCGTGGCCTATTGCTGTTCCTTAATTTCTTGCTTTCCCTGCCGCTCCTCTTGCAGTCCCTGTGGAGGGAGAGGCTCCATCCAGCATCCCTTTGCAGTGCAGGGGGAAGCAGCAGGAAAAATGTGCCCGTGCTTGCCCACGTTTCTTGCCGGGGATGTCTCAGCTTGAGAGGTTTCAGGCAGTTGGGTCTTGGTCCTGACATGGCGTTAGCAAACCTGCCGGTGGAGTATAGTAAAGCTGAAAAAAGGCGGAACTCCTTGATACCCCAAATCCTGCCTCACTTCTGGCTTCTCCTGTGCAGGGTTGTGCCCTCCCACAAAGCTGTCTTGATGATTTTTAAAAGTAGCAAGAAACTGCTTTTCTACCTCTTCCTGTGGGAGCTTACACCATGAGCTCATACACTTCCCGATGGGATGTTTCTCCTGGCTGCACAACCTAAACTTTATCTTTTCCATTTTCCTAGGGGCCAGGTAGCAGTATGTGCTAGATCATGGCATTCCTCTCTGTACTCATGCTATCTCTGCTTGGTCAATTCACTACAAGGCCCTTTTCAGGTTTTCTTTAGCCACCTTGTCATCTTTTTTTTTTTTTTCCTCCCTGTATGAAGGTAATATTGTGGTTACAGCAGAACTGAAGAGTGACTTGTTGCCACCCTGGTTGCTGGTGGGAGCACAGCAAAAATGAGAAAACTTTCCTCCTTGTTTGCAGCCTCATTACACTGCAGCCTTTTATCTAATATATAGATCTCTTTATGCACGTTTTCCTTGCGAAACTATTGCTTCTCTGATTTCTTCCTCCCTTTCAAGAAGTTGCTAGGAGTGCACGGGCCTTACCCGGCAATAACCATAGTGTAGGGCTAGGATGTGTTAACTGGCATCCTGTTGGTGACAAAAACACATCCTGGTGCTCTTTTTACGGTGTATCAACCCAAGCATCAGCTATGTTCATATTTTCTTTCAAATGTTGATAAATCCCCTTGTATAAAATCTAATTTGAGATTTATAAAGAGAGATTTGAAACAGGAAAAACAACCGAGTAGAAACTGAACAAAAATCCTGTTAATGATGTGTTATTGAATTTGATGTCAGTCAAACAGTTGTAAAACATGTTACAGTAAAAGTACACTGAGAAGAAAATTCCTCACTACCTTTCGGCTCTGGTGATATAGTTCTTCGATGTGAACATTAACTTTGTTTTGCACATACAGATTTCTTTTTTTAAATACGTGCTGTAGAGCATCTTATAAGATCCCTACTAATCACACTTAACGCTTTCAGAACAGGCTGTTGCATTTGCTGTAAGTGGTTTCTGACGATGTTTTGTTGAGACGTAGAACATACGTCTAAGAGCTGCACGAGTGCCCTTTGCGTGGAAACAGCCTCCACTGAGTCTACAAAAATTGATTGTGCCTGGGCAGAAAGAGGAGGGAGAAAACGCACTACATATCCTCCTTCCTCCCACCCCCTTTTCCTCTTTGGCATCAAATAAAACGATGTCTCATATGGTAGAGTATGCGGTTCCTGATGAGCTTACTGTCTCTATACCACCCAGGATGGGTCTGGTTCTTATTGTTCATACTTGCAAATGTAGTGTGGAAAACCAGACTCCTTTGCTGAAAACCAAGGGTTTCAAAGCAAAGGTATTGAGAATTATACACCTATTACCTTAGGGCAGAAGTCTGCAGGATGGATGTAAATTTCTTCAAGTGGGATTTGTGCATCTTGAGATTGAAAAGGAGATGGTGAACTTCCTTCTTCAATGAACTGTCCAGCTCTGATCTTGGTTTTCGTGGGCTCTCCACATCTCACCTGTTCTTGCTATTTCATGCACGGGAGCAACCTGTGGGTTTAGCTTTTGCTGATCATGTTCTACTGTTAGCATTTGTGCTTATATTTATTACTGTCAGAGCTGAGTTACTCAATGGAGAAAGGAAGGTGCTATGGGAAGGGGATGAGGACTAGAGGAGCTGAGAGCACTTGGGTTTGGTTTCTACCTCAAGCATAGCGTGAATGAAGCTTGACAAATTTTTTTCACTTTGTCTCTTATAAAGTGCAGATATTATTTCACAGCCTCAGGATAATTAGTGAAATGTGTGGCGGTTGTTCATGGCTCTGGCCTGACTTTAATACGTGTCCTCCCCAAAAGCAGGAGAAGAACCTTTGGATGAGGTGTCTTTATAGAGGGAGAAATGGCTTCATTCTCAGCCCTGCTGGTTCCAGATAAGTGACAAAGCCACTCTACAAAGGTAGAGAAGTTGAGCGTTTTACCTCTAGCAAGTTGGAAATGGTGTTATTTTGTTAGTGTTTCCTCCAGGCTCAGAAGCCCAGCAATAACAGCTCTAGGTTGGTTTGGGTTCAGCCTGAAAGTGCTGGCCAAGTTACGACAGCACGTCGTCTCCTCAAAGGCAAGGAGGATGGATGAATGTGGAAAACTTCCCAGCTGTGGGCTCACTCAGCATAATTCACCTAAAATCACCTAAAGTAAATTCTGTATTTNTCTGGATGATAGTTTTATGAGTCAAGAGAAGCAGAACAGGTCTGTGATGGATTGGACAGCTTGTTTGGAGCTTTTATCTACCTTTGAATCCAAAATGTTGTAACACTAAAGAGTCAAAGCGTAAATGATTGGGATGAGGGAACCAGCAGAAATTTGATCTTTTTTACCTCTGGAGAAACTTTGGATTTTACCTAGAGCACTTGATGTAGAAATAAGACAATTTCTGTGCAAAGTATTGCAACAGTGTAATACACTTTCGGTGAATATGGGGTCTAGAAACTCCACTACAGGGCATGTTAACGTTATCTTGGAGGGGCAAGTGGGCCGTGTGTATCTGTGGGATTCATTGTTGGACTTGGCAGTGAGAATGTGAATCACATCGGGTATTTGTGGGGTTTTTAGGGATCTCTCTCAGTGTACTCTGAGAGGTGTTTTACTGGTTCTAGATTTGGGCTTGGCACCGTGCCGGCACCAAAGTGTTGGGAGAGTTTCACCATGAAACTTTCAACATTTGGATAAAACATTAAGCCCATGTCGAGTGTTTTTTCCAGATAAATTTTAAGATCATTGTGGCATACTTGCAAAAGACAGGGCAGCACCTCCCCATCCTGTTTTCACATTGGGAGGCCCCCATGCAACATGCCCTGAGCTCCAAGGCTCGACAGGAGCCCTTGCGAAGCACATCATAATAGCTGCTCTGTCTGCCCACGCTGCCATGGAGAGCCAGCGCTGGCACCGCTCGTGTGCTATGGGAAGCACAACTATGCAGAACAAAACAGCTTAACAGCCCACAAAAATCTTGTAGACGCCAATATACTTCATCAGCCAATGTTTTCATGAGGATTAGGTTAGGTCGTTTGATAAAATGCACTGGGTGCATACAAGAACCATTGTGTGTTATCGTCTGGTACGCCGGGGCAGATTTGCATTAGCACTGACGTGCTAACATGCAATGAAAAGCAGCCGCAATGACTCTTCAGATGTCCGGGGAGGCTGATGACAAGTGTGCTCACTCAGACCCCTTCAATAAAGTCACTCGTGGGTTGCGGTATTCCCTCTGTGGGCAGCGCAGTCGGATGGGGCCACGGCTGGCAGATGGACCGGCTGCAGCTGATGGGAAACGCTACAAGGGCTCCAGCGTGGAGCTATGAAGAAATTAGAGACATGGGCAGAAACAGTTAGATAAACAGAGATTACGCTTAAGATATTTTTCTTTCATTTTGATTTATGACAGCCGCGCAGCCAAATCTAAATAAGTTAATCTTGCCTAATACAAACACGGAGTCGTTTATCCAGCAAGAGAAGGCAGTGCTGGGGGGAGGGATGGGAGTTGTCCTTGGTTTTCATGGACTTGCTGTTTTCATTGGGGTGTTTGCTCCACTGTTGGAGATGGTGGTGTAAAAAAAGTTGGCTGTACGAAGCACAGGACCCATGTCCTAGATATGTAGTGGTGTCTTGGAGAGGAGGAGGAAGGAAAAGGCTGGATGTAAGCTGTGTGCTCCTGCTCCAGCTTGTTGTGTTGGGTGCACCCCAGGGGGGTTAGTGGCTATTCATATTGGCCTGAAGACACCTTTCATGTGGGTCTTAAGAATTCCTGAACAGATACAGGAATTTTCAGGGTTTTCCCAAGAGGAAAAATAAAAAGTATTTTCCCCCTCTTGCACACCAAAGCAAAAAAGCTTTGGTTCGAGTTTTGGTCAGAGCAAAATCCGAGCCTCAGCTGCATGTTTCTCTCTTTAATGTGAAATGCTGAGCCGAGTAAATCCAGGCTGACATCTACAAGCAGGTCTCCCAGGGTTGTCCGTTCTCAGCCAGGTGTTTTCGGTGTAGCGGAAATGAGGAGCTGGAGTGTTGGGAAGCAGCTGTAGGAATTAGCTCTCTGAAGCAGTAAATCCATAGCCCTGCAGCTCGTGAGTGCTGCAGGGGGGATTTTCACCCTGCTTTGAGCCACTGTAGCCTTGCTAGGGAGGGAAATAAAGCTTAGCAGCTCCCTTCAGCTGTGGTTTGAACTCTTAAGAGAAAGAATAGCTTGTTCTTCAAATTGAGTTTTAACACTGCTCTTAATAGACCCTTTCCAAGAAATAAGATTTGCCCTCTTTGAAAATGACACTGGGGTATTGCATCTGCTACACAAACACACTAATAAAGTCCATATTTAAATTTCCACCATAAAACCCTGGGCTGTTGTGTTTTCGCCTTTCCCGTGTTTCGAATATCTGTGTGCTCCACAGTGGTGTGTCTAGTCCCACTTAAAAGCTTTAATGGTGTCGCTGGGAGAAACGTGGTATGGTTTTTGCTTTGTAATGAGGTTTAAAACCATACACTCAAATTATTTATTGTTAAATACTGGAGGGGAAGATAATACTTAACAAAGAGTGACCAAAACTCATGTTAGAGGAAAAATGGAAGGTGTTACTCGTTAAAAAAAAAAGTTTGATCTTTGATCTAAGCAAAGAGTTCCTGATGGTGCAAATCATCAGTACTACTGAAATACACAGGCATTCCCTAACCCCAAGTTATTAAAAGGGCGATGGCCACTCTGCGCAGGCAGCTGAGCAGCACAGTGTGTGAAATGAGACCAGAGTTTTGAAAAGCATCTATGGACATGAAAAATTGGATGGGTGAAACCAGACCTCCAACAGTGGTGTCATGACGGCTCATGCAACTTCTTGACTCCGCTAAACACCAAAGAGCAGTCTCTGAAAGGAAAATACCCAAGGGATGCTCATATTGATTTTTAAAGTATTAGTCACTATGAGAAAGGGAGCGACTTCCCGTCTGCAAGGCAGAAGTTTATCGCAATCTGGAAGTACTGTGCTGACAGCAAATAAAATTATCTCTTCAGATTACTTTCTAGCTGACTCTTCCAATCACTTCAGTGCTCTTTGTAGCATCTCTGCTTGCTTTAAAAACTCCAAATTATTGTTCTTTTATAGGATCCTTCACTCTAATGTGCCATTTCCTTGGGCTTGGAAAGTTTTTCTTTAAACTCAGTAGTAAGAGGCAATAGGAGTTTCTGAGAAGAAAGGACTGCAATGGATCCCCTGATAATAAGGGTTTCCTGCCAGTAACTTGCTGCTTCTGAACTCTGCTGGCTTGGGACAGAAGTTCGGTTATGGCCTGGCTGGGAAGCCAGGCAGGTCATTCCCACACGTGTGCGCTTCGACAGGCTTCTTGGGCATGATCCCTGTCATTGATTAATTGACATGACCAACAGGGAGTTTCATATGTTTCCTTTTAACAGCAATTAGCCCATCTCCTATTCCTTAAGAAATGGATTTGGGGATGTGTGTGGCAGTGCAGTGGGCTGGGGGCAATGACAAGCTCCTGCAGCTGGGGCACGGAGCTGGGTATTTGAAGAGCTGGGTTTGGGTCTTGCTTGTGCGATCACGCACATCACTGTGGTTTATGATACCTCTCTGTGATCTATTGCTGTCTGCGGGTGAAAATCACGTAAATGCTGTGTTGTGAGGCTTCAAGTTCCACAAACCCATGTGAAAATCCTAGCTTGTGTCACAAATGGTAATTAGCGCTTAAATTCACCACTCATCCGTAGTTGCAATTACCTACTAATGTTGCAAGTGAGTTTTCAGTGCTTTTGCGCAGTATGTGCCATAAAGCCTAAAACAGAGTACACCAAAGTAGACATAATTCACAATCTGTTTTTAATCCTGACCTAGGGCAAGACAACCTCTGCTGGAAATGGAGTCTTCAAGTAATCATGACAGTTTGGCAAAAGAGGGAGAGCGTGTTAAATCTTGCATTAAATGACCTACTGTTCTTCTTATTGAATCATCTGCTTTAGTCACTTCTTGGAAGGGAGGCTTTTATTTTTCTTCTGCTAAGTGCTTAGCAGAGGTTCAAATCCTAGTAGTATAATGGAAAACTCTTTTCCTGTGCCTCTCCTGGTACTTTGCAAGCAGCACCCGTTCACTCATGAGCCTACTCCTTTTAGGGTTGTTACCTTGGATAATGATGAATGTTTGGGTTACTTGGGTAGTAACCGGATGTCAGTATTAATTACAAGACCAAATTCCTCATTTGCTTTTATATAGAAACAATTGAAACGGTTAAAGTTTGCTGGTCCCAAAGTAAAGAAACAAGCAAAGGGGGGTGGTAACTAGGTTAAACATCTCGTAAAGGTGGTTTGTGTTTATGGTGTCATTTGAACTTTACAAACGTGTTTTCTTTTTGGACCAAAAGACTCTTAAAAGCTAACAGTTGAAAACCTAAAGGGAAACATAATTCTATAGTGACTTGTTCCCATCAGGGCACTCAGATATTTAGCGTCTGACCTACACAGCCTATTTTCATTTTAAAGACAACTGTATATCAACCACAATCGATGTGTAACACTAGAAGAGTGGTAAAAGGCTGATGGATTAGTGCTTCCCTTCCCCTTTTGAAGCCTTAGAAATTGGAATATTGCTGTGAATGCACAGAAAATAGTCTGTTGCAAGACAGGGTTGGGAGTCAGAAAGTCTTTCTAGGGATGAAAGGTCAAAAGCTGGTGTTCAGAGGCAGGACATCAGAGTAAGTGTCATACGACCATTTTTAAGAAGCCTCCACAACTTCAAAGCCCAGACAACTGGGTGTTCGTGCCAGAGGGTCACTTCCTCTATGAATTGCTAAGATGCACTAAGAAACCCTTCAGAGAAATTCGTGGCTTAGAAATTCATGGCATGGTGCCAAAAGTTTAATACTCATAGGGTCATCTTTGTTTGTTGGGTTTTTTTTCTCCTTATAAAAATATTTTGGGAAGAGAAATACTGCTTTTCAGGATCTTATTTTTACTTGAGTTTTTGCAGGCCCTGGTAATACCTTGCAACTCTTTATTCTTTCATGCAGAGATAATGTTAGGTTTGTTTATTTTAGTGTCACACTTCATTGGAATATTTTATTCCCTGTTTGTAATTAAATCTTTTGCATTTGTTTCTCAGCTCATTGCTTACCCTGGTGCCTGTGCATAGCTGTGTGTGGTTGGGAACAGCAGACTGGGAGGAGAGGAGGAAGGGCAGAGTGCATAGTTGCTTCTCTATCAGCTTCTGCAGTGGTCCTGGAGGGCAGCTGGAAAGGGGCCTGGGGGGAGTCTCCCCTTGAATGTACCGCTATCGCAGACCCCTGGCTTGCATCAAAGACCAGAAATTGGTATTTCGCCCTGCGTCTTTCCTCAGCTTTGCCTTGTGCTTTCTGGGCTGGGGACGGTCCACCCACTGTTGCTACAGAAGATATTCCCTGTTTTATTATCATTCAAACAGCAGCAGCTATTCGAATTCCCAGCCTAGTATTGGAGAAAACAGAACCAGTTCTTACTGAGAAAACCGTGGGTGTTAGGAGCAATAAAACCAGGCCTGTTGTTCAAGGGTTTGACTTAGCGCAACTGTTATTTATGACTGTACAGACAACAGGATTGCTTGTTGAGGGTGCCTATTTTAGTCTAACATTTTTGCGGGGATAAACTGTCTTTGTCCTTTCTGCCCCTGCTTAGATGCTTGCTGATACTGTGATTCTAATAGCTGGGATGCCATGGTATGGCTTGGCAGTGTCAGCAGCACTACGCGAGTGCATGAACTTATTTTGCTGTGGCTTGGGCAGCAGTATGGAAAGCACCTGCCTTTCCTGTGGTACCTGTACTTAGGACATGTGAAAAAGCAACTTGAAATAACCAGGGGGAAAGAATGGGATGGGAGGAATTGAACTAACCTTGAAAGCTTCCTGTGTTTCTCAGCTGCTGCGCTTGTTTTATGAGCAGTATGTAAATCTGATGGAATTCCTTTTAGAAATTCTCACTTTGGGCTGCACTTGTGCAGCTTTCCAAGAACTGTTGTGTTGGCAGGCTCTCCTCTGAGAATCATTCAGATTCAAGCTAGACCAAGCTTGCAGGAGGATAGTTTTTCCTTCAAGGCCTGTGCAAGCAGGTTTGGAGTTAGTTTAAAAAGAAGAAAAAAAAAAAATATCCTACCTATTTCTGGAAAGGCCAGTAGTCTCTTTGTTTGGTGTTTTGTGCTTCTCTGCAGCCCAATTTGGACCAGCAAATACTTTGTGGGGCAAAAGGACCCTGATGTGATTTTTGGTTAGGTGTCTTGCTGCTCTCTGGGGGTGGCCACTGAAACACATCGAAGAGCAATGAGCTCATGTGAGAGGGAAAATTCACTGTCTTCTCCTTCCCCTGTTGCAGTTGGTTGATGGGACCTGCTCCCTGGGGGCCATCAGCAGTGGTGCTTCCGACCACCAGCAGTGATCCAGAGAAGTAGGGTCACTTTTCTGGCCTTTTCCTTCAAAGGGTAGCGGGATTGCTATAACCCTGATTGCCTTAAACATTTGCTTTCTGTCCTCTGCATGAGTCTATCCAGAGACTATTGCAGTCCTGCTCAGGTCGGTGTAAGATCAGAAAATCAGTTCCCTGTGTGGCCTGAGGTTGGTTGCCATGCAGTCTGTGAGAGGATCTACCCCACGTTGCTTTCTTTAAACCAAAACTTAGTTGTATTATGTGGTTTTTTTGAATCTCTTTCTAAATTTAAGAGTGGTTCTAGAGCATGCAGTGTTTCAGTAGCAGTATGAGAGAGAAATCTAGTGTTTGGCAAATAAGGCCTTTTTTGTGTGGTGTGGGATTATGTTCTATCCTAAATGGGCCATTTGAAGTCATGTTGGTGTGATAGAAATAATTTCAAGATTGATGGTAAATCTTGCTCCTGCAGTGAGTATCAGAAGCAGCTAGCATTTTACATACAGTGTAAACAAAAGGATGATCATCAGCCGTAATTAGATTTTTATGGGTTTGTAAACTGACTCATGCCCCCTGGAACTTTTGCACAGCGAGCTAAAGACATGCCAAGGTTTAGAAAAGCGTGATTGCTCTTTGGCTTGTAAAAATATCAGTTTTGGATGTACAGCTGTTGTGTGTTCTCTAATAATAATAATAACAAAAAAAATGAGACAAAAATGTTGTAACCTTTACTCATCCCTTCTTCCAGCAAGCTTTCCATGGGATTGTGTAAGAGCTTCAGGATGTAGTTTGTGGACACTGGCTGTTAATGTTAGATTGGAGAGCCAGCGGCAAAAATAGCCAAACTCTGATGTTTGTTCAATTTTGGGGGATGCCAAAGATAGCAGGCTTTTGAGTGGGCAGCAAATCTCAGTCCAGGCTTTGAAGTGCTGAAAAATATCAACCGTAACAGCAAGTCTTGGCCTTTTGGAAGACCTGAAACCATGTGGTTCACTGGTTGGAGGAGCAAGACAGCCTCTAGGGCACTCCTGGAAATCTTGAAACAGCTGTAGAGAAGTTCTCTCTGAAGCTCAACAAGTGACTAACTCCTGAGCATGTCATGCAAGCCTGTGTTTTGTACCCATAAGGCTTTTACAGCTTTTCGCAACTGTTTATTGATACAGGGCATACTGGAGTACATAATTCTTTTGACCTGCAAATCTGTTGACATTAATTTCTACTTTCAAAACCATTCATAAAAAATATTTTGTTGAAAGGCAGTGTGGTCTGTGGGGCAGTCGGCTATTATCATAGCTCCTCTGGCTTGTTTGAGATCAGAAGCTCAGTCTGACACCCAAAGGTCTCTGGGTTGAATGTGTTGGGTAGGATTCAGGGACGGTAACAGTGTCCCTTCTCCCTATGCAGCTTGTGGTCTTCTGCCATCGTTCTCCCTCTGTCACCATGGCTCTGCCTGCATAAGGCACGTGCTTGACCCTGAATTCTGACAGACCAGGTGATTGTGTGGGGCTGGTGGCTTTGGACACTGTTTTCCCTTGCCAGTGTCTGTGTCTCACACCTTGCTCAGCTTCTCATGTCTTCATCCAATAAATTAAATTGCACATATGAGACAGGAAAGTTCTCTTCTTGATTCACAAAATAATTGTATAATTTCTCCAAAGAATACTAGAAAGCTTAAAAATATGGAACTACCTTCCCTCAAAATTACTGTTCCCTCTGTTTTTTTAGCATATGGAGGAGGTTCCCTGCATGGTTATGGGATACTGAGATGGTTTAAATGAAGGTATGCGTGTCCTCAAAGGACTGAGAACATGGATGTGTGTAAACATGGGAAAAAAGCAGACTAGTATCTTACTGCTGATCTCCCTATTACCAGGTGCAGAGGCTGTAAAGCAGAGTCACTTCTACAGCTCTGGCAAAAATCATGAACTGGCCTAGGATGATGGTGATGTACCAGGGTCTGTCTAGGCTGAAATTATATAGATGCATTAGGATAGATGCTGCTCACTTAAAAAGGGGGTTGCTTTACCACTGTGTTAAGGCATAATGATAATACAGTAGCATAAAGCATATGGCTCCTCTATTTAACCCCATCAGTACTGCTGCTTACAACTTTAAACTGGTGAAAGCACCTGAGCGTGGGCAGGAAACAGTCCTTTGTCATTTGGCAGGGCAGGGGGGAAATGGACAAGAGAACTGACTAGCATTTGTACACTTCTAAAACGTGTCACTCTGGAAAGTCCTAATTGGAACCAGGAGCTTTGAGCTGTACAGGGTCTGAATCCTCAGTCGTTTCCTTGTCCTTTCTTGCTCCCTTGCCCAGTCGCTGCTGGGTGATGCTGAAGGTTGGTAGCCGGATGACTGAGAGGGGCTTGTGGCTGTTCGCAAGTTTGCTTTTGACTTCAGGAGTGGCTGCTGTGCTACCTCTATGGAGCCTTTTCTTTTTTTTTTCTAGCATCTGTTTTACATTTGTCTATGGCAAGAATTACAATCCCCAAAGGAATTGTTGGCTGATGTATAAGATGATGCCAGATGAGCAAAAGCACCGTTTGGCACATTCCAAATTAAGCAGCTCTCCGTGTATGACACTGTCATTTGGAGATGATTTACACAGCCACTTTTGCCATCAGGATGTCATCTGCCCTCTCTGCGCTGTTAAGCTTTAAGGCTTGGATGCAGCCTGACTACTTAAACACACTGCCATGATTGGAAACACACCGAGGAAAACAAATGCATGCGCTTGCCTTTTGTTGCAAACTGTTTTATTTCAATGGAAAGCAGAAGCAGTGGAGTCATTTTTCCCCCCTCTGATGTTGATGTCAGGATTTCAAGCCTGACTGCCCAAATGATGAGAGCCGTGGTATTTCCATAGGACAGAGCCGTTGTCAGGTTTCAATGTGTTCCCATTAATGTGGAGGGAGAAAACTTTAGTCTCCTTCCCATCTTGGCCAGATGTTTCCATGCATTAGCTTTGGTATCTTGCACGTTCTTCCAGCTGCATTTTGTCCTTATTTTGTTTTCCATCCTTTCTTCTCCGTTTTGCACAATGTAAAAATAACCGTGGGCAACTTGTGATGACCAGCACTGCTCTCCAGATAAGAGAAACCTTATAAGGTTCGGATCCTGTGCTGGTGTAAATGAGTATAGCTCTGACTTCTACAAGGTGACTGAGTCTGATCTCCTTGCTGGTTTTTGCCCACGTGTGTTGCTGTAGAGGGGGGCTGTCTCCATCCCCCACTGCTGGTGGCTGTGGCAATGGTTGAGCCAGCAGCTCCTCTTCCCTCCAGCCCTCAGCTGAGCGGCTCACTGCGCTGTTACCCAGCTTCAGTGAAAGTGGGCTTTTTATCCATTTTAGTAACAGCAGGGTCGCTAATGTTAATATTGTTGAGACAGCAGAAAATGATCCAAAAGATATTATCCTTTGTCTCCCTCCACCAATTTGGGGCAAAAGAAAGTCTATATATTGATATAACCATCCCGATTGTAGGAGTTGACTTGTACCATTGGAATGTGTCTGTGAACAGTTTTTTACTGTTGACTGTATATTTAGCGTGTTAAAACTTGTACGTGTCCAGAAGACAATTATTTCATTCTGTCCTTAACTCTAATAGTCTTTCTGGGACCATAAAGTTACTTAATCGGTAATCTTTGACCACAAATGCTGTCTTTCCCCACCAAAAGCTTCCAACTTGAGATGGATCCAGTTCTGCAAATTTTCCAATAGAGTCCCAGTTTTCCCAGCGCACGTCTGCCCTTGCTGCCTTAATAAAGTATTTGCTGGAGTAAAGCCTGTGGTTCTGAGAGGATGACGATGGTGGCTTCTCCCCTGAGCATGACAAGAAAACACAGGCAAATGTTAAGTCAAGCTTAAAACCAGAGTTGCCTTTCTCTCCTAGGTGGCGTACTGATTTTAAGCTGCATTTAGGGCAGCTTAGGCAATCGTTTTACTTCTGGGTTTGGTCTGTGGAAGCTAAATTTGCTTTTTTTCAAATGAATGAAGCAAAAACGACTTTCCATTCTGCTCTTGGCACTGTCTCAACGTTTATGTAGCAATGTGAAAGTTTAGAACTGTGAAAGAAATAATCGCCTGCTCTAATCAATGTTTTAAGGGGAAAGCTTATTAAAGCACTGATACATTATCTTAAACTTTTGAGTACTGTTCCTTCCATTTACAAGAACTTGAACTTCCCATAGCTGCTTCGATAAACTTTTCAACAGGGTTCAAAAAACTAACAAACGATCCCATTACACCATACGTTAAAAATCTATTCATCTTACACTAATGAGTCAGTGGACATGCATAAAACAAAAATATCGGTTCCTTTTACATTGTTTAAATTGCTACTGTCAGGTACTTCAGCTCCAAATGATAATGCGTGTTTAAAAAAACAAATACACTAATGTTTCATGTTATTTTAAAATGTCTGTGACTTTTTTCCAATGATTTATACTGTGTGTGTGATCCAAGCCTGAAAGTATGCTGAGGCCTGAGGAGAAGAAAACTTGCTTTAAAAGCAGAGTATTTCCCATGTTATTACCCTAAACCAGTGAAGTAATGAAATATGATAAAGAAACTGGAACAGATTGCTGTTTTTATCTTTACCAAGTTTATTTAAAATACAATATTTTATAAAATGACAAATCAATTTAGTGATGAGAGCTCGAGTATGGAATGCCTGAGTAATCCTTCTGTATTACACTTCACTTCCTTCCCCTTGTGGTTTGTT
Organism: Rynchops niger; assembly: GCA_013400035.1. Lineage (NCBI taxonomy): Eukaryota > Metazoa > Chordata > Aves > Charadriiformes > Laridae > Rynchops > Rynchops niger. The sequence continues at coordinate 747,904 of VXBH01006689.1, forward strand.
TTCGAGACTTGCAACTGTAATATCTTGGAAAAATCAGTCATGTGTTACTGTAAGCATCTCTTTCCAATGGTAGCTAGTCTTCTGGTTTGAAGTGCATCTCTGATATTAAATTATAATACAGAAAGAGCAGTGACCTCTAAGAAACTCTTCATGGGCACGTGCACTAAATGGAAAGGCCTGTAGGTGCAAAAGCCGTGTTTGGCTTAATCTGCAGGGGAGAGAACAAGAAGCTCCTATGAAGAGATATCACCATAGTGAGAAAGCATACGTTAGGTAGTATCTCTCCCCATACAGCTTCCGCTTTACCATCTCGTGCTGTGAAGACATGCCGTTAGCATCCTCCTCCTTGTGCAGTAGCTATGTGTTGATGTATTCTGGTTGCCTTCAGCAGCCTGATGCAAGGAGGTTTGGAGAATGCTTGAAAAGCTGACGTTGACTAACATTTAAATAAGATATCCAGCAAAAGCCGTCATTGATCAGACAGCCAGTTCCTGTGCTGAAACAGTAACACATGTGAAGTATAATTACCAAGAGGAGTCAGGGGGTTTAGAGCTGCTGATGCAGCTCAGCACTGGTGGCTGTGGACTATCCAGTTTGTTCCAAAAGACTCCCTGCAGGGAACTCCCTCCATATCATTCAGAGATGATCCAGGAAGGTGGAAATGGCACAGGGATGATCAGTCTTCTGAGAGCCCTCCCCAGCAAGTAATCACACTTGTCTAATCCTAGTTTTAAATCGGTGAAGCTCTGTCTTAAAACTACTTTTTTTGACTGTACTCATCTGTCCAAAAACTATTCCAGATCTTCTGTCGGTCACAAAACTTCAGATTTTTAACATCAGTTTATTCACAGTCAGTTTATTATTCTTATGCCAACACTGTCCTATAGTTTAAACAGCTTTTTGAAAACAAAGCTGGGTGTATCTTCCTTCTGTTGTGTTTGTAGGTGGCAATCTGTCCCATTTGTCTTCATTTGTCTCGACTAAGCCTGGCAGGCTCCTCTGGTCCCTTGGACAAGACTGGACCTCTGGTGTCCTGCTCCTCTCTGGCTCCCACTGGTTAAGGAGTAAAAGTAGGAATAAATGTTTCAGCTAAAAGCCACCTTTAGGAGGGCAACACCGGAACAGGCTTCTTGCTGGAACGTAATTGTTTTAGTTTTATTATATTTTCTGATGGCAACTTAAAAGAATGCGTGTGAGAAGTGAAGGGCTCTCCTTTGAAAGGAGGTGGGTGTGCGTTTGCTGTGTCCAGGTGCTAGTGAAAACACCATAGTGGTGGTGTATTTCCTAAGGCAGCAATTGTGCTGGCATTAATTCATGGGGAACAAAAGTAAAATCAGATGTGGGTTTATTAGTTTAGCTCTTTGCATTTTCAGCGTTATCTTGCATTCTGAGTAACTAATCTTGAATTATTAGTTTTTTTACTACTTCTATACTTAGCAAATTCTACTGATTTTTTTTTTTTAAAGGAATAATTTTTTTGAAATGTGGTTGGTTTCTTGGGGAGGATGTGCAAAAATAATTTGAAGCAACCTGTAAACACGTTCTTTCCAGAAAACATCTAGAAACATTAGGTTGATGATAGTGTCATCTCCTTTTGAAGACACACCTGGCTTTGAAATGGGAAAAGGAAAGTCACGTACAGCCCATGCAGTGGTTTTACGGAGCTGATTTCTGTCACAGTAGTGGAAACACTGCTTATGGATTAAGACTATTTTTTGAACCAGGTGGCTGAAAAACAGCCAATCTTAAAAGTACTGTCCCAAAAAACCAGCTGTGTAAATATTTCAGTACATTTTTCCCTCCTGATTTGTTATTCTTCCCCCACCCCCAGCCCCCTTTGCGATAGAAGATTATTCACTTTTCCTTCGGAAACGGATCTTTGCAGTTTGAAGTTTCCCGGCATCAAGCCCCGGGGGGGACCTTCGCTCTCTTCTGCAGCAGCGTGTCGAGTCCTTGACGTCCCATCGGTCAGAATTAAAACTAAGTGATCCCTGGTATTTCCTTGCCGGATGACCAGATGTCACACACAGTGACAAGGATGTAGCGGGCAAGTTTATCACCTGTCTGCCCAAATCTCTCTGGCTGCATCATTCCCGCTTTTGGAAATGACCATGGGAATTTTACTGCAGATCTTGCAGATGGAGTTGTCTGAACCTGGGGTTTTGTTTTAGTCTCTAATCTATTTTGTTATTAGCCACATTGTTATCTATTTTTCAATCTGCTGGAATAATTTGCAGGAAATCAGTGTGACTTTCTCTAAAGCAAGATAAGCAGAAAGACTTTGCTTTCCTGGTTTTTACAAGGGCTTTAGGTCTTCAGGTTGAAAAATCCAGTGGGGTTTGCTTCTTAAGCTTGTAATAAACTCTAGTCTGTAAATATTTATTACACTTCAGTTACTGTCTTAACAGGCACAGAGAGAGGTGTCCATCTGAAAAGTGCTCTCCAGAAATGGAACTGCTCTTACAGAACAGACCAAATTATCCAGGCAGCCTTGGTTTACTGCTGCAACCAGAGCCTGTGACCGATGCTCCCGAGGAATCCCTCTAGGGACAAGCTTGGTCCCCAGCAGGTGATTCACACATGACCTTCAAAAAGACGACATTCTTCTAGAAAGCATTTCTTTACCGAGAGGATGGTCAAATGCTAGAATGGGCTTCTTAGAGAGGTGGTTGATGCCCCAGATCTGTCGTGTTTAAGAGGCATTTGGACAATGCCCTTAATGTGCTTTAACTCGGTCAGCCCTGAAGTGGTCAGGCAACTGGACTAGATGGTTGTTGTAGCTCCCTTCCAACTGCAGTAGTCTATTCTCTTTTTTAATATGGACCAGAGAGCCTGGACTGGGTAATCTTATATCCATGTACAGTCTTCAGGGTTGGAAGAAGTGCTGCCCAGCAGGGCGCTGATCATTTGATTCCCACTCTGCTGTAGGACTTTTGCAGACCAGTGCAGGACCTGTCAATGCACTGAACGAGGTTTCAGACACTCGCTGAGACTCAGCAGGACGTAGCCCCTGCAGTTTCAGCCCCTCCTGCCCCTCCACCCCGCTGGCAGCCAGAGCTTGCTCGTGTCTGCCTGCAAAATACTGGGAGAGCCGGGAGGCGTGATGAGGCTGTAACTGGTGGGGTTGGGACTGTTTGGGTGTGAATTGACAATGGGTCATCAGCTGGGGAGCAGCCCTTCTCTCTTGCTAGTGACCTCTATTGTTGTTGTAAACTCCAGCTTGGATTTTTCCTTAATTGACACCTGATATGTGCAAATGAGCTTTTTTTCTTTATTTGTGGCTTGTCGTTTTCTCTTGGTATTCTAGTTGCTGTCCAGGGATGCCGCCATCAGTGTGTTAATGATGAACCCTGCGCACTATGTGGTTTGCTCTCAACTTCTATTAAACTGGGAATTGCAAAGCCTGCAAGAGCTGGACACTCATAGCCTTATAAAAGGGTGGTTTCATCTAATTATATCTTAAATGGATAAATCCATACCTAAACAGCCTCTTCATATGCAGTACCCTAAAGAATGTATGGTCTTTCTGATATATAGGTCAGTCTTCTGAAATCAAACACAAGAATTTTTGTAGTAGGTGGACAAAAGCATTATATTCAGATCTCCCTGCAAGAACTATCCACTGAATTTCGATGTCAAATCTTAAAAGAAGAATCTTTGGCGGGAAACAACAATGCCAAGCTGGGTACTTGCCATCTGCGTGCATCCGGCTCAGGGTATTTGTGAGCAAACTCAGTGGCTGCTGCTCAGAAACGACCCAGGTGTGAGGGGAAAGTGAGCATCTCACGTGAGTCATAGATGTTCTTGTCCACTGTGTGCTTTTTTTAAACCTTAATCCATGTATGACCTTGAGAAAGGGGGATTTGTAGGGTCAGGAAAGCCTGAAACATTATAGCTGATAATGCGCTCCCGGTACTGCTCTCCATCCGCAAGCACTTTGCAGGCTGCCGACGGGCAGTATGAAAGTCATTGGTTTGCTACTGTAATGCAACTTGGGACTTTTTACATCTGTGTTGCGTAACAATAGAAAAATAAATGCATGAACGGTGTCCAGCTGAGGTTGCAGGGGACTCTTTAAATGGGCTGAAGGAAATTCCTCTGGCCAGAATTTAGCACAGCTATTTCCCGGTCACACCTGTGAGTCTTCCCATCTGCTGCTTGCAGGAGACACATCATCCTGTGTATTGCTTGCAAATCCATTCTTGTACTCAAGATAGCTGCTAAAAAAGACCTTTTTAAAAAAGAAAAAAAAAAAAGGTAAGTTACCATGGGGGGAAAATGGGACCAAGCCCCATGGAATGACATCAGCTGCTGAAGGCTGAGGTAAGCGGAGCTGCACTGGGGCAAATTGTATCCAGCGGCATCACTGGGAGGCGTGCTATGGAAGGGTTTGGACTCCCTGTATTTTAAATTCTGCATTTTCCTTCCTCTCCAGTGGCTCTTTATATCCATCATGAAGGCTGGAGGGAAATGAACGTCCAGACTTGTGTCCAAAGGCAGGATTTGTGTGCCATACGCACTGCTCGGGATGTGTTTATGCTTCTTATTGCAAAGGAGCCGAGTGACCTGGCCCGTGCCAAGCTCCTCGCCCCCATGGGTTGGCAGCATCCAAGTCACCATGTGTTTATGTCCCTGCGTAGCACAAACTGCTGGGGGTGGTACACCTGCCAGCCAAACAAAAAGGTATTATTTGGGACGAGGCTGTTATTCTTTCATTAGAAGTGCTTTTGGGAACTACTTTTGCATCACTATGCTTACATCTGCCTTTAGATTATTTTTTTAGTGATCAATAAGTGTCTTAACAGGAAGAAGCTTTTCCTAAATACTTGGAGCCTAAGGAGATAGTAGCCAGAAATATTCACTTATTGTTCAGGTTCTGCCTACAAGTAAGGACTGGACATGCTAAGACTTGACAAAAACCAAAATCCCCTCTGATTTAGAGAGAGAGGTCATGCCTGTATTTAAATTGGCACTCTGTCTGCTGTGTCCCCTATTGAGGGACAGTATTCCCTCTGATTTTTTTATTTTTTTAAGTAGTAATTTAATAGAGTAGAATTTAATTAAGTGGCAACTCTTTCAGAAAGGCACTGATTTGTATAATCACAAATGAAAAATACACTGTAACCACTGTCATTCCCTAAGCATAATTTGCAAAAAATACTTACACCGACTAAGTAAATGTGATCTGAATCAGAAAATGATTCCGAAAGACTGTTTTAGCATAGCTTTGACCAAATTAATGTCAGTCTGGTTAGTGGCTTGATAATAAACATGCTTCTGCTTTCTGAAGCCACTACTGTATAATCTGATTACAGCTGATGTGGCTGGCGATGAGCCAGGCCCCGCTCTTGCAGCAGCCTCCTTCCCGGCTGGAATGTCCCAATTAAAAAAAAAAACCAAACCCAACACACCAAATTTGCTTTGAAAGCAATCGTCCAGGGCTGGCGTGTTAGCCATGCAGCATGGTGGCAGTAGGGGGGGAGCTCCTCGCCTTTGCACTATCAAGGTGGCTTCTGGGCTTTCATGTCCTCTTCTAACTGTAAGAGGAGAAGCCGTTGGGGTGGCAGTGACACGGGGCTCCTTTCTGGATGGATGTCACTGACAGCCATCTCACGCCAAGTGTGCTGGAGCTGGAGGGTTGGCTTTCAGAGGTCGTGTCTCTCTTGGGGCTGGCATTGGCTAAAACCAGGGAACGCAGGGTTTTCTTGCACGGTTTTATCAGAGATCAATTAAAGTGCTGCTCCATCACTTACATTCACTTCCCAATCAGCCTCCCTGGTGCGCACATCCAACACTTCTCAATCAGAAACCTTGTCCCCAAACCTAGCTGTTAATGGAAAGTTTTTTCCTATATCAAGTTGTATTACTTGATATAGCTTATTTGCAGTTTTGCTCATGGCTTCTTCAACACCGCACTTTCCTACTCGTGCAGTCAGGGCTGTTGTGTTGCTGTCTGCAGCTGAGGGTGGAGTTAATGCGCTGGAGAAACCTGCGGTGATGAAGAGCTGCAACTTTGTATGGTGTTACTGGAATGGGCATTTTTCTTGTGATAAGTTCTCCTTGAAGGTTTTTTCTATTCTTTTAAAAATAAAAAAAAACTTGGAAAACTTCAGTTTTTACTCTTTCTCTGCTTTTATGGGGGAGGTTCTGCAAAGTGGGTTGGATACCACTGGAGTGGTTTCCTGGGCAAGTCAAATGCAAAGAATCATCTTTTCCAGATAAGAATTACTGAATTCTTGGCAGCTGGCTTGCTGTTAGTGCCTAAACATCTTCAAAGACTACAAAAAGGGAGACTTGTTACTGTTATTTCAATGACTTTGTCCAAGATGTTGCTCTCCGGATGCTATATATATATATATATGTGCACACACGCACACACACACGGTCTGTTTCTTATATTTGCAAAGCTGCTGGCATGAAGGCTAATGTAGGAAATCAGAAACAACATCTAAAGTGGGGGAAAAAAGCTAGAAATACCTTCACCTGAAGGTAGCCAGTGGTGAGTAAAGGAGTTTAAAAGAAAAAAAATTATTAGTGAAGTCTTTCCATATTGCTAGTAAAACCAGCAAGCTATTTTGGTCCTGCCATGACTGTGAGCTTTTCCTCCACTGTTGATTTCTCCGACCCTCTTAGAAAAGCTCATGAGGTGCAGGATCAGCCAAGCTCATGGGCAGTGAAATACTCCTGGGGCATGTCCAGAGAGCCAGAATGAGACTTCGGAAACGGCAGCTTGTGTGTTTTGGTGGGTTTTTAAATAGGGTTTTGGATAACACGGTTACAGATGCTTGTCCAGGCTCTAAGTTCTTTGAAGGCGGTTATCAGAGTTTTAACTGCAAAGCGAGCAGGGCTTTGAAAGATAGCAGTGATGGTCAAGGCTGGCTCTGCAGAAGTGCTTGTTGGATTAGAGTTGGGATGTATTTGACAGTTTACCTTGAAGTCTGCTTAGATACCAGTGATGAATAAATGCTACGAGGAGGCAATGCCTGCAGTGGGCATTGTGGTCGGACATGTACGCTGGGGTGAGCAGCACTGGCTGGTTTCGTGCTGGGTGTGCTGGTGGCACAGGGAAGGCACACAGGGGAACAATGTGGCCATCAAAACGTGGTGCAACACTGGGGGGCCATGCCTGTCTGCACCCACAAATGGGTATCCTTAAGGTCCTAAAGCTTTTGGGTCAAGGTGGAGGCACCTTTGGGTGCCAAAAATCCTATTGGTCTGCATCGTTCATTTGTCCTGCACATTGTAAAAGTGGCACTTCCTTCATGCATTGTGCGTGTAGGGGAGTGAACTCTCCTCTATTATAAATTAGAATGTCAGCTAATAGAAAACAGAACCATGCTCTGTTTGCTTACAGTCATTACACTAAAATAGATTAAACTTTTATATTGCAGCTGAAAAGAATTAGACATAAATGATTGACATGCAAAATAGGAGAAGATTGGGATGAAAAAGGCAATTATGTTAACTTTTTAAAGAACTAGCTCTAAAATTGCATTTAATGTTGTTTAATGGATTGCTAAGAAAAGCACCTGGAACAATAATTTCATATGAACTGCGGATCATTAGTGGGTTTTTAATAACGGAGAGTGAACAGGAACCTGAAAGAATTTCAGGAAAGAGAAATCAACTTGTAAATGGGATATAAAATACCGTCCCTCATTTCCTAGCAAGATTCATCTCTAAGTTTTCCAGACGTTTTAAGCACTCTCTAAAGTGCTGCAGATACTGAAATCTGGGGAGTGTGCTGGTATTCTGATAACTTGAAACAAAATAAGGAGTCTTTCTGCAGCTTCAGAGAGGCATTTTAAGTTTGTATAATTTAGAATACAGTCTGGGTGTGAAGGAGGTCTGGATTGTGGAGATATTAACTATTTCTTTGCCAAGATGAGGAAATCTGCCACAAAGTCAGTGGGAAGTAGCTGTTTTGCCATTCTCATCTCTGCTTCCCATGAGACATGAGCAGTAAAAACGTATGTCTCAGGCTTTTCAGTTTGCAAAGTGATTTCTTCAGGTTTCTAATACCCGACTGACGAATGGAGGAGATGCGCAGACCCTAGAAAAACATGGACTTTTGAGTCATTTGCATTTAGTTTGCAAGAGGACACGTAATGTTTCAGTAAATTCTTTCAGTAGAAATGTTTGCTTAGCTACGAGTAAAATGGGACATTAGAAAGGTTTTCCCACTTCATTGTCTTGCCTTTTTTACATGTTTTTGCAAAGGTTTTACAGATTTTAACTGGAACTTTTATCAGGACCATAAATCACTGAGTTTCATTGGGTTTCTTCTCTTTTTTTGTTTTTATAAATACATATCACTGCCAAAGCAGACAAACAGCTTCAAGGTTAATAAAGGCAGAGGAGATGCAGGTTCTTCCAAAGCCATGAATGTTTTTAGTTTATTTGTTGCTATTGAATTTGAACTTACTTTTCAATAAAACTGGAAAGGAAATGCTATTATTTTCCCACAAAACTGTGCCAGGAAATGAATTTGCTGTGATTCAGTTTCATCTTGGAAGTGGTGGCTGGAGATCTTATTGAAAGTTCTCAATTATTATGGCCGTGTGGTCAGCCTGCATGTGGCTCCAAATGGGGAATCTGAGTCCCTGGGGGTCGCTTGGAGGTAGGACGCCAAGTCCAAAACTGTGCTGTGGTCCGGCTCGTCAGCTGCGCCCTCGGGTCTCACATCAGTCTGCATTTTTTCCTGCCCTGACTAAAGGAGATGCTGGAGCTCATTTATTGCTCATGGGGTTTTATGGCACGGATGACTATAGGAAGAGGCAGGAACTGGCATATCTGCTTAGGATGTAACTGTTGGGTTTTTTTAGGAATGATATTTAAAGCTATCTGTACACAGGTGTGTGGGCACCACTTCTGTATGCCAAGTGTCTGTGCAACAGATACGCCATGAGAACTTTAGTACGTGGTGAGACTCTGCTCATTGTCTAGGCAGCGTTGTGCCTCTGTAGTAATTACTGTGTGCCTAATGGGTTGAAAATACTATTTAAATCAATTATATGGAAGTCTTAGTCCTGCAGACTAAACTGTAACTACAAACTGCAATCAAGTATGTATCTTCTTGCAACAAAATATGTGTGTTTGTGTGGTGTGTTTGTGCATGTAACTCTTAAAATCACAATCTGTTTTTCCTGGTTTTCGTTCATTTCCTTCCTAGCACGCCAGGTCTCTGCACCACTCCTGCCTGCACCTCAGCTGTGCTGGATCAAGACAGGAGATGGTGTAGGAGGCATCAGACCACCTTCTATGAAACCAACACTGCAGGACACACAGGCTCCTGTCGTTTTTCTCGAACGGGTGTGGCAACTGCAAAGCCAAAGGATTTCCAGATCAAAAGTGGGGGGAGCGTGTGTGCCCTTGTTCAGGAGGTATTGGCAATTCCCCAGTCTTCTCCCGCACCACCCGCTCCTCTGTTGGGGCATCTCTGTGCACTTGCGAAAAGCAGTTCTGAAGTGATGAAAATAGCTTCATCAGCTCCTAGTCCTGGCTTGTAGTGTCTTTTTTCTCTGGTCTGATTGATTTCTCCTTGCCTCCCTAACGTAATGAAGTTACGCGTAGAGTTTCTCTGACGACTGACCGTGTATTTGGGGAGGGATTTCTCTGCATGGGTACAGTGCAAAGCTGAAGTGCTTGGCCTTGGCCACCCTCCTGCTCTACCCTGGGATGTTTCAGCTCTTAATTTGCAAATTCTTGGCTGTAAGGATTTGAGAAATCACAGCAACTGAGTTAATGTTATCTGCCCCACTTTAACTCGCCTCTGATGCTGGGGAAGAGGAGACCTCCATGCTGTAGTTAATCCCTAGGGTGAGACTAGACTTTCTCTTTTGTTTAGAATCTTCGAGTTGGTAGATGAATGCGGTGGCATCTGCAGCTCCTCGCTTCCTTGGCAGGCTCCCCGGGGGAGCCGCAGCAGATGTCGGGACCTGCCGCAGTAACTGCGTCAGAAGTCATGGCCAAGGGAGGCTGCTGGAAGAGCTCTTCCCCACAAGAGGAGTCCCAGGGCACTGGCGGTTTCACGCATAAATAATCCACTCCCACTTGGTCCTAATGAGAATTTGGTTTTGCATGTCTTTAGAGGAGGAAGGGCTGGTCCCTTCTCTTTGCAAGGGTCACATGTGAAATGAGGAGCTGTAAGGCTTTTGGGGCAAAGAGTGTGTCTTCATTCTGGGTCCCTACAGTTCCAGGTGTCCCAGTGCTCAGAGTGGTAGCTGTTGCTCTTAGGATGCACCTACAAAAAAAAAAAAGCCATCCCTGTGCAGCTGGAGCTGAGAGGTTTTTCAACGTTGTGCCTCCTTCTCATGTTGAATGTGGCCATGGACATCCCTGCCTGATGCCTGTTGCCATACTTTAGCTGTGCATCAGCACTAAGGGGTGTTCTGCTGTGCTAGTGGTATTCACTGGAAGTTTTCCACCCATATGATTTTTTTCCCTTTTTTTTTTTTAAGCTAGCTGTTGCTGGGGGGCCTTTGCGTGCGTGTCTGCGTGTTTTGGAATTGCAGAGGATTTGGGGTTCTGTTTTTTAGCAGACTCGTAAAATTCTACCAGGGTCTTTAACGCGGTGTGTACTGCTAGCACTGCTGCTCCACAGCTGTATGGTTATTGAAATGTTTTATTATTTCAATAACATTTTGAAAGGGATGTTTCCCTCCCAACTTGAGGGAAGAAAATTGAATCTCCTTTCTGTTGTCTCATGGCCATGGGACTAAAATTGATGCACTCAGACCTCATCTGAAAAGGCTTCATTGCCTATGCCCGTCCCTAGTGGTGTGGGAGAGGACAGGACATGTCTCTCCCAGCAGATATCCTTTGCAAAGACCAGCTTTATGAGTGTATTTTGCTCAATGTGAAGGGTTACTTGTGAGCATAAAGACTTTCTTCTAAGAATCCTAAGAGATTTCTGATTCTGTGCTCATACATATTCTAGCAAGGAGCAGCAGGTAATGTATTTATACTACAAAAAAAAAAAAAGCTGTTTAAGCATAGTTTTTCCCAGAGATGTCTTAGTTTATGAAATTATAATTTAGAGATGAATTCATGCCAGCTGATGGAAAAGAAGCACTGAGCTTCTCTGCTCCATACTTATGATGGGGGGCTATGCAGAAAATTACCTCTTTTATTTTCATAGCCAGCCCCTGGTGCTGCCAGCCTTGGTGTGCCCACCCTGCGCGACGTGTGCCTGGCACCACGACCAGACAGCGCTTTCCAACCTCCCTCCTCCCAGCCTGGGCAGCCTTAGAGCACTCGGATGGTGTCACTTGGGACTTTCTTGAGTCATCATGATGTTGGTTGAGCTCTGTGTCGTGCAAGGAGGGTTTTACTTTGAAGTTGTTCCTTGTGTGTGTTCTGTTGAGCATACGTGTAGTGGGACCTTGTTTTGTTGCTGTCCTTCTGTGTTGGATTAATTCGTTCCTGGCTTGGTGTGTCAGAGAGTGGTGGTTGACAACTGACATTAAGACCAGGTTTTCCTGTGTGCAGCATTCCCTGTTCAGATGGGAATGGGCACTGATGGGAAAGCAAGATCAGTTTTCAGGTTTTTTATCCATTATTTTTGTCCTTTCTTATATATGTGGGAATTCCTCCTTTCAGAAGAGTTCTTACTCTGGAGGTTAGGTTCAGAAGTTATTTACATTCCATGCTAAAGTTGGATATTCTGCTTAAACATTTCCAAAGGCAACATATCCTACTGGTTTAATACTTCCTTAGTGGTAAGGAGTAATGAAGCTGAGCCAGCGGCGAGAGTAATATAGTTTCAGAGTGTCACAGAGCATGGACCTGGGCTCTACAGGTCTGTTTTTGGGGCTGGCAGTGCCGCCTGAGTGGCTCTTGAAGGGTGCGGAAGGAAACCAGAAGTTAAATGTGTTTATTGCATGTTGTACTCTTTGTGGCTGGAAATTAATTAATTAGCTCAAAACAATAATAGAGAGGGGACTCCACCGCACTGGTCTCCAGCGAGGCAAGCAGGGTGGGCTGGGCTGGTGAGTTTGCTGAGGGGGGATAGTTGTGCTACTGGCCAGGATGGGGAGGCAGGGACGGGCTGTGCTTCAGAAGGATGGAGGGATCAAGGATATTTGATTTTTTTATTTTTTTTTGAAGTTTAAGTGTAAGCTAACTTAAGTATAAAACCTCAAGAACGGCAAAGGGGCACTACTTACAAAATCCTGCTGAGTGGAAAATTTGGGAATGAGGATGCTGGAGGCGATGTTGAGCCTCTGAGGTGTCTCGGTGCCCAGCCAGGAACCAGTCAGTGCGTCGGCTCATGCCCAGCTCGGTGCTGGGAGGGGAGCGCTCCCTTTTGCAAGGCTTGGTTGTATGGTGAGCACATGTATGCATTAATATATCTTACTATTGTTAATATTAGCATCTTTATTACTATTTAATATTAAGCAGCTGTCATTTGCACTACTTTCATGCCTCCAAGCTTCAGCCAAGAGCTGGACCCTGTTTTGTACTCAGCTCAATGGAAGGAGCTGCTCGTGCAGCCCCATCCAGGCTGGAAGTCACGGCTGCCATCTGCTCGGCATAGCCTGTGGCTGGCTTTGCACTGAGCCTTTCCCAAACTACACCAAGATAAACCTCTAGCATAGGCAGGGCTGCACCACAGCGTCAAAACGTGCAGTTGTACAATTATGGAGGGTGGCTCATGGGCTAAATGGTCTGAGAAGGTGCCAGCAAGTTTTCTTTGCCATTTAGTAGCAAATTGCAGCTTCATTGTCTGAAATTAATTCCAAGGTGGATGATTAAAAGAATGAATTTAAAAGCACGTGTGTTACTTGCTCCCAAATACCGAAAAAAAGAGAGGGGAACCAACCCTCCTCAGGTCAATACCTGGGAAAGCACAGAGGGAAGGTGAGGCTGAAGACCACCTTAGACGGACTTTTTAGATCTTATTTTGCTGGATTTCTTCCCTCAGCCCACCATTCCCAGCAACACGTGCAAAAATAAGATGCCCAAGGTGTGGACCTGATGACAGAACGTGGGGCCTTTTGTTTGGTGCGAAGCGCAGGGTTCTGTAAGTGAGCCAAAGGATTAATGAGATAAGTTCCTATAGACACAATGAAAAATGACTTGATTGCCAAGAAACTGTCGTCCTAATGAACTCGGATAGTCTGTTGGAGACACCAGAAAATGGAAATGGGCTTGCATAGCTTTATTATATTCAAAAATAGACTTTAACTAGAACATTCTGTATTCTTTCCTGTTTGAGTAAAAACAGGGGCTGATAGAAGTTGAAAGCAGCAGATAAGCTGATGTGGAGACACATATGGCTTGAAGCTAGTGTTTAAAAAGCAAAGAAACCATAATCAGTTGAAGGTAAAAAGAAAAATGTTCATAGTAAAGAGTCCTGTTCTCAAAGCATCGCTTCACGTTGGTATGAAGATAAGTTTCGATTAATTCCAGATAAATTCTTTTTTTTAATGTGCACCTTATGCAGAATGGATGTTTGTCACCGTCCATCTTCGTTACTAGGGAGGAAAAAAATGTGGAAGCATGTTGCTGCTCAAGCATTTGGGGCCTTAACTTTAGAAATCAGTTCAATGTGGTCATCTTATGAAAATGCTCTAAACAGCCCATGTGCTGCTCTGATTTTTAGTTGAAAATGATGAATTTCCTTCATAATCGGTACTGTAAGATGGGATGCAGAAAGTTCAGTTTTCTCTCTGCAGGCTGCTTTTTCTAGCGTTGTTCAATGGACCTGGGAAATGTTTTGTTAAAGTAACTTAGACTTGCTGGAGGAGGGAAGACCCTTGGTGAGAAAAGGGACCTGTCCCATCTGATGATGACACATGGCCAAGAGCGAGAACCTGGCTGGGTCTCTGCTGGGAGGATGGTGAACCATGTCTGCTCATGCCTCGTATCTCTGGGACACCTGGAATATTGTTGATATTTGCTGGGATCTTTTGCATCCACATAGTGAAGTCACTAGAGCAGGAGGTCCTTATAAAAACGTTCTCTGCCTTTAGACGTTCTCTATTTTGAAAGAAAAGAGAGAAAACAATTTTTACAAAATTCATAACACGTTCAATTTTAATACTGTTTTCGACTGGAAAATGTAAATGGTTGTGTTGAATTTTTGGCTATTTACTTTTGTAAGTCAAAAACACCCCTACTTTCTGTCCAGTGTCTGGGCCTTGATACTTTGGACAAGGCAATGGTTGTCTGGTCACCGTTTCCTGTGGCAGAAGGGCAACCTAAAACAACATTGGCCTTTTATAGATGCTCTAAATTTCAGAAGCAGCATTGTGACACTAGCAAACCAGCACAATGGTATGGCTGGAATGAAATATAGAAAGATTATGCGTTTTTTTTCCATAAACTATTGCCCTTAGTTTTTAGCAATCAGACTAAAAGCAGTATAGCAAGCAAAGAGTATAAATAGCAAAAGTAGCTGCAGATATTTGAACCCAAAGGAGTCATTTATTTGCTTTCAAGATTTTTATTAATCTAGATTTTAACTGGTAGGGAATATGTAAGTGATTCTTAAAAGTTAGCCAGCAATAGAGCATGTACATGGGTGAATACCAGTGCTCCAGCTGGTACCCAGGGTGAGTGTTGCCTTGTGAGCTGAAAACCAGAAAACTTGACATTATCCCTGGCCATAACTGGTATTATTGGGTAAACATCTTAAATATTGAGGAGTTGTGTTCTCTGTCTGTAAAATATGAATAACAACATTGAATGAATGTTCTCTGATCTCGTCTCATAAAAAGCTCTACGGAAATCCCAAGAACTCAATATTAAATGCTATATTTAACCTCTGATGAAAATTGAGGCTGTTATTTATAAATATCTATTTTTTTAAGTAAAATACTCATTTGGCACAGTTAATGCTTTTTACTGTAGTCAAGTACAAGTGGATAACAATAAAATAAGTTCTGTAGTAGCAGTGATTAAACAACAATTTAATGTGTGCATCTACAGTATGTTCAGAGGCAGATTAAAAGCGTTATCAGTGCAGTGAGAAATGCAGTGATTTGGGCTTTGTGAATTATCTGGGATAGCTCTGAGGCGAGAATCGTGGCTGTGGCTGTACAGCACTGGAGGAGATAGTTGTCACAACATGTGAAAGGAGTTGAAATGGTACTTCTAGTCAAACAGGGAATTGACTGGTTATTGCTGGTTAACAGGCATAAAACATAAATCAAGAAGGATACCGTAATTCAGGGTTTGACACCTAATCTTGTCTCATATGAACTGATGTGCAATGGCTTCTTGATTCCCTGCCATCAGTCTTCTCCTGAGGAACTGCAAGCTGAAGTTAATGGCTTTCATCATAACAGCAATGAAAATACCATTTACCTATTTAAAATGCTCAGCAGGGAAATGCTAAAGAATGATGCCTTGTGCTCCAGGCTATTCATCCAGTTTGATGAAATCTCAGTTTTTCCTTATGGCTGCGTGTATGCAGATGTACCACAAAGCTTTGAGCGTGATTAATTTGCGTCCACACCAGACAGCTTGTTGTGCATTAAGTCCTGCCAGCCAACAGATAATTTTTCTAGCATTTAAACCAATTTACGATCTAGATGACATGCTCATTGTTTCACTAAACCTGGCCAGTCAGCGCCGTCTCTGCCACAGAGCAGGAAATTGATCTTTGCAGATATTTGACTCCATCAGCTTTCCTACCTGCTGCATGCAATTGTGGAGGAATTTGGCAAACTTTCCCTAAGAGCTTCGTCCTCTAATTGTGTTCACAATAGCTCCCAGTAATCCTTCCCTCTGGTTCCTGGAGCACATCTCCCAGGGCATTGTCTCTTCTCCCACCCAGCTGGGTGGAACCAGAACACCCAAAGCCCAGGGAGAGGGTTTGGCTGTGTCGTTTGTACAACCCAGGAGGGAGTCTCTGAGGTTGCTGAGACTCATCTCATGAGTAGACAGTAAATACATGACTGGGGTGTTGTGAAAACTTATCTTAAATCTTATACCGTTGACTTTAATAGCTCAGAGTTACTGGAGCTTGGAGATATGAAAGACTTGGAGGGTACCAGCTTAGCTCCTTGGTTATGTCACTGATTCAAGATATGGGCATGGATGTGATTAGGCTGAAACCTCAGCAGGGTCAAGAGAGAAATTGCAAAGGATGCATTAGCCAAAGTGTGTACTTTTGTCTGCGTGTTCATGCAGGTGCTTTACAAATGGATGAAACCAAAGTGTGTGTGTTGATTGTGCTGTTGCAGTTGTGGCTCTTAAGGGATGAAAATGCAAATAGGAACTGGGAAAGGAAATTCAGTTCAAATTTCCCTTAGTAACAAGCATGGTGAGACAGGCAGGAAACCAGGGCTGTTCATGGCAGAAGCCCCCATTTGCACGGTGAAGTTGACCAGAGACTTGCGTGCAGCAAGGCAGCGTCTGAGGCAGGGTGAGGACACAGTGGCCGCAGCGCTGGGGTCAAGACCTGCTGCTCCGCCAAAGCCTCGCTGGGACGCTCTTCTCCTGATGTTCCCAGTATGAACCTGTGTCCTTGCACTGGAGGGAGTTCACCTTGAATCTCTGATACACAGTTACAGCTGGCCTTCCTTTTATGCCCACTCTTAGCACAAAATGAAAGCTTGGAAATTCAAGTTTAGCTTATTTGCCTGACCAGGAAAAGGCAGTTTGATTTGGGGCTGGGTTTTTTTTTTTTCTTTTTGAATTTTCAAGGATTGTGGAGACAGAACTATTGTGTGGAGAGATTAACAGCAGATAATGGGATGCATCAAAAAGATATTTCAAGCCATCTAAAACTAATTCAGAGATTCCACTAAGTGACCAGTGTTTTGCTGGAATGCCAGCATCTTATTTCTTTCCAATTTTGTTTTCTCTGAGCCGTATCTGTTGCCTTTGAAGTAGCTACTGCTGAGGCCAAAATTTGTGAATGCTGGGAAACCAGCAGTTCTAGCAAGGGAAAACCTTTGTAGTCTGTTCACAGGCAGAGAAACAGAGTAGGCAAAGATTATTTTTTTAAATTAATATTTTATTTCCAAGCCTCCGGCACTTGGCCCTCAGCTTCAGCCTGGTTGTATTAAAATACGTGATGCAATCTTAAAGGTCAGTCAGCTGCTGAGCAAAGAGCTTCCTGATTGTGGAGACCTGTCAGGGAGACCATGTTTCCCTCCGTACTCCCTTATTGCCAAATGCTTTAGGTCTGGGACAATCCATGGGCTGAAACTTGACTGACTTTGAGATGCAACGTGTTGCCTCTTCTGGGGAGCTGCATTGGTTAATTAGGACTGTGGTTGATGTCAGGAAATCTAGCCTTCATTAAAAGGTATGCAGCATTTCCATGGCCTGACTTGGAGCTCAAAAATTAAGAATTGTGAACATTAAGGTTAAGCAATAAAATGTGTATTCTTCGCAATTGCCATTTGCGTGTTGTAGCTGGTTCCTGTTTGAGTTCTCAACCTCATGTCCACAACTGCTAAACTGGAAGCACCTTTGGATATGACGGATATAATTTCTGTTAACATCTGCCTCCCAGTCTGTGGCATTGTGAGAATCATTGTAGTGTTAGACATGTTGAAAAATAAAGATAAAACCAATATTAAATCTCATACTTAAATGTTCACTTAACTGAGCAACAGAAGTGGTATCTTGTAGCACGGATCCTACCACGACAGTGCTGCCGTTGCAAGTGGAAGCTGAAACTGAATCCCTGAAAGACATGGCATTAAAGATCTTTACATCTTCCCGTGATACTGTGTTCCTTTCAATTAATTTCAAAAGAAAAGTCTGCAAAAATTCAAATACAAAACAGTCTGGATGTCATCTGGAATTTATTTGACCTCTTACATTGGCTCTAAAAGAAATCATAAACAAATAAACAAATAAAACTTCTTTTCTAAGATTAAAAAAAAAAGACACTTCATTTAATAACTAGATTAAAAAGCAGTTTGAAACTTAGCGGGGGAGGTTGCGTGTGGCACAAGAAAGGAAGGAGCACATTTTGTTTTAATGGCGAGTAGAGATGCTGCCAGTTGGTTTGGTAGGAACCCCTTGTCAGGGGCCTGTAGAAATTCCTGTTGTGCTGAGCACCCCGCGGCTGCAGCGACCTGAGCTTCCTCAAGATAGTGAAGCTGGGATCTTTATTTGGAGGGGGTTTGGATGTTTGAGAGAAAAATAGTTGTTTTCTTTTGGAGAGAGTGACGTTTTAAGGCCAGTATTGGGCAAGGGAATCTTTCTTCCCTATGCAGTCCGAGTACTTACCAATGCCTTTAAGTCTATGTGGTGATCACCAGTCTTTTCTTGGAAAAATTAATAGATTATCTTTCTCCACCTTCAAAAAGTTAACTTTTATTTAGGTACAAATGCAGAATTAGGGTCCCTGCTTTTTCCAGTAGGACATGGTCCCTGCTCTCTCCCCGTCTCCCCAAAACGATTCCTCCCTCCCATGAGGCGCCACTGTAGATCTCTTGGATAAAATGTGTTGCTAGACATAAAACATGAAAAATATTTGTTTATTTTGCTGCAGACAGCTGTTTAGGATGCTGTGGAAGTCTAAATCTTATAGTAGTTTTGCAGATGTTGTTTGTACGTGACTTTTTCTTGGAAACTATCCTTGTTAGGAGGCACAGAGGGTTTCTGTGCACCCCTCCCTGAAGACAGTTGGGCTCTTTCCCTCAGCATCTTTGTCCAAGGAGTTTGAAGGAGGAGGGACAGAGAAGTGTTGACAATCTTTGGTCAAAATGAGGACCCGTTCAGTATTGAGCTGCTAAAGAGGTTTTTTTTCCAGGCATGAACCAGGATGTTCAGTGTGTCCAAAGCCCAATTGGGCTGAAAAAAGCCTTCCCTCCCTTACAGAGAAATGTAGTGCAAACTTCGAGTGACCTGTCTGGAAGTGGTGGACCAGTTCTAGGAATAGATCTATGTTTTTATGCAGGAAAACTGCTTTGGATGGTCTGTTCTTCCAGCCCAGTTTAGTTGGGTTAATCTGCAAATCTCCCCAGGGTGATGGCTGTAGGGCAAAGCAGGTTTGTCTCCGGAGGTGGGGATATATATGCGCTCGCGTTTGAATGCTTACGTATTTCTATTAAGATAATTCAGCCAACAAAACATATAGCCAAGGGTGATAGAAATCGAGGAATGTGGACTCGTTCTTGGCAGCTCAAACCTGGCTTGGAAATGTTTCAGGGGAGGATTAAATCTGGCTGATCAGTGGGTCGGGGTAATCGGCAGAGGGCGGGGATGGCTGAACTGGGGATTAGTGCGGGACGACGGAGAGTCTGGGGCTGCCGTAAATGAGGATGCAAACGAAAAGATGTCAAGCATCTTTCATCCTAGGCATTTCCAAATGGACTGTGGTATTTTCAGGAGCTTTGAGCCCGGCGGAGCGTGGAGAGGTGAATGGCAAAGCTGCTATCTGTGCTCAGCATGGGGTTAGGTGGGAAGGTGAGAGCTCTCCGGGCTTGTTTGGTCCTGTTTTGTTTGCTCTGGGGGGACTCAAATACCTGAAGTCCCATGATGAAAAACTGATTTTTGTGCCCTGATGTTGTTTGCTTTGTGAAGTTATCCACACTATCATTAGTTTGCCTGGTTTTGTGCAATATGCACATTGTATGCAAATTAATATGGTTAAAACAATGTCAAACAGGCTTACATTTGAGAAAAGTTAATATTTCTCTTGGCAGTTCAGATATCCTTTGTTCCTGATGTGCTGAATTAATTTCTTCTGCTGGCTCTTGCTCTGCTCATGGCGATAGTGTCTGAGTGACTTGCTGAAAGGGCTCTGCTTTTTCACTGAAGGAGGTGAAAATTCCTCTGTTTCGCAAAGTGTGTGTCTGAGATGTAACCACTCCTGCAAAGCTTCCAGAACAAGATAGCAGACCAAAAAAGAAAAAAAAAAAAAAAGTAAAATTAAACAGTTTGTGGTGTGAAGCTACCACAAGCAAAACAAAGCTGGCCTTAGCCTCGTGTTTGGGTTTCATAGAACGGTTAGAGTTGGAAGGGATCATCTAGTTCCAACCTCCCTGCCATGGGTTTCTCCGGATTGTGCCAGGAGGCTCAGTGCTGGGACATGGGATGGATCCGAAGTGGCGGCTTGGTGCTCGTGTCCTTCTTGCCATGCTGCCATACATGCCAGTAACCCTAAATGCAGGGTGCCATCGCCCAGGCTCCAAATGCAAACTGCAATCCAAATTTTTGGATGCATAGCTACAAATTTTTATTTTCTCCACTGTCAAAAAGAGCTAAAGATGGAGACGGTGTGGGTCTGTGCTAAGCTCGTCGCAGGTGTTAATTGCTGTCTTTAACTGCTGGGCAGGAGCTGCTGGTGCGGCAGTACTCCAAGAGTAGTCTGTCAGCCATTTCTCAGCTTGTCACAGTGGTTCCACTCAGATGTCCATTAAAACAGATTCTGGTTGGTTTGTCGGGTGTAAATGAAAACACCTCTGGATGTGTGCAGGCTGGTTTGGTAGCAGTATGTGCTGCAGGTCAGTGGGATCGTGGCCCTATGAGAGGTGCAATTTCCCAGCGCCGCTGGTGCAGCCACGTGGAAACGGCAAATTGGTGCTGGTTTTGCAGTTGCTCAAAATTGAGAATTTTGTGGAGTTAGAAGTGCTTATAATTTCTATAGTGTTGTCAAGGGGAGCAAACCTCCTGTAGTGTCCCCGTGAGCTGTTTTTCTCTCCTGGGCTCCATCACCACTTACTCTAACCCGTGGAAGAATGAGCAAATGCTTTAGACTTTTAAAGGTTTCGGTGATTTAAATGAAGGCAGCGACACATGGCCTGGACAGAGCCTGTTGGGCAGGACCAGGGAGGCAGCGATGCAGGAGCGGTGCTGGAGGAGAAGGGATCATTCAACACACACGCACGAAGGTTTTGGGCTGAACCCATCCATTACTCTTGTGTTTATTTCTCATTCCATCAACTTAAGTTGTGTTTCTGGCAACTGTTTGTTTGCTTTGGGCAGTTATAGTTATATTAGTGTAAATATTTCCTAGTGATTGTCAAGTGTCCAGTTTACTTTAGTTTTTGCAATTTCCTGCTGTAGTTTAAAAATTTTTTTTTTTTTTCAAAAGAGACAGATAATCACCCTTCCTGTAAGCATCAAACTGTGCTTTTTCAGGTAAAATTCATACTTCTGAAATTTCAAAGGCACATTTTCGTGAGTGGAGAGCTGGAAAAAAGAGGTGGCATCTACAAGATTGACGTGAATTCTCCTCCACGGTTGTAAAATGGTACAATAAAACTCAAGTGAGTCACTGCTGCCGGAGTTAAGTGACCATGGGAAATTTATGGTCATACCCTAGTTCTTGTTTATCCTCTTCTCTATCCCATCCGTTTCCTATTCAAACTCATTTTTGTTGTCGTGTATGTATATCTAGTAGCAGCATCTTTGGAACGGGAGTCTTGTATGCGTGCGTCTTGCAAAATATATAAAAGTCTCCTGGTTGCTATAACAGTAATAGCACAATAAATGCTAAGAGTCAAACCACGCTTGAATAACTTTAATCTGGGACTTTATTCCACACACACACACCCCCCGCATTGTAAAGATACTCTTTTTTCTTAATGCTTTCCCTAGTTTCCCATTCAGATCCTGGGCAAGCGGGCACAGGCATTGTGAGAGCCGGTTCGTGCGCGTTTGTGCTACTTCTACGAAATTAATTTTTTTTTTCTGGAAAATGAGCGAGGGCTGGATCTTATTTATTTTACCAAAGTCGTCTTCTCAATATGAGAACAATTAATAAATGATTACAGAAAAAGAAGTTCAGCATTTGTCCCCCAACCCCTATAAATAAGGTAATTGCCTACTCCAGAGGGAAGGGAGTTGGCAGAAGTTTCACAGAGAACTGTTGAACTGCAGTATTTGTTTGACGTGTTTTAAAGGGTTTACCAAGCAAAATCAGATGCAAAAGGAAAGGAACTTGTCAGTCAGGCGGCTGGCATTGGGCTGTTAATGTCCCCCTGTCAATCAGAGCAATAGCAGCTTTCCTAGGTGGCTGAGGAGCTGCTGGAGGGAGGCGGGGAGCAGCTGTGATAATTTGGGTGGTGGTTTTTTTTTTTTTAGACTTTCACATTTTATACAAGTGACACATAGTTTCGTGGAGGATCTGATTTATTATTATATGGATTCAGGCAGAGCGTTTGCAAAATTTACTCTACTTTATGGTATTACAGCAAATGTAAACACGTATAATTCAACAGTGCCAGAAGAAAATGAAGGTGGAAAATGGCCTTTGTCAGCAGCAGGAGGGGTTTAGAGAGCTGTAAAAAGGAGAGGAGAGAAGAGACCGAGTTGTTACTGATAGTAAGGTTTGGGTTGGGGTTTTTTTTGTTGTTGTGTTTTTTGTTTTGTGGTTTTTTTGTTTTGTTGTTTTTTGGTGTGGGGTTTTTTTTGTTTTTTTTTTTTTTTTTTGCATCTCCAAGGGGGAGACTAGGGGTCACTTCTGAGGACAATGAGGTGAGGCGATGCTGAGGACTGGGGAAGCCGTGGGATGATGCCTGGTGCCGGACTGGGTGTGGTGAAGATGCCATGGTGGGTTTCCCTGCCTGGAACCTGGGGTGCAGAGGGGCCCGTTGGGGCTGACCCCCGCAGCAGCTAGTTCCTTCGCTCAGCTGGAACTTGTTTTTGCTCCAAATGCAGGCAAAAAGATAAGAAACAGAAACATCAGCAAGAGAGAGGTTTGACAGCCAAGTTGTGCAGAAACCAGATGTCATTCTTCATACTTTTCTTTCACCCGGGTAACACGGGTTATTGCACCTCTCTGCCTCTGGGCAAGGGAACATCTCCCTCCCGACCAAAAGTCAGGTTTAGAACACATTTTTAGCTGTGGCTGCAGTGCGCTTCCTGGTTACGGGTCTGTACAACCACTCGTGAGTGTGCAGCGCTAATGTAAAAGCGTGACCAGAGACTCCCATGAGGTTCCTCTGCAGGAGAAGGCACTTCCCAGGGACAAGGGGCTCCCCACCAGTATCCCTGTCCAGTTCAGTCAATGTCATTGCTCCGTATCGGATTAAATTAGGGTTGTTTTTTTCAATGCCAGAGCGCTGTGCAGTGTGACAGACCTGCTTTCTGCCGTATGGCAGCATTGCTCCAAGACACAGGCGGCCGTGGGGTTTGCAAGGGACGCGCAGCCACGTGCGGAGCGGGCTGAGTCTGGTGCTGAGAGAACGCGGAGGTGATGTGGTTGCAAAGTGAAATATGGTTTGGGAATCTACTGTGACTTTGCAGTCCTTTTAATTACTGAAAAATCCAAACCTAGAACTTATCATTCCTGAATTCTGAGGCTGTTAAAAGATTTAGAAAATCTTTTATGATGAAAATGAAAATACCATTTTTTGTTATTTTGTGTAAGTTATTAGTTTAATTCTACAGACCTATATTTAGTTTCTTTAAAATCCTGTTGGACGTATGGGTATTTCTGCTCTTGGGGGGAGGATTCTTTAAATGTTTTCTAAAGCCTACAATGAGTGGAAATGTTGGCGTTTGGGTTTGCTTTCAGACTGGGCTTCATTGTGTGGTGTTCCGTAAATCCCTCAAAGCCCCATCCTGTAACACAAACTGGCTGTGGATGCAGTAAATGCTGAATGGCTGGTTATGAATGTTGATTAATAATCAGATATTGCCAACCCCATTGTTGGAGGAATGAGTCAGATATGCTAGCAAATTTTCATCTGTGGGGAGAAAAATACTAGCTGAAGCAGTGGCCACTACCAGCACGTGGGACTTTTCCAGGATACACATGGATGTACCTGAAAACAGTGTGAATTCAGCTAATGAAACCCAGAGCAGCTTATGGCTGTTCATTCTGGCTTTGTGGATAACAGTTTTGGAGGGTGGTAGCCCAGAGAGGGAAACCGGAGTATAGATAATTTTTTATTATTTTTTTTTCCCCTGCCTTCAGTGTTAATTTCCATCCACTACACTTTTATATGTGGTTAACTACCCTTCCTCGGGCTTCGTTTATCTCCCTTTCGGAATTAGGCAGCAATATATCTATATTTATGCAGGACTCTCAAGGTTTTTACTTGAAGTACTCTTAGATCCTCAGGTGAAATCGCATCCAGTATATCAATAGTTTAAAAGTGTATCCTGGAATCCAGAAAGCAAAATTGAAAGCAGGATTTGCCTTATTGTGTTGCGTCTTAAATCCATGTCTGATTTTAGTTAAAAACTTGGCAAGATGCGGCAATAGGCATCGTATATTAATCAATGAAAGACGAAGGCCAACCCCGCTGCCCTCCTTTGGGGAGAGACCTGCCTTTCTTTACTGTCTTTCAAGAACACGGTAGACTTGGAGAGTTAGCAACAGCCTTCCTGCAGTATATGACTGGGAAAACAGTGGTCTATGGACAAAATGGGGTCATAAAAATGATAAAACAGTTCAGTTGAGCCCCAAACTGACATATTTGGGAAGAGAAGTCTTAAGCTTTGATTCTGTTTTGCAAAGCTTTTGTCCCTTACTGTAGCACACGGACACACCATCTTGCTCCTACCCCCGTGTCTGCGGCAACAGTCCGTGCGATCCCACCACTGCACTTGTCCCTAACACCAACAAAAGAGCCGGGTGCTTTCTGTCTTTCCCTTTCTTATTTCTCTGGCCTTGTTTCCTGCTTCCACCATATTTTACACCATTTTTTTTTTTCAGACTTGAACATTTTAAAATACAAGTGGAAACTGATGGTAATATCCAAACTTAGTAACATATTGGATAGCTTTGCTCGGAATAATTGCTTCTTTCTTTTCATCTTATCTCCATGTTTAAAGAACAACAATACCTCATCTCCGCTAAACCTTTGAACCTTTCCTGGATATCGTTGGGTAAGTTAAACTGGCAATCCACCATTTGTTTAGCCGATCTCTAAAGTGCACAGATGATAGGAATTCAAGTTACTGGAGGTAAAAAGTTGCACCTTCAGGATTGTCAGAACTAATTTAAATTTCCGGTCTGATCTTTAAGATGCTTTTCGCTATTAAAAAAAAGATAATAAAACACTGTGTCTCCCACGCAGCTGCTTTTCTA
This sequence comes from Rynchops niger, assembly GCA_013400035.1. NCBI lineage: Eukaryota > Metazoa > Chordata > Aves > Charadriiformes > Laridae > Rynchops > Rynchops niger. The sequence continues at coordinate 772,862 of VXBH01006689.1, forward strand.
TCCTATTGATCCTGCTTTTATTTTATAGTTTGTTTTTTTTTTTTTTTTTACTTTAAAATGGGGAAAGAGAATGCTTTTAGCTGTTACGTCAAAAGATTTATAGACCTGTTGCTTTATAGACAATTGAAACTTTGGAGCTGCAAATGGTCTCAGTACCTCTGAAAGATGCATTCGGCTGGTAACAAATTAAGCATCTGGAAGAAGCAGCGGAGCAAAGTCAGTTGCTTCATTATGGCTTTTTGAGCTCTCTGCAAGATTAGTGATCTTGAAGCAGCCAAATAAAACAATTAATCAAGGAAGATGCATCCAGTAAGCAAATGAACATGGCTAAACAAATCCCAGTGGTAATTTTGGTAATTCGTAAATTTAACATGCATTTGCGTTGCTCCACAGTGTACCTTGCGTTTTGGAAAGCCGTCAGCCGAGCCATGTGCTTGGAAGCAGCTTGGTGCAACGCGTTGGCCCAGGAGAAGACTTTGCTCTAAAATGAAGTTGTTACCGAAACATTCCCCAGATGTGTGAGCGATATATCATCCCCTCTTTGCACGTGAATAAAAAACAACCATTGCCACTGAGCTCTGGGCCAGAGCAGGCCCAAAGGGTGGTAGAAAGGGGCTGTAACAGAGTTTGTCTTTGCAACTTTTGTGAGTGTTGGCTCGTGCCGTTTCATTAATTGCGCTTGTTCCCCAACTTGTGCCAACCACCTCCAAGGTGCGGCATCTGCCAAAGACATGTCAGCATGCTTGCTGGTATCTCAACTATGTTTTTGTACGTGCTGATATACCCTTCCCCCACGCCCCCCCAGCTCTGGTCTTCCTACAGCTGCTTTATACTCCGTCTTGTTGCCAACCCTATACTTTGCATCCATGTTCCCAGCCTGGAGCGAGCTCTCCTTCATCCCAACTCTGATCTCTGCAGCCCGGTCACTTAGGGCTGGGCACGACAAAGAGAGATTTCGTGTCTCTGGCTAGGTATCTTATATTTGAGTTATCTTTCCTTCTGATGGCAGTTGTATTTAATTTCTGGGATGGCCTTTTATATTTTGTGGGGTTGCCCAGAGGCTTGCGCAGTTGGTGCCTGCGTCCAGCCTGAGGGTGCTGTCGCTCTTTGATTTTATTCTATTATTTTTTAATGTTTTTTTTTTTTTATCAATACCTTTGCATTAGCCATCATGCTCCTGCTTATTAATTGGATTCAGACTTGACGTGGATTAGTGTTATGGCTGGAAGCCTAATTCTTTAAATGGAGACACAAATGCTGCTCTTTAGTCATTAATTACTTCTATTTATCAGAGCTCTTAAGTGTGGCCATTTAGACCTCAGCTAGCAATTTTAACTGCCACTGCCTCAGCCTATTTCTTCTGGAAGCTGTGCGATGTAGGTCAGATACAACAGTAAAAAGGATTATATTGTTTTGATCATTCACACTTGCTGTAGGAAACGCCGTATTCTTTCGAAGGAGTGAATATGACTGTAGCACGTGGTGGTTCTGTCTATATAATGGAAACTATATTTTCCATAAAAGCTCATATATTCCCTTTGTTGGAAGGATTTCAGATGGGTGGGAAAGCAAACTGTTTACACACAGGAAATCTGGTGTTTGCCCAGGGTCGTCAGGGAGAGAAAACGATTGTACCTTTAATTATACGCTCAGTTAAAATGAAGAGAAGCTTGGTGGTTAAACCTTCTGCGTGGTGAAAAGTCGAGGTCTAAATATCGTATTTCGACACACAACAAACCCAAAGTCTTTAAAAAATAAATACTTTTCTTCTCCTCTGTATCTCTTCTGTAAAAACTTTTCATAACTGATTTCATTGCATTATCAGGACTAAAATGAGAAACACGGCTTACGAGCAAATATAGCATTTGAATATGGGCCAGGAATTCCTTTTACAGTATAAGCTTTTGTGTGAAATAAAAGCCAAACAGCTGCTCACAACTTACGTCTGAGTAAGTGATCTAATGCTATTGCTCTGGTCTCAAATTTGAAGCTAAATTGTTTCTTTGCCAAAGACCTTGTGCCAACCTACCTGGTCCCAATTTGTGAGAACAAAGTACATTGTTTCTGCTGCTCTGGGAGTGAAATCATTTTATTTGACATTTTTTTCTATTATAATTTCAACTCTGATGTGGGAAGCCTCCGTGGGGTTGAGATTCTACTTCTCACCTCCAGTCCTCCAGGATACCTCAAGTAGGAAAATACCTCCTTGCAAGGCTAGTCCAGCATGATGTATGGGGATATTTTAATATACCTGAAGACTCTTTTTTTGGCTATTAATGTAATTGGCTTTTGATTTATTTTGTTCCTTTTTTTCCTCAGATCTTCTATTCTCATTCTTTTTCTGCTACTCCTTTTGCTGTGCTCTTCATCAGCTGCTCTCCAGGCTTTCCCTGGGCAACTGCTGTGTGATGCCCCTTCCCAAGGGCTGCTTGAGAGACCACGATGGCCCAAACTTGAGACCCCCCCTCCAGACCTGAGTGTTGGTGGACCGTTAGCCGTGATTAAGCCTGTTGGGATCAAAGCTCACCCAGTCCTCAGGAAGAGCTTAATTTGGGACGAGGCAGATATTAATATTCCCAAATGCTATGGGCACAGAGTCTAGTTGGAGGTCAGTGACGAGTGGTGTTCCCCAGGGGTCAGTACTGGGTCCAGTCCTCTTCAATATATTCATCAATGACCTGGATGAAGGGACAGAGTGCAGCCTCAGCAGGTTTGCCGATGACACAAAGATGGGAGGGGTGGCTGACACACCGGAAGGCTGTGCCACCATCCAGAGAGACCTGGACAGGCTGGAGAGTTGGGCAAAGAGGAACCTTATGAAATTCAACAAGGGCAAGTGTAGGGTGCTGCACCTGGCGAGGAATAACCCCGCGCACCAGGACAGGTTGGGGGCTGACCTGCTGGAGAGCAGCTCAGCTGAAAGAGCCCTGGGAGTCCTGGTGGACAACAGGATGACCAGGAGCCAGCAATGTGCCCTTGTGGCCAAAAAGGCCAATGGCATCCTGGGCTGCATCAAGAAGAGTGTGGCCAGCAGGTGGAGGGAGGTCATCCTCCCCCTCTGCTCTGCCTTGGATGTGTTCCTGTGCAACCTGCTCTGGGTGACCCTGTTCTGGCAGAGGTTTGGACTAGATGTTCTCCAGAGGTCCCTTCCAACCCTATGATTCTATGGTTCTATGAAATGAACTAAGTAAAGGTTTTTATGGACTTTCAGTGCTCCTAGATACAGGGGACAACTAGAAGCTAATAGATGTGGGGCAGCTGGTTTTCAGTGCCTGGTTCCTCCTCCATACAACTGCCCTTGTATGTTATTGACAGGATGGAGGGAATGTTTAAAATAACTAAAAAACATTGTGGCCTAGGGGTGTTTAAACTTAGACCACTGATTTTCACGCTTTAGGGGAAAAAACAGTCAAATTACCAAGGAGGGAACTTCCCTAGCTATGGAAAAGGTAGAACGCTTCCTGCAACCCTGTTAGGCATGGGCTGTATGTCTCAAATACACTGTCATGCACGTGTGCTTTCACAAAAGGTTTCAATTTCAAAAAAACATGAATTGTGCTGTAAGTGTACGGTTAGTGCTTAAGTTCCTGTAAGATTTATTGCAAGCACGTTAGCAGAAGGGAGGAGAAAAATGCCGTGGCCAGGAAATGCCATGTCTTCTCCCATGATGGTGACTGCCTTAGCTGGTACCCAAAGAAATCTTGGTGTGACCCCAGCCTTATTCATCACAGGGCTAACCAGAGGATTTATACACTTGTTCTAAATATTGTTTAATAGAAACTAAAAATGAGGACTTTTGAAATATCTATCTGTTGTGTTTGGATGTTTACATTGTTACTGAGATTTTTTTTTTCTACCTAAAAAAAGTAACTACAGATTTAGAGAGTTTAGGTGCATTGATGTGATATGCGCAGTATAAAAATTTGTGCGCAAAGAAAGTGGAGAAAAATTCCTGAAGTAACCCGGTTTGTCTCCTGAATGTGTTAAACCATCCATTCAGTTCACATGGTGTGGTACCTGTGCTTCTTCTGGTTGCTCTTCCATCCCACCAGCGGACAGTTAGAAGATATTTTCCTGGTAGTGAACAGTGTCATTTTGCATCTGTTGCCACTGTCCTCAGACAAATTGCAATCTCTGTGAGGTCATAATAATGTTAATAATAGCCCTCTCCTATGTGTTGAGTGGCATTTTAAGAGCATTGCTCAGAGTACCTCTCCCAGCGTTGTTCCACTGACACATTTACTGGGAGAGTGGAGTTCCTGATGGCTGAATCATGTCTCCTTTAAATTGCGTTGTCAAAGAGCTCATTCATCTTGTGTGTTATGACTGGCACAAACAATAAATTGAATAACAGGCAGTCAGCAATCATGTAACGTACGAGTCTGTGCTGCAGCATTAATTCATCTTGCAAAATCCTCTCCTGAGACCATCAGCTGTGGTTGCCTGGCTTCAGAGAGAGCTGCACATGTTCACGCTTCCCGATCCACCGTGCTGGGTGAGACGCAGTGTCCTGAAGCTGTGTGCCCCATCCCTGCTCAAGGAGCCCCTTACACAGCTACACCAAGAGAAGGGCCGCTGCATGTGAGAGAGAACTTTATTTTCTCTTCTTTTCTTGTGTCAGCAACTGGCTGCTTGCAGATGGTCCTCTTTCTTAGATGGACTTCTTGTTGAATAATTAAAGGCAGTATGAATTCACACATCGGTTTTTGGGTGTTTGGGAGAAGGATCACCTGTGTCCATCTTTCATCACTTCACTCTGTTGAAGGCAGTGGTGTTGTAGCTTCACTGGATATTTTTTATTGGGTAAAATTATGTTGGACCAGCCAACCTCGATAGTATCCAGAGTTTATAGATGTTTATTTGTGTGACACTGCTGTCATTGTGATAAAATGATATGATTGGTTTTGTACAGACTTTACGTATGTTTGAAAAGTCTTCATCAGCGCTAGCTTGTTCTTCACCACCTGGTTGGATTACTGGAGGCTGCAGGCTCTTTGGAAGCTAAACCAACACAATGCCATTTGGTTTTCAAAATTTATTTGTAACTTGGCCAGGAGCACGCAAGCACCAAATGGCTGCTGTAGTTGATTCAGAGCAAAACGTAAATCCCTGATGCTGTGCTCTGTGGTTTCCCTCGATCTGCAGCATCTGCTGGGATGTGCATGTGCTGGTGTGGTGGCTTGCTGGTATCATCGTGTAGAAGGAAATATCCCTAGCTCTGGCACTTTCTCCTCATCCCACACAGAAGGGATTTTGCTGTGTGGGGTTTGTTTGGGTTTTGTTTCACTAAGATGTGCTTTTGCTCTGTCTGGTGAAGCATATGGCATCGTGGAGCTCTGGCCCAGGGTTAATGCAGACAATGGAAACAGAAACAGCTCCAGAAGCTGACTTCATCTTTGTTTGACAGGCTGTTCCTGGTCTCTCTTTATGAAGATGATGTTGCGCATGGGGCAACGTGTACACAACAAGGTAGTTCTTAAAGAGGTGGAGGAAATGCCTTCTGCATGCAGAAAACTTGCAGGGGAAAGAGGGGATTAAACAGGAGGAGGAAAACATTTCTTTTGAAGACCACAGGAGGAAGAATTTAACAGCTTTTCTTTTCTTTTTTTTTTTTAAGATGCTGAAATTGTGACATGTAATACTGCAGCGTTGGATGAGTTTCGAAACAGGAAAACTTTGATTTTTATGTTAAACTTGATTTGTAACATGGAAGCGAAATCTGTTGGTGATATTAGCGTGATGGTTGTGGGCTTGCTCTTAGGATGGGCTTGGCCCCGTCCCTCGGATGCTTTATGGTTTGCACATGGCAGCTTGTGCTCTCCTTTTTAGGAAGCTGAGAAACAAAGAGGGTGGAAAATCCTGCCAAAATGGGCATTAACCGTAGACTATGTCCGCAAATGTGTTCGTGCAAGAATAACATTTAAATACAAAGTATATGATTGTTTGCTTAAAGTCTCTAATGTATACATTTCTCTATAGTTACTGGGATCTTTTCTGGATATATGAGAAACCACATTGTTCAGCTGCTCTCAAAATCTTGACTTGCTGGTTTCTTTTGTCTTGTAATTTGCTGGTTTCTTTTGTCTTGCAATTTCTCCATATTGAATAATATTGAAAATGACAAAGAATACTTTCTTGCTTTGGTTTTTTTGGTTTTTTTTTCTTTTGTGCTGTGGGATCCTGGCTCTGGAAGGGCCAATTCTGATTGTAGATAATACGCATTAGCTTTGAGTACTTCCGTACTCCAAAAATGCAATTCATCAAACCCCAAGTACTTTGTGTCAGATCTGAATGTTTCACAAGAAATTTTGTAATCAGACATGTCAAACTTGCTTAAATGTGAGATTGTAACTGAAAACCAAAGGCAGCAATAAGTGCTTCATTATCTTGCTTACCTTATAGAAGTGTCTTGCAGTTCTTGGAAAAAAATAAAATTATCTTATTTCTGTAAGAAATAAGCAACTATCATGTGCTGTGGAGGCACTCCCAATACGTTCATATGCTCCTTGTGTTTGTAAACAGGCTGGTGTTTCACGGGGGCAAATTTTGTGACTCAAGCAGAGCAATGTGCCTCTTCATCTGCTGAATATCTCTGTGCAACTCAGTCACTGGTGACTTCTTGCTTCTTCCCGGAGCTGGCTTTGTGTTAGCAATTATTTGAGCAGGAAAAAGCCTAATTTACAAATGCTTTCTGAGAAAGCAGACCTTGAGGGTATCCGTTTGCTCCTCTGTTCCAGGCAGTGATGCTTTAAGTTATCTAGCGCTGAAGATGCTATAAGGGTAAGGAATTTCAGACAAACGCTACTGGAGGACACCAGTGTGAGTTTGCCGTCACTTCTGTTCCCCACCTCTATCACTATATGGTGTATCTAGCTTGTATCCGTAGCAGAAGAAGAGTCCATGTTCATTTCCCAGGTCATATTGATGAAACTGTGCCTGACTTGCCTAACCAGTAAGTCTCTAAAAAGAAGAGACTGACTTGCTGATGTTTCTTTTTAACCTTTCTAGGTGTCTTGAGTGTCTAGGACCATATGGGTACGATGCACAGCCATGGTCACTGTTCTCATGAAGAAATGTGAAACCAAATGCGTGTGTGTGTGTTTGTACATAAATGCTTACTTTCTGAAAGACTTTCAAAGTTACCATCTCAGTCCAGGGCTCGTACTGAAGCAGCTGTCTTGGTGCAGATGTGGGAAACTGAGATCTGCCATGGAAACCTTCCTACCTTGCATATAGCAGCCCCCACAGCTGCCAAAATATGCATCCTCTTGTTTTAAAAATAGAGGGGGGGTATACTGCGTACATCTGCTCCTGCCCTGCACTGTACTGCAGCTGTGCCAGCGTATTATCTGGAAATGGCTTGAGTAAGACCAGCCATAACAACAGGGGAAAAAAATCCCATGTTTGATGTAAGTGCAATTGTGGCTTTATTCCAGTCACTTCTTAATTTATATCTCAAATTCAGTTTATCTTCGTGCCCTGGTGACTAAACAAAAGAGCTGTATGTGCTTGACTGTTTGAAGAAACTGTCTCTGGGTGTGGGAAAAAAAAGAACAAATGATTTAAGGGGGGAGAGAGGGAAGGAAATGCAGAGTACTGAGCGAGCGGCACCATCTCAGTTGGTTTAAATGGAGCTTAATCAGGACTTTGAGTGGTTTCAGTATGCATGTATACATCATTTCACTCTGAATAAGCTTGAATTTTTTTTTTTTTTTACTTTTTCAACAAGCATCTACCCAAGGGAAGAGGGGCCTCCTTTGGCTACTATTAAGGGAAAAACACTTAAACACCCCAAATTTGCCTCTGATCTTGAAGAGTTGTGCCACTTCAAGCTAATATACCTTGTGTGTGTGTTTTATTGATGCTGGCGAATGTTAGATTTGGGACTTGGATTTGCTCTGCCCCATCTTGTTGGGAGGGTTTAAGACTGTGCCCCCCCCAGCTGTGTACCCCATCCCATCGCTGGGAATGCCTCATTTTAGCTCAGCTGTAGGCAAAAGTTTGTGGCTGTAAATCTTTAGTGGTGAGGTCCTGAGGTGCTTTAGCAAGAAAGATACCTTAAATGTTGCCCCTTTATTATTCCAATAATACTAGCAATATTCCAGTTTGGTTTCTAGAGCAGGACTTTTCTTCCCCAAGGTTGAGCGCAGCTCCCCGATATGTTGTGAGGAGGATGCTTGTGTGCATCCCTACTCAGAAAGGCTGCGATGAGGTATAAGAAGGAAAACAATTTGTTGCTTGTTCTGCATCTTGAAAGCAACTGGATCACGTACTGAACTGCAAGGAGCTTTTCTCAGCTAACAACCAGAGGTTGCTTTCTGGGTGGTTTTTCTAAGGTAAAACGTAGCCCTGGATTTCAGAGAGCTTTCGGGGCACATGGGCCAAATTTGAAATGAATCTAGATATTTTTTGTTTTATTTGGAAAACTTCTGTAGACTGTAGGTGCTGTGTGTTTCCAATCTGCATCTGGTATTTGCTTTGAATCTTTGGGTCCGTTGGAATCCAAAGCCAAAAAGGTTCACGCAAAGTGTTGTGACCCAAAACTGTTTAATCTTAGATCTGCGGTCTCGGAGCCCACAGCCCGACGTAAATACCTGATGAATATCAGCTGAGCAAGCATCGCAGATTCTGACTTCTGCCCATGAACCATAAATCTTTTCCCCAGGGAACAAGAAAGTAAATTGGCCTTTGTACGGGAGCAGCCAGCTAGACTGGGGCCGTGGCTTCCTCGTGCTCGATACCAGACCTCATGGTATGCTGCTGCGAAGTTCTCGTTCCTTCTAAGTGAAGCCATATGAAAAAAAAAATCCACTTTTCTGCGAGTAACTGAACCAACCAATTTGTTCAAGCTATTCTTCTGGTTGACTCATTTTTAACTGAAAAAAAAAAAAAAACCAAAAACCAAACCACTGATATATTGAAGGTAACTTGAAAAATGCTGATAGAGAAGGAGAAACAGAATCTAAACTACTTCAAGCTCAGGGGAAAAAAAAAAAATTAAGTGCAAGCACGCGAGTGGCTAGACCCTCCAAAATAGTGTAAAACTTAATCCCATGTTAGAGCATGATGAGTTAGGAGTTCATCTAGAAAATCGAGCCCTAAAAGTAAGCTCAACAGTTGTGATTAAGAGGTCACAACATCATCAGCTCACTGTGTCATGCTCGTAAGGGGAAAAAAAATCCTCTGATTTCAAAATATCTAGTGGGATTGGTTTTCATTTTGCTTGGATGTTTTGTATGTGAATGTTGTTCCCAACTATTTCTTTGTATCAACGTACCCCCCAAAAAGATCCTTGAGAAGCCCCAGCAGCCCATGTCTTGAAGAAGGAGATGGGCACAGATTTATGGTTAATACGTCTCTGTGTATGTTCTCAGTGGAAAAGGGTGTAGGAGAAGTGTAAGTGAAAAGACAGCTTAAGCCTGGTGCCCCAAGTTCTTGGGTAAAAATGTGCTTTGCTGGCTTAACATGTAAAAAGCATCAGCTATCTTCAGTGAGGTTTCATTGGGCGGTGGTATCACGCTCCCTTTCTTGCTGGTGTCTAAAACCCAGTCTATTCTTGATGAATATTGATTTACCTTATGAAGCCCAACAGTAAGGCAGGCAGCAATTTGCCCATCGAGCTGAAGGGACAGGAGCCAGCAGAATAGCCTCCCAAGCCTGGGAATGTGGGTCAAGGACCAAATTTGATTTAATTATGAAGGGTAAAAAGATGGTAAGCCCAGGTAGTGCCACAGGCCTGTTTTCCTGGTATTGATGGATTACAGAGTTCATTGAGCAGCCCAGTTTGCGGTTACCCAGTTTGCACGGGGGGAATCAGTTCAAACGAGGGTAACTAAACTGCGCTGTGGACAAGTACTTGGTTTTGGCTCTTAACAATATTTTACATGAACTATAAAGTGGTTTTGATTTTTAATATTTCATTTACTCACCCACAGTAGATGACATAAGTTGCTACTACCCAGCAGAACAGCTAAGTCAATTGAGTTTATTTACTGTGAACTTTTTACCTTGTTTCGGAGTAGCTATTCTTTAGATACGCCCATCAGCTCTTCCTTATAATGCTTCCAAATAGCAATATTTTTAATTCCCTTCCTTTGTCTTTGGGTTACTAAATCTGTCATCTCACTGGAAAGCTTACGGTGTTGTCAGAAGTTGCATATTATGCGCTGGATTAAAGCTGTTTAGCTTGAACGTGACAAGTTGTTTAAGAACAGAGTGGTTTATGCTTTGTATTCATTCTCCTCTCCAAAACTGTCTTTCATAACAATGTAAATAAAGAACTCCCAGAACTGATACCGGGGAGCTGGCACGGGTAGAAGAAAAGGCTCAGCTATTACCCAATTGACATTAATGCAACATAAATCTTAATTATATTGAACAAGCATCAAACTGCAAGGTCTTAAGAGATGGAGTCATTGGGTAACAGTTTACAGTGAACATTTATCTTCAAACAAATTCCCAGGCCTTCTTAATTTCCTTTGTAGTCTCCTCCTCTGTTGGGGTTGGAAATGAGAGGTGTAATATGGATTCACTTTATGGCCCAGCTCTTTCAGCAGCATCCAAAGCTGACACCCCAGCATGGGCTAGAAATTGCTAAAATAATCATTTCCAAGCGTGCAGACCATGGGCTTAATCACATCTGCACAGGACAAGGTTGCAGATGGCATTAACAGCTCCTGGGTTACTCCTGGGTGCTGTCCTCTTGCTGCGGGGAGCCGGGAGGTCTCTGTCCTTCTGCTCGCCCACATCCGCATCACAGGAGTGCGACTCACAAGTCTTGCCCAAACTGGATAGTGGGTGTGATGTTCTCCCTTTTAATCCCCACTAAAATTTTCTCTACTCAGATGTTTTCATGTTCAGCTATTGAATGGCAATAGGGTTCTAGACAATGTTTCCAAAATACTGCTTTTTTTTTGATCAAATTTCCTTCAGATAAAAATGGCAAGTAAAACAGATGAGAATGGATTTATTTTTATTTTTTTTTCCTCCCTCAGCTTTGGTTTATCTCATGGTTGCCACAAGCATGCTATACTTGTCATTCTATGTGCTGCAACCATTTTCCAGATTTCTTTGAAGACTGTACAGAAAGAATTACAAGATCATAGAATAGTTTGGGTTGGAAGGGACCTTGAAAGACCACCTAGTCCAACCCCCCTACAATAAGCAGGGTCACCTTCAACTCGATCAGGTTGCTCAGAGCCCTGTCCCACCTGGTCTGGAACGTTTCCAGGGATTGGGGCATCTACCACCTCTCCGACCAGCCTGTGGCAGTGTAGGCAATAGTCAATTTTTCCCTTTTGGCATGAAGTATTAAGAAATCCTTTAAATTAAAAAAAAAAAAAAATCAGTTTAAATTTCTTTTTAAGCAAAATATTTTGTTTCTCGCAGGTTTCTCACATTCTCAGTTGAGAGGCTCCAACCTGAGCTTTATGTGGGAGCTCCGTGCATTCGCCCTACAACATCATCCCCCCTCTAAATTGCCTAAAAGCATTGCTCCCAACTCATTAGTCACTTGTTTAAAAACTTGGTCTCCCTCTCGTACAGCTTCATTAAGACATTTCCTCCTCCCTAAGAGACCCTGGGCTTTCTCATCACTGCTAGCACAAGAGTTAAAGTAAAATCGTTACTGAGTCGCCCTAGATTACATGCATCCAGGAGGAGTCCATCTCAAGACACCAAAGGATTAAGCCAGGCTGGCGTTTAAAGCAGCCCCCGCACCACAGGGAGCGGTGGGTGCTTGGGGAGGCTGCAGCCCCCAGGGGTCAGACCACCGTAATGAGGCAAGAGAGTGGTACAGGTAGATTAGCTTTAATTGTTTGGTCACATCTGGTCTCTGAAGTTGGAAAAAGGTGCTTTATCAGAGTCGTGGTTCCCCTCTGGAGCAGCTTGACTTCAAGGTGGAAGGGAGTAAGTGTTCCTCCTGGGTGTAATGCAGCACAATCATTTACCTATTTTCATTAATTAAGGAGGCCGAAAATGTGCTTTTGTCTGTCCTTTTTTTTTTCTTTTTTTTTTTTTTTTTCCCCTCTCCCCCATTGCAATTTGCAAGCAAGTAGCTTTGGGAGCTCCAATAGACACTTTCTACCAAGCCCTTGCAAGGGCACCCCAAGTTTCTGGCTGCAAGTTGCCATCGCCATGGCAAGAGGAGCACGGGAGGCTTTTGGAGCCCCTGCGTTAGCCACCCGCAAGGACTGGGGTGTCTGCTGGGGACAGGGAGCGCTGGGGACAGGGAGCGCTGGACAGTTTATCCTGACTTTAAAGAGGAAAAACTCCAGGCTGTGGCAGGAGACACAACTACATGTATGGGCACGGGGATGTTTATGCAGAAGGAAATCTTGATAGGAGGGCAGAAATATTTAATGATCATTGTTTATCAACCCTTTCCGTTAAAGCTAAAAAAAATAGTAGCAGAAAAGAGAGGGAGCAGTGTGGTTTCATAGATAAAGTGAGCTTTTGCTTTTTGTTGTTAGCATTGCTGTCACCCAGCAAATGCTCCCCTGGATCCAGCTGAACTGCTGCAGGAGGCTACAAAAGCAGGTTTTTTGTCCCCATCTGGCAGTGTGCGTGCTGCGGGAGCGTGGATGCTGCCAGGTCCCAGGCAGGGCAGCCTTGCTCCAGCTGAGGGGCTGCAGCATGTCACCGAGCAACACAAAGGACACGGCACCACGGCTTTGCCGGGGAGCTGCATGCTCAATGTGTGCTGCAGCAGCATTCGGCATCTGTGTATATTGTTTAAGTGCCTTTTTTCTTGATTTTAAGGGTATTTTGTCATTTATTTTATCAGTTACTCAGCTATTGCTACCCAGAAGGGTAAGAACACAAGCAAGCTTTATATCTGAAACCTGGGTCTGAAATTGTAAATACATGATCAGATCTAGGGTGTCTAGGTCTTCACAAAAACTTTTTCTGACTCAGATAACGATTAGTAACAAAACGTTTCTGGTCCTCATTTTAATACTTTAAATATTGTGATTTGTAAGGCTGTAACAGCCACATGCAGCCTGTGTGGAGTGTGCAGGACTGCCAGGTGCTCTGCAAACTTCTTTTTTCCAGAATTTTGGAGTGTCTAAGACCTGGTTCCATCTACTACATGGACAACACCAATAACTTCAAAACCCGCTTCCTAGCTTGCCTAGGAGCCTGGCCTCGACTTTTTCAACAAAATAATATGTTTTGTTAAAAAGGGGGTATTTAAGATGTGCAGCCTATTTTTCTCAGTGGTTGGGAAAGGGGGGGAAGACAGGAGGAGGTCTGGATCAGAAGGGAAGAACATGTGGTGGGTCCTCTCCCAAACTCACTGCCCACGGGGCATCATTAACCCTCTGCTCTCTGCTTTCCGCAGGCCCTCCGGGGAGGCGGGGGAAGCCCGGTCGGCGTGGAGAACCTGGTAAGCATCGCCTGTCCCCAGCGATGTCGCTGGGCGCCCGCAGGTGTCACTGGGTTGGATGGGAACCTGTCAATAACAATGTTGGTCACCTTCACCTAATGCGCTGTGAGATGGGGGGCTTCCTGCATCCCTATGTGCTGGATGTGAAAAATTTTATAAAAGCCTAAAAATAAACTAAAACTCTAAAAAATAAAAAAGAAAACCAAAACAAAAAAACCCTCCGAACACTCACTGATGTTGCATATTTTATCAGTCCTTCCACTTCTCCCTTTTAGCATTCAGGCCCATCGTTATCCCATCACAGGGGGACTGTAAATTAGCACAAAAATGTAAGAAACCCCACAGCCATGCTAGATGGGAGGTGGGCACCGGCTTGTTCCCTGCATGTGGGTGTGTCCATGCGTTGCCCTCTGGTCCCACACGTTTGATGGATGGTGCCTGCATTTTAGGGTCGGGGATGATCAAACCTCAGCCACCAGCCTTGGGCAAGTCCCTTGAGCGCTCAGTGTGCCCTTGGACTGGGTGGAACCTCAGACTGGCCTCGCTGGGAATTTTTATTTGGGCTAATTGTTTACTTTAATTATATGCCTCTGTCATTTTGGTATCTGGTGGGTGGTTTGGGTTTTTTTGTGGGTTTTTGTTTGTGGGGGGTTTTTTTGTTGTTGTTTTTTTTTTATCCTCCTGTCTTGTGAAATGGGAAAGCACCGATCCCTTTCAGCTGGGGAGAAGTGCTGTTTACATTCTGCTGTTAGGTCTGAAGTGCTGCTGGAGAGATGCGGTTGGCATTGCTTTTTCTAAGGAAAACAGACAGGAATGTACCTAGAAAGCCACGTGGAGTTTGCACTTGGCTCTACATGTTGGAAAGCAGCAGACGAAATTTTATGCTCTTTAGGTTCTTGAGTGTCGAGGGAATGAATGGGGACCAAGTGGATTTTTGTGCAGCAAGGAGGCTGTTCTCTACTGCCCGTTGCTATAGCAGATACGCAGCTGGGTTTTCAAAAAGGGCAGTGCAACTTTCTCATCACCAGTATTTTAAACTACTTTTTTTTTTTAACTCTGGGGAAAGAAAATCGGCTGTTTTGTGCTGCGGGCCATGGACTGACCTCCGTGGAAGGGCAGGCAGGCATTTCCCTACTCTTTTCCATCAGTGGTATATTTCATGGTGCATCGTATGTTTTCTGAGATTTTTGCTTCTGAAGCATCAGGGATTGCTCATGGTGGGTGGTGATGGACCCCAGCTGGCTTCATTAAACCCCGTTTTCCTAGCACTTGGGCTGTAGGAATAGCCACCAGGTAGCTTTGAGTCTTTTTTTTTTTTTTATATCTGTTATTTCTTAAATATTACTGTGCTCCTTAAAGCCCTTAGTAGAGAATAGCATTCAACTAAGCAATGAATTGAACCGTTGGCTGGTGAGGTCAACTAATTAATTTGGTTTTCATATACAGATGTAAATGTTGTCCAAGATGCCTCTTTAGCCCATACAAAAATCTGGGAGGTAGCCCTGGGCTTGAGCATGCCCTTGCCCTTCGCTCCCTTCTCCCTGTTTCACGCAAGAGCTTCTGAAAAGCGGTGTTTGCCCTTGTGCCTGTGACACATCTGCAAGTACCACCTGAGCATCCCCCTGACGAAGTGGAAAGCTGCCAGGGAATCAATGCAGGACCAGCAGAAAACCAAGCATTATAAAATAAAAAATAAAAAAAAAATCAGTCATTAATAACAACTTATGATCTTTTTTGAACTTTTCTACGATTGTGGAGTAAAATCGAGGAGAGTGCAGCAGACTCCAGTTAAATCCATCTGATGCAGCTCCACTGCACTGCAGATAGAAACGTGGGGAGCAGACATCCCTCTGTATATTGGTTTTGGCCGAGCTGCCAGATGTTTATTTTCATAGATAGCTTGAATATATATTTCTATATTTGTTTGAGAACCTGACCACACATAAACCAGGTCCTTGTTCCTTTGCTACAGCTGATAAATGTGAATAAAACTTTGTTTGTGTAGTATGATAGTGTCCGTCCCCAGGGACCTTGTGTGGTTACAGCTTTACAGCCTACAGATAAATGCTGCTGCAGAGCCAGAAGGGCTCAGCGCTGGTCTCAGCCCTGCCAAGGAGAATGTTTTCTTCTGGCAGTTGTCGAAATGGTCATGTTGAAAAAACTTTTTCTGATTTATATTTGAACTTTCAATATGCATCTCTTAGAAAAAAGCAGAGAAACTTTTAAGAGATCATTCTGTTCCTTTTCAATCGCCTCTTCTTGTTGATTTAAACCAAGACTGATTTTTTTTTTTCTTTTGCCATGATGGATTTGTATAATTAAAAATAATAATAATTCAACAGCTCTGTTTCTCTAAACTAAGAATTCATCATCCTGAAAGCATGCTGAGACAACCACTCTTTACTATAGAAAGCCACAATAACATAAAAGATTCATTTTAAACCATTTCTAGGAAAAAAATTAACTATTTAGACTATTTGGAAGGAAGTGGGGCAGACCTGGCTGCAGGTGCTTCAAAAAGCACTTGCGAAAACGTGGGGGTGAAGCACCATTGCTGCCTCCTGATTCCCCCGGAGAGCCGCTGAGGGCAGGCGGTGGGTCCCGCCGGGGCCCTGCCTCTGGTGCCTTTGATATAGTTTATTTTGTTGTAGAGAAGCATAAATGCAACAAGTTTTTTCCCCGTCCTGGGGAGGCAGCGGGGCCTGCGCTAAACCCCAGCCTTCCCTTGTGCTTCCCATCTCTGTCGGCAGCTCAAGCTTCCTGTGGTGGCTCGGTTGTCCCTGCTGTCATCTTTTCCCTGACCTCAAACATGAAGACCAGGTACTTGGGGAGCGTTTCTGCTGCTGTCAGCCCAAGGAGTAATTGAGTCAAATGGCTCCATCCTACCCCCCTTTTTTTTTTTCTTCCTGCTGGCAGCTGGCCTAGTGGGCATTGCGTCCAGCGGGAACAGCACACATGTCCTGGAGCTAGTCACAGGGATGGAGTCACTGCAGTGACAGTCACCTGAGTGCTACCAGTGTGGAAGAGGTTACTTTTAGAAAGAAATTTATTCTGCTGTTGCTATCCTGAGGCCAGGAAATTCACACCAGCAGCCTCCCTGGGGAGGCTGTCCTTCCCAATGTGGCCATGACTGCACCTGCTTCCACTCCAGCCTCTCTTAAGCTCCATCCCATCCTGCCAGGACTGACGCACAAGTCGCATCCTCCTCATTCCCGCCCATGAGCATCAGGGGTTTCTTATGCAGCTGGAAAACAAGTGCAGCCTTGACCAACGTGCACCCGCCCATGGAAAGGGCGTATAAAACAAAACCCCACATTTTAATACAACCTTAGGTGGGATTTGCAGCCTTCTCCAGGCGTGTAGGTGGAAGGAAGGTTTTGCAGCACTAGCTGTTGTGGTTGGTCCTGACAGCCAGCCTGCACGTCTCAGATACAGTTCCCTTTCCATGCCAAAGGCAAAGCCATGTTTAATGTCATGTTAGCTTATTTTTTCAATGTGATATGTCCCACTGAGGACACAGTTCAACTGTTGTAGTGAGCGTTTGTGAAATAACATGCATTTTAGCAAGAGACCTGGGAGGTTTTGCTTCCCCTCTTGCTGCCAGCTGGTGCAGCGTGAGCGGGATGGGGTACGGCCACGCAGCCTTCCCGGGGATTTATGTTTATTTTTGTAAAGATCGATCCATGCCGCCGGGGTGTTCCTGAAGGATGTATGAATTGGATCCAGGATTTGGGAATTTAGTCAGGTTAAATATTTGTTCAAAGTTTCTGTACAACTAGATGGTGAGAGATGATGCTCATGTCTCTCAAAACGGCATGCTGCTTTCTTCTCCTGGCTTGAAGATTGGTCCAAAAACTGATCTGAACCTCAAAATCCAACAAGAAAAAATAGGAGAAAATACACCTGAAATGTGAAGTCTGAGAAGTCTCCGACTAGGTCTCTGCTCTCCTCGTGTGAAGCAAAAGCTGATTCTGGACATAAACGCCCAAAGCTGGTTGCTGCAGCGTTGCGTGTCGCTTTGTTGCATCAACTGTGCGCAGCTTCAGCAGAAGGGAATAAATGTCCATTTTAGGCACAAAATTGCCCCTACAGGTAGGCCTTGAAGGGCATTTCTTTTGATGAAGTGTTATTTTATTGGAAAATGTTGACTTGGCAAAATTGCTGTTTCTGGCAGTAAAAGTTTTGTTTACAAATTTTTTCCATTTCAAAAACACTTGTAGGGGAAATGTTTTGAAATTGTTGAAATGGGATGAAAGTCTTCTGCCCCACTCCCCGTGACTTTTGGTTTCCAAATTTACATTACGCTACAACTGTTTCTTTAATTTCAACTTCTAACAAAGTTTTGATTCAAAGTATTATTTTTTTCTTTTTTTCGTACAGCTATTCTGTTTACAGAAATGCCCTGATTTGGAACAGGGAAGAATCTAAAGCTCTTTTTAAGGAACAAAAGCAAAGCAATTTCTATGCAGGGAAATGTTATTTCTCTCCCAGCCCCACATGTACTTAAACCCCATATTTTACACATTAAGACCCTTTCAAACCCCTTGGCCATGTGGTTGTGTGGACAAGTGTAAACGTACAGTTGTTGTTACTCAGTAAGCACGTGTGTGCGTGCGTGTGGGTGAATCATGCAGAACTTTGTATTTATTCGGGGATTCTTCTTGCTCGCTGTATTTCTCATGGTGAGTTGCATCCGTACACACTGGTACCCGAGGACTGCTTTGGCTTCTGCTGAACTGTAGGAAAAATCTAATCTGTCCCAATTTTGCTCTCAATAAGGAGCCTCTCTGCTAGGAGACCGTATTCCCCATGCTCACCAGCGCTGAGGCACAAATTGGAATTACTGAGGTGACTAAGCAGTGACAATATTCTTTTTCCGGCTGATGTAGAGCTGACCTCAGCGACTTCTTAAGACCGTAGCAGTTGTCCTCCTTCCTTATTGCCCATGACTTAGCATCCTGGATTAATAACTGTGTGTATGTGTATATGTATCGTGTGTGTATAAATACACATATGTATATTTTTATATAGATATTTTTGTGTATGTATATGTATGGATTTTAAATTATAATTTTTTTTTTTTTACATCTTCAGGTGGCCACAGATGTGTGTGTGCTACCTTGGGGTTGGGTCCTTTGCCCATTGAGGGCAGCAGCAAAGTCCCCTCGGACTCTTCCTGGGCTGTTGGAAAGCTGGCTTTGTTTCCCCCGCCTGGCAGTGTGATCTCCTGTGGCGGCAGCAAAGCTTAGATGATAAATGATTTCTAGATTAAACAGAAATGGTAGCTTCTCCCAAAATTCCTAAGCTGCAAAAATACTTGGAAATAAATGACTGTGACCTGTCACTTCCCGTACGCTTGTGTACAGCTGGGGACGGATACCATCATGACCTGCTAGGTCTCTGCATATACAAAATAACATTGATGTTAGTTGATCAGGAAATCTGGGTCACTTATTTTTAATGAGTTTTTGTTTTCACCTCCCACTAGCACCACGGTTCATGTTCTTAAGGAACCTCTTGGTGTTTCCAAGCATCTCCATGCCCTCGCGTACGAGGTGTTCACTCCCAGCAGTAACGAATGCTGCAGGTCATGGAAACGCACGGCAGGTTTCCGATCTCTATAGCAAATCAACCCAAGACCAAAACCCGTGCATTTGCATGGTACTTTGTCTTCCTCCTCTTCCTTCTGAAATAGGCCCCCAAGTTAATTTGTTATGGAGTTTTAAATATGCACAGCCTGTTTACAACTTTTATTTGTTATAAGAAGAATTTCCAACAGGTTTCAGTCTTCCTTTTGCGCTCTCAAACTGATTCTCACTAGTCAAAATTATTAACAGTAAATTTTGGTAGATTTCTCTGAAAAGAGTGTGTCTCTTGTGCAACGTGCCCACATTGAGGAGATGGCTGGGTGGGGGGCAGCCCCTTGGCACATGATTAACTTTCATATTTATTGTTAGCTTCCATAGGAAACAAGCGCCTTGTGGCGAGGCTTTAAAAACAAAGCACATTCAGCAAGCCATAAAGTTATGTTGTTCTTAGGAGAAAAGATCAGTCCCATAGGTTTAACTTTATGCCTTAATGAAGATTTACCTGGCCCCATTTGGCCAGCAGCACAGCTAAAGATCAGAGTAACTCCACTGATGCGGATGGAGAGCATCCCACGGGGCGTATCCTGGCCCCCCCCCATCAAACTTTGATTCCCGTATTTGAAAGGAAAGCATTTTTCAAAGAACACTCGCCTGCGCGTGTTTGGAGAAAACAGTAGCTGAGAAAAGGAAAAAGGCAACAAATTCCAAGGAGATTATAATTGGTACATGATTGAAATCCCATATTAAAATAATTTCCTGACCGCTTCTTAGTCGAGACTTAGTTTTGACTTTTCTACAAAAGGCCTTTTGTGGCTAGCTTGGTGTGAGTTAATAAATCGGGTTTATGATTCGCAGTTAATAAATTGGCTTAGAGCCATTGACTTCTGTATTCATAAGAAATTAAACCAAGGAAAGCAAACTAAGAGCCTGTGTGAATTTTAGCACTAAGGAAAATAGGCTTCTGGGCCTGGAGGGGAGATTGGGAGGTTGTCTCCCCCCCCGAGGCCGGCCGGGGGCCTGGCTGCGGCAGTGTGCGGAGCTGACCACGTTACAGCTGACAAACACAGGTTAACGGGCTAATTCTTGGCAGCGGGCACTGCCTGTCATTATTGGCTTTCAGTCCTTGTTCTCAGGCTTTTCTTGGGTTTTGTGATTTGACTTTTCAATGTTTTAATTTTTAAGCATGTTTTTAAAACCTTGAAAATGTATTAGCTTGAAATATGCTTCTTGTTTTATATTATTGAATGATATAAGGTCATATAGAATCATTGAATAGTTCAGGTTAGAAGGGACTTTAAAGATCATCTAGTTCCACCCCTCTGCCACGGGAAAGGACACCTCCCGCTAGACCAGGCTACTCAAAGCTGATGAACCAAACTGTTTGGTTGGGGTTTTTTTCCTCCATTTTAATTTTTTCCACATTTTTTTTTCTTTTTTTAATTGTGATTAGTTTCTGGTTTTGATCAGGCAGGAAACAAAGCGTGAAGCAGCCGTGAACGGAGAGCTATAGGCTGCCCTGAAAACGGGAGTGAAACGTGGATTGCATTAGTTTAGGGGCTCAGTGCTCACCTCGACGTAGCACCAGCCTGGGCGAGCGGTGGGAAAGCTGCAGAAATCGGTGTCACGGGTGGCAGAGACCCCTGTGCCCAGGAGAATATAGGAGGACTTTTTTCCTACTGCCATTAATCACAGCTTCGGACTGTGGCACTGGTACCCAAAGCCTGTTGGAGATGGGATGGGTTTTCCCCTGGATCTAAGGTTCTGAGCACAGCAAAGCCCTGGAGCGGGGCCCACATGGAGGTGACGCAGGACTGTGGGGTTGTGTGACATGTTTTGAGGTCAGGGAGGAATGGGGACCAAATGACAGCGATGCTTGGGACCTGTGGTAGCTCTAGCAACATCCTTGCTAGGTGCCCCCAACACTGTACTGCTCCTTTGGCTTTTGCCAGTAGCTCTCCAGGTCCTCTTGCACAATGTAAAGAAAAATTAACTCCATGGTGAAAAATGCACTTTTTGCTCATGAAAATCCATCTAGGTCTGTCTGCTTTTTGCTGCTGATGCTCTGCGCTTGCAGGTGATGCCTCTGAACGCGGGCGATGCCTCACGATGTGCCCTGGTGCCTGTGGTCTCAGGGCGGGAGAGGGAACAGAGTCACGCTGGGGCAAAGGTGGGACAAGGGTGGCTTTAGACATCCTGTAAGTGCTGCTGTGCCAGCAGCACGGGTGAGGTGGTCCTGTAACGGGAGGGTGTGGATGGTGTCAAGTGTATCTGGAAAAGTCATCGCATCGGAATTGAACTGAAAAGTACTGAATCATTCTGAGTTTGGTTCCTGCTATGTGCTGTTTTATCAGATTATACTTTTTCTTTGAGTGACTTTTGTTTTTCTTTGTTTTTCTTTTGTTTTCCAGGACCTGCAGTAAGTATCGTGGATTTTACTGTTGGATCAACAAAGTTAAGGCTTCCCCTTCCCCCTTCCTCTCCCCCGCCTTTTGGTGTTGTTGCAAAAGCACAGCATTTTTTGGTAGAGGTGTGCCTGGAAGCAAAATTGGTACCAGATGCTGTTGTATTTTTATTTTTTTTTTCAGGATTGTAGACAAATAGAAAGGGGAAAAAAAGTTTTAAAATGTTTAACTTGCTGCCCTGAGGGACTTCCAGTAATTTTAAGCCCAGAAAATATTCAGTAAAAAAGTTTTCCCTTTAAAGAGTTCTTTAGTCCCCTTCCATTTAGCAGAAAGACTGCTGTACTAATATTTTAACATTTTAGTGGATTTTTTAGTTCTAAAACTGTCTTGCTTTTCTTATCTGTTGTGTTTCCATCACTTAATACGGGTTTGGTAGCCTCACAAGGGGGGCTGGAGGGAAAGCCGTAGCTTGCTTGCTTCTCTCTTTGAAGTCTTGGGGACAATAACAAGCATTCCTACCAATGCAACTAGAAAATTTATGGGGAATTTGTTGTTTGAAGGGGCAATAGTTGAAAATGTGTCAGCTCCTCCTTCCAAATGTTCAGATGTGTCTTTGGCTGTGCCACCACCACGTCCAAATCTGATGTTCTCACGCTGGTCTTGGAGCAAGAAAACAGCATTTCATTTGTGCCCTCCAAGTTGCTGAGGGATTGTTAAAAAAAGAAATTATGGGTATGAGGTGCTTCTGGTTTTCTACCTTTCTTCCCCCGGAGGAGGAGAGGCACAGGCTGTTTGCAGCCACGTGTTTCCTTCTCCATCGTTGAACTAACAGAGACGTTTCTTCATGTCATTCTTTTCCTTTAGAGCCTCACTGGGTTGAAAAGGGATTGTTTCAGGAGAAATAAATTTGCTAACTATTCCTGGGCTAATTAATTTCTAGTTCTGTGAATCTGTTTAAAAGCCAAAGGGTGACAAGGGGCTGTCACAGTGCCGTGGCTTTGGTTCTCCTGAGATCAACAGCGCTGCCTGTGGCTTTAGTTAACCCTTTTACCCTTTGAATTTTTGCTTCTATTTCAAGTTCATTTTTTGATGTAAAGACCGAAGAGGAGTTTGAGCAAAATTATTATTTGGCTAAGTTTTGAACGAGCAAATCAAGAAAATGTAAGACTTAACCACTTTGGCTTAACCATTCTTAGAGGAAGTCTGAATGCTTTTACTCTAAAAGTTGTGCCCAGCAGTAGCAATAACTCCAAGGCTCTGGCTCTAGAAATGCAAACAAATTAATTTTTCCTGTTAGCTTGCATTCAGAAATGTCAATAAGTTAATTTTCCCATAAACAGTCTGTAACTAAAAACTGCAACGCAGCCTCTCCAGCCTGCACAGTAGAAGTGACTCCGTGGGTTTTTGAATTATTAGTGACTTGGGCAGTGGCTGCGGGAGCACCGTTGGGAGGTGGGTTCCTGCCTGCCTGGCCTGGAGCTCGATGCTGCAGTGCGGCTGGTCCCCGGCTTCACCAAACCCCGCAGCAGGGTCACGTCATGGGTGAGATGCTGAGGCCGAGGGGAGCATCCGCCGAGGCTGAGCGCAGGCGAGTGCGGCTGGGAGCCCTTTTGGGTGCGAGACCTTGTCCCCGCAGGGCTTTTGCCATTTCATGCAATTTGGCCTACTTGTTTTTAAAAAATAAATAAATGAAAAAAATTCTTGCTCAAAGGCAAGAAATGTTCTTGCCCAACGATAAATGAAGAGGATACTACCTATTTAAAACTCCACATATACATCTTCTCAGGGACGTTTTCGTCTTGATTCAAGTCTTTTGGCTTACTTAAAATGGATTTATTTAACCGTTTCCTCTCTGCTCCTGCTCAGAGGCTGTTATCAGCCCACACGCAGCCGCCTGGGTTACGCTTCCTCACGTGTGCTGTCTGTTCACTTTTATTGTATGCGATTTGACATAGGCAACATATGGTGCACTATTAATTTTTCTTTGTCTCTAGTTGGTTTCATTTCCTGGTTCCCACGGCACTATTGAATTGCAAACGGAGCACAGGGGAGATTTAACACAAGCAAGACCTTTTTTTTTTTTTCTTTCACTCCCTTTGCCCTTCTCCTGGTTTAGCTTGTTTAAAAAAAAAAAAAATCCTGCATTTTTAGCATAAGTAGCATTTGCCAGAGACTTCTTTAAACATAATATATAATAAAAGTCCTAGAACCCACAGAACCACAATATTATTTTATTTCAACAGTACTGTATTTAACTCTATTAGTTTCTTCTGTTTCTTGATTTTGGCCATAAGGAATCGATTACATCTTCTATGTACAGCATCGCACTCTGCTAAAACTGTATCCTCAATTCTGTTGTTCCCTAGTAGCAGTTGTTCTGGTATTTTATTTTTTGGCTGTCATAAGCTAGTTGTGTATATGAAATTATTAGGATTTGTGGTAGAGGATTTGTGGCTGTTGGATGATTGATCGTCCTGTCTGTGAGGAAGGGGTATTCTGCTCAGATGTGCTATAAAACCTCTGTTTCGGAGGGTATTAAAATCACATGCTGGGTAGGAAATTTCTACAATTGAAGGATAGACTTACCACAGACTGTAATTAAACATTTATAGTCTCAGATATTAACCAACACTTTATGTATTAGCATGCTGGCTGGGGAACTCACCAGCGAGCGAGGGCTGGGAGTTACAAGTGTTTCCTATTTATCAGTGTGTGCTCCAGTGCTATACATCTCCATAAAAATCTCACTGTACACTTCATCCCAAGACTGTAATTTGTTAAATCGGTGGTTGTTGAAGTCAATGTTGTTTCTGGATGAATCAATAGGGCTGCAGGAGGCATTGAAAGCTGCAGGGACACTTAGCAAAAGGAAGCACCCCTGTACGAGGTACAAAGGGGGCTGCCAGAGCTATTTCATGCCGTAAGAAATGTACGAATCTGGCTGTATATCCGCAGCACGCTGACATAACCTATGTTTATGGTAGCAGATGACATTGCTGTACCAGACACACACTTTACTGCCTACTTGTGTACCAGCTAATACTTAACAGCTCCTTCCCAGGAATCTGCCTTACGTCTGGCTCGCAGCAGGCTCTGCTGTAGCTCATGGCACGTTTAACGGCAGCTCAAGCTGTAAACGCCTTTGGGACACACACACCCCTCACACCCCCCTCCCCAAAGGGAGGAGAAAAGGTGAAATATCCCGAATGGGGTTGTGTTTGATTCCGCTGATCTTGCAGGTGTTATTAGCAACTTAAGGTCTTTCCCCTGTAACATCAACTTTTCTTTCCGCTTTGTTGCACAACCAAAGTAAAGCTTAGAGGTGAGCTGGGAGAGCTGTATTTTGGGGTGAAATTAATAAATCTAAGATGGGGAAACCTTTAGACGGATTCACCTTTACTGAATTGGGTGCTGGAATTAGGAGTTTGAAGGTTAGTGGTTGCTCTTGGGCAGATGATCTGTCTTTCTGCAGCCTCCCCGGCCTCTCCAGGTACCCAGGGGTTCCTGTCCCTCTTGGTACCCATGTCCTGGGGTGGGCTTACAGCTGGGATCTGGTGTGCATCACGCACATCTGTGGCTTCGGGGGCAACAGGGACTGGGCACAGGCAGCAGGGATGGGTGTGAGTTGGTAAAAGCCTTGGTAAGTAGCTAAAGGGAAGCAAGAGATCAAAATCTGGGCTAAATATGTCATAGGTGTGACCTTTCTGGTAGGAAAATTGTGCTGAGAGGTTTCTCTGGAGAGAGTTCAGTCCTGGGGCCAGCTGGGGAGCCAATGGTCCCATCTCCTGCCTGCTGCTATGTGTTGTTGTGCTGCTTCGGGTGCATTGACTGACTTTTATCTCACTTGTTCCCCCACTACAGGGGCAGTCAGGACGCGATGGTTACCCGGTAACTCTGCTATTCCTTTTATTTTTATTCTTATTCTCTTCTAATCTGCACTCCGTGGTCTTTTCCATCTTTTCCATGACACTTGGTTTTCTTTGCCTGTCTTGGTCTCTTTTTTTTTTTTCTTCTTCCTTCTCATCAGTGATAGCTTTTGACAGATTTAGCCCTAAAACTTAGAAGCCTGTGCAATATTCTCCATTAATGTTTATAGGGATGAAATAGAACCATAGCACAGTTTGGGTTGGAAGGAACCTTTAAAGGCCATCAAGTCTAACCTTCCTGCAACAAGCAGGGACATCTTGAACTAGATCAGGTTGCTCAGAGCCCCATCCAACCTGACCTGGAATGTTTCCGGGGATGGGGTATCTATCACCTCTCCGGTGGTAGATGATCAAGCCCTTAAATACTTTGAGCCCCTTTTGTCACTCTCTACCCTAAGAGTTCACTGGACTGCAAAGTTAGTGAAGGCTTTGGGGTTTGTTCCACTCACAGCTGTAGGTGGCTAAACTTGGGGACACTGGTGAAAGAGCTTCAGGTGTTGAGATAGGTCCTCGTTTGCCCATCTCCAAACACTTTTCCCTGGGACAGAAGTGTCCTGCAGAGCCTGTCAGCCAGCAGAGATTTTGCAGAGGCTCAGAAGCGTAATTGGGGATGTGCTGCCCTTCCCGTGCCCATGGGCACCACTGAAATGTCTCTGTGTTAGAGGGAGGCGTCTTCTAGGGGAGAAATAAAGCTGATCGTTTGGGGCTGCTACAGGCTCTGGGCTGCTTTCTGCAGGAAGAGAGAGACCTTGTTCTGGCCAGGTCCCAGGCTGCAGCCTTATGGCTGGCTCCCCGGGTCCCCTTTATGCACTCGGACAGCCGTGGTGCTCCGGCTCCGAGGGGCTCGATGGCTCATCAGGGAGTGACTCCTGTCCCTGCGCTCAGTGTAATGGGTTGGTAAAAATCACCATACAGATCCTCCATGTTCACAGCCCCGTTCCAGCTCTGTTTCTGCTTTTTGAATGGATGCAGCAAGTCCTGCACCGCCTGATGCTCTGGAAGGGGCTTCTTGGCTATTTGCCCTGCTGTTCCATTTATAAGGTAAAGAAAAGTGGTTAGCCTTCTTCCTGTGGTTGATGCCCTTTTTTCCTTTTTTTTNTATGTTAGGAAAACTCACTCCTTGTCTGTGCCACCTTGTGCCCTGGCCTGCTTCCCCCTGAATGCCCATAAACCACGGAAACATCTATTGAATTTTCTGTGTGTGATGGACTTGAGAGCTCAAGGGAGGAGGATTGGAAGGGAAACACCAGAGCTGTTTTCATTTTTCGTTTCCCCTGGGCCCCTGTGAGCCTCCCTGGGGAAGACAGCAGCATTTCCTCAGTGGCACCAGCCCCAGAAGGGAAGAGGTATGAGGTTGGGGTAATTTTGCAGAACAAGCCTGTGCTGCCGTTGCATCCATAAGGGTGGGAGAAGACTGCGAGCCAGCAGGGCTGCTGATTTCCAGGGGAAGGAGGGCCGGGGCGGGCGCAACGCGGTGGTTTGTCTCCCTCAGGCGGTACCTGAAGAGTTTGATTTATTCAAAATTAGGGTGGGAGACTTTACTCCAGTTGAACTCTTTAAAGGCACCTTTAGGGTGGCTTTCTGCTCTTGAGGGGTGTGACTGACCACTATGGGAGTAGCAGTGCCTGTGGCAGATTTACACCCTTCTTCTGTGTGGGTCATATTCTGGCAAAGCCCCTGTATGTGGTTTAGTTGCAGACCTCTGAAAAACAAAAACGCTGGGAGGAAATCGTGACTTTTCCCTCAGATGGAGCATCCCCCCAGCCTGTCCCGGTGGGCAGCCCCAGCACCGTGTCCATCCCACGCCTTGTGGGGGATTTTGGTGCTGCTCCAGCTCTCCAGGATGGTGTCAGGGACTGGCAGTGACCTCTGGCTCTGCTGCCATATCTGCACTAGGAAAATGGCATTAATGTCGCTGAAAGGTTCCCCCCCAGGACCCGCAGTGCAGGCGAGCTGTGTGGCTGGTCTTATTCCCAACTTTGCAAAACTGGCTGAGCCAAACCCAGCAAATGCTGAATTACTGCGTCCACATGGCTGAGGCTACACTAATTAGCTTTATCTAATAATAAGGTGACAATAATTGTATTTCTAAAGTAATGTGTGTGCCTGAAGAAGGAGGAAACTAAACATAAAGCAGGCTTGAGAGTCTTATTCTGCAGAAGCCTATGGATGCCGTTTATTATATCCAGTTGCGTAGTCAAATTGATTTAATTATTTAGTTCCCTTCAGGGTGATCAAATAATCTCCAAGCTGTTTCAGGAGGTAGATGTGGTGCAAATGCAGAAGTAACAACTGGATATTAAATGGCGTTTGGTGTCAGAGATAGGTCTGGTAACACGTGCATCTCCCGGCTAGCAGGGCTTTGAGTTTATTTGTGAGCTGCCGGTGTATAACCGAGCTGCAGGCAATGGAAGCTTTAAACGGATGAGTGAACCAGAGCTCTGGAGACAGGGCCTAAACAGAAAACAGCTTTTATAAGATGCTTTCAGTATTTTTATAGTTAACATCTTAAGGGGAGGGGTTTGTGCCCTACAATAAAACTTTACAGCAGAAACAATTTCTTCTTTATGAAGTTCTATAGGTTCATTATTATTTTTGAAACCACAGAGAGGATTTAGTTTCTATTTTTAGGACTATGGCATATCCTGCTAACGTTACGGTAACAGCTATGAAGAGTGTTGGGGTTTGTTGCCTTTCAGGTCTTGTTTGACTTGGTTTTGACGTCTCGAACGTGAATCACAGCATATACTTCAGCCTGAATTTCAGCATAGGTTCCTATGGACTGCATTGGGGTCTGTCTTCTCTCCACTTACCCCAGTAACTTTTGAACTTGGCCATTTCAACCAAGTTTGGCAGAAGGACAAAGACTGTGCAGATAATTAGTTTAATGTGAACTTTTGGTATCAAGGGCAGGTTAGGGGAAAAAGAGTCTTTTTGATATCCATGGTGAGGCGTGAGCTCATACTGACATACACACACCTTTGCAGTATCAGCTGCTTCAGAGGTTGCCTTAAGTTTGTCCTTTCTGAGATTTTCCGTTTCTTTTTTAATTGCAGTGCTGGGGAGGCTTTTAAAATGTTTTTGACCCCTCAGGCCAATAATCTAATCCATTTTGGGGGCTTTCTAACAGAGGAGGAAAGCTGATGTCGGAAGGGTGAAACTTGGACTGCCAGATTTGTAACTGCATTTAACAGATAACGAAATTGCAAGATAAAAACTCTCCCCTGCTGGTAACCCAGGTACACACGGTGGAAATTGCATTCAGCCCAGGTCGGGCAGAGGCGGCTCCCATGGGCTCTCCCAGACACCGGTGGCTGGTGAGCAAGGCAGAAGCCCATGACTCACTGTGCGTCTCGCTTTAGCTGCAGAGGGAACTGGCTCGTGGGGGGCAGGAGGGTCTCTGAGAGATGATTTAAGAGCTGTTATAGTCATTATCATTCAGGTTCCGTAGGGGCTTGAATGTGGATCGCGTGTGTGTTTGTGCGCTCTCTGGAGAGCTGAGGGCAGAGAAGGGCAGAAGATCTATTTACTATCTAAAATACCTGCAATCTCTTAATGTTCTCCTTATCTTGGCGGTGCAATTTGCATGTAGTAATGGTGGCAGTGATCATCGTAAGCTCCTGGGTTTTGGGGTGCAAATCTGCTTAGTCTGAGAGCCTGCCTTGCACCTCCTGAGTTTGCAAGAATGCAAATGAAGGCACCAGGGAGCAGGGAGGTTTTTACTCTTTTTGATGCCAAACCACTAATCTTGGAAATCCTTTTTAGAGAAAATTATCTAAAACATCTTCTGGGGAGAAGCAGAGCGCTCTACAACAAAGGTGAAGGAGAACCAGCAGGTCGCTTCTCTCATCTGACCTCTGTGTGGTCCTTCTTGCCAGGACACCATGATGTTCCTCTGGGTCTTTGTGCTGGTGGTGATGGGCTGGAGTAATACACAGGTGTGTAGTGGATGGTCTCCTGGGGCAATCTTGGCAGTGTTGGTGACTGAAATCTACAGGATAAATAATTTCTTTATACAGAAATCCCAGAATAATTGGTAATTACAGATTGATTACAGGGCTCTATTGATTTATTAGACATGCAATGATATCTAAGTAAAAAAAAAAAGTGGTAAAAATGCTGCAAAATGAACAGTTCAGGAGAGAAAATGACCATTTTTCAGACAAGGTCCTGAGCAACCTGGTCTACCTTTGGTTAGCTCTGCCTGGTGGTATCGCCGTGCCTGCAGCTCAGTGACCTGCCTAGTGGCTGTGGGTATGGTGGTGGTGGAGCTCTGGTTGTCCTCGCTCTGGACTTTGTGCAGGTCCAAGTGCGTGCTGAGGTCTCCCTGCTGCTGTGGAGGATACTGCTGCAGGAGGGCCACCAGCCACTGCTGGTTTAACTGCATTGTTTCACTCTGGTGTTTCCCCTCACCAGCTTTTCTGAAGAGAAGACAGCAGCCTTTAGATCAGATTGAGGAAGACTTGGATGATACCTTTAGCCTTTGCCGAAAGACCTCCCAGCCCATCCCCAAATGGAAGCGCAGCCCTCAAGTTTGAGCTCGGGTTTGCATGAGGGCATGCTGAAGCAGAGGAGAAGCAGATGTGCGGCCACTGCGCCGATGGAAATGTGTTTCTCGTTGGGGAGAATCAGGCACTGGGGCTGGGATCCCTTGGGACTCGTCCCGAGCTGCGTTTGCCACCACAAGGAGCATCTGGTCTGCGAAGTTGTTCCCCTCGGCTTGATGTGCTGTCAGTGCATCAGCGTGTCGGGGGGCATTTGCCCTCGTAAAGCTGGAGGGGAGCAGAGGGGTTGGCCGTGCAGAGGGCTGATGCAGCAGGGCTTTCGGCTGCTTACGTACGTTAGCAGGGCGGGCAGCTGCATCTGGGCAGGAGGAAAACAGAGAAAATGAGGAGCAGATGGAAGAGATGAACTGCGAGTAGGCTTTTTGCAGCTGACCTTTCAGTGCAGGCAGATCTTCCCATTATGTAGCTGTTTAGTGGAGTCAAATAATGGATAGAGCGGAGAAGCAATGGTTGGGTGATGCTTTTAGCAGCCTTGCCCCTGTCCCTTTCCCTGCCCCACGCAGGGATGGTTTTATACTTGCCTTCAAACTACTCAGCTGTCCTCCTACGTGTTTCTCCTCTTTTCCAAAGAGATGCTGCGTTTGTGGTTCACCAGAACCTGTTCCCTTCCCTCCTCCCATCTACCGGAGAGGCCTTTTGAAGCCAAAGTCCCTGTTTCTTGAGAATTTCATCTGCCTCTGCTACTCATCCCTTCCTAAAGTTGGTCTCTGCTATGCCGCTACGTGACATCCCGAATGGAGGGTTGTCAATTCAAGTGGGAAGAAACCAAAAGAATGAAGCTGATTAATGAGGGGAATTACTTCATGTGCATGTCTTCATTAATAAAAAGCAGAGCAGGGAAGAGACTTTGCAGGAAAAAAAGTATGATATGAAACAGAGTTGTCTCCTATTTTATAAATTTTCCCTAGTATATTAGCATCTATTTTTACTTGAGCAGTGTTATTCATTTCATTCCTCCAGCATATAATGTTTGCCTTCTGAATTTTGTAAATCACTCATGTGTTGCCTGAAAGAGCCCAGGCATCATCCTGCCTGTCTCTTAATGGTGGGAACTCTTTGGGAAGGCGGGGAGAAAAGGGCTTCAAGTTCTGTCTGCTTAGAAGTAATGCAGCCTGTTACTCAACGTTATTCAATATTGAGTGGTAGCATCCTTTTCTACTGACGGGTAACTACACCACTGTAATCAATTAATGGACTTGTAGTGAAGGAGAGATACAACACAGGTGTTGCTCAATGCTGGCACCGCTTTTGGGGAATAATTGCTCAGTCAAAATTGAAATACTCCTGTACAGGCTATTTTCATGTGTTTAAAGCCCGCCTTACACTAAGGAGCTGTTAGACCTAAGCAGCTCAGCATCTTCAGAAACTTTATTTTGGGAGCCCTGCAGTGAGCTAATATCTTCCTTTGGCTACAGCATTGTAAATCCAGAGTTATCCACAGTCAGCTGTAATGCGTATAGCCGGAAATCAACTCGTAAGGATGATAAACTCTGTTTTTAATTAATTTTCAAGACATAAAGTGAAGCCAAATGTGGTTTTTTTTTTCCTGAGATGACGTCTGGGAGAGGGGCTGGAGGAGCACATGCAGGAGGGAAGTTGGTTCCTTGACTTGCGGGATGCCAGCGCAGTGGAGTGGGGTGACAGGAGCTTTGGTGGCAGCTCTAGACCTTGGCCATAACCAGCAGGGTTTGGGGTTTTCTCCCCTCAGCAATTAAGAATCTCAGTTAGTGTAGATAGCAAGGGAAAGTCTGTGCAAGATTTTTGTGTGTGACCCATAAATGTATTATGAATGCAGACAGGCTGATGTGTGAGAAATGAGGAACGCGTGCCCAAGCCTGTTCCTGGTGGCAGTTCCTCCATCCCATTGTGGTCCCTCAGAGTTTACCAGAAAGCTCCAAGACATGCACTTAGCCAGGCGTCTTGGAAATGGTGACACTAGAAAACCAGATGTGACGTTAATAAACTGCTTTTACAGGAGAACTGTAGAAGTAACTTGGAATTGGACTGCCTGATGACTTGGTGAGTTGCCTCTATCTATGCAATTATCTCCAAGCCCTGCTTGGGCACGCTCTGGGTACAGTCTGGGAGAGTTGCAGAAGGAGCTGCGCGTAGCTTGAGATTGCTCCGTGCCCAAACCAGAGCGACAAGCGGAGGTTTAACTCCTCAGGAGGGCTGCCAGAAATCCCAAGTGAGGGATGGGAGACCACACTACGTGGTCAGATCTCATGGGCTGTAGGGAAGAGCGTGTGGATCTCAGACTTTTACTGTTTTTTCACAGTAGGCAGATGCTTTCCGGACCCTGGGTGGTAGCTCACGCACAGACACGGAGTGCCTGTACATTGCATGGGTGTTTTGTCTGGTTGTGCATGCACAGAATTTAAAAAAATCATATTTAACATCTGGCATTGCTAGACTTAAATATTTTTAAATACTGTCATGTGATCAGTCTCCATCCCCAAAATGAAGGCTTTTGTTGGTAAGCTGGCTATTTAGTTTTCTCAGCGAGGTTCATCAAGGTCATAACTGTCATTTAGGGTTTGGTCGTGTGTTTGTTCTCTTGAGTATCTTTATTCATAAATATTCAGACTTCAAGGAGCGTCTCCTGTGAATGAAGTCCTTCGCACACATACTTCTCCCAGTAAGAGTCCAAAAGACAGAAGTAACAATTATTCATTTTACAAGGCAAACTTTGTAGTTCTAGTCTTTTTCATTTTATTTTAATATCAGTTTTGTGGCCAATTCACGTAATTATCTGCCTAGAGGGGAAAACTTCTTTAATCAGGGAAAGCAGATCCAGCGTATTTTCCTGCTACGTCCGTTTACTGGCTCTCTGATGTGGAGACAACAATGATTTTGTAAAGACCAGCTCTTCATGGCAGCAGTTTATTTTTCTTTTGATTTAGAGGTAATTCTTCCACAGGGAAAATAAAAAGTTGTCTTATATCCCACCCAGTAGAGGAATTGCAGATGCATTTGTTTATCTTCTGCGCTTCCAGTGTTTCTGGCCAAGGAGAGGAGAGGGCCTGGTGAAGGAGCTGACGAAAATGGCCAGGAGAACTTTTCTGCAGAGGCAGATTTCTGATACAGGACATGCGCGGCTTTTCGGGTGATGACTTGGACCCAGCTGCTCGCCTTTTCCCAAGCTGGCTCACGCAGGGGGAGAGGTTTGGTGGTGAGGATGGATGGTGGAAAAGGTCCTTCACCAGCCAATGCCTGGTTGAAGCAGGGCTTTGGTGTTTGGCATCTCATGCTGCTTTTCCTCTGGTTCCCTGTGTTGGGTGCGAGTGCAGCAGGTGCATCTGCATCTCAGTTTCCAATGTGTTCAGGCACAGCCGTGTGGTACGGAGGCTTGGTTTGCAGGCAGAGGAAAACTGAGAAAAACCAAGAAGTTTGCTTGGTTTTTACCGCAAAAGAGAGGTAATACAAACAGCAGCTGTCAGCCAGGGGTGGCACTGGTGGGGCGAGAATCTAAAAGCGATAAGAGGCTGGAAGTGTTTGCTTGAAATGTCGATATTCCTCCAAAACAATTGCTTACCAACTTCAAAACTGCATCCCCACCATAGAGGCCATCTCCTCTCTCATAGTTGGACATTAAACAAAAAATATCCAAAACCCAATTGGGCACCAAATGCTTGAAACAAGCAGTTGCACAGAACACATGGAACTCATTTAAGCCTCAGAATTTTGGGGGAAGTCAGGGGACTCTTTCTTCCATAAAAGCACTTTGTTGTTTTGGAAGGAAACTAGTGCAATGTGATGCACAGATGAGCGAGCTCTTGCTTCTGAAATGGTGCTGAGCAGCAAATAAGCTGATCTGACACGCTGGAGCAATGCTTGCAGCAGTTGGCTGCAGTGATTCCTTCCCTTCCCCTTAGAATCATAGAATGTGTTGGGTTGGAAGGGACCTCTAAAGGCCATCTAGCCCAACCCCCCTGCAGTCAGCAGGGACATCTTCAACTAGATCAGGTTGCTCAGAGCCTCATCAAGCCTGGCCTGGAATGTCTCTAGGGATGGGGCCTCCACCACCTCTCTGGGCAACCTGGGCTGGTGTCTCACCAGCCTCGTTGTAAGGAACTTCTTCCTAATGTCTAACCTAAACCTACCCTGCTCTAGTTTAAAACCATTGCTCCTCGTCCTATTGTTAAGTGCCCTTGCCAACAGCCCCTGCCCAGCTTTCCTGTAGGCCCCCTTCAGGGACTGGAAGGCCGCTATAAGGTCTCCCTGGACCCTTCTCTTCTCCAGGCTGAACAACCCCAACTCTCTCAGCCTGTCTTTATAGGAGAGGGGATCCAGCCCTCTGGTCATCCTCGTGGCCTTCCTCTGGACCTGCTCCAACAGGTCTGTGTCCTTGTGTTGAGGGCTCCAGAGCTGGACATAGTACTCCCTTGCATCAGGAGAAGCGAACAAAACGGCTCTGGTTTGACATTTCTTTGAGTTTTGTCTGAGTAACCTTGCTCACAAACCCAAGGGGTGTCCCCTGCAGCTCCAGACCAGCATTTGCTTTCCACCCCTTTGGACCGGTCAGTGTTAGATTTGCTTCCAGGTTTTTTTCTTGAGCATCTTGGAGAAGACAATCAGTAAAACAAGGAGGGAGCTCTGTGAACAGATGGAAGGAGGCACATCTTGTGTTAAAGGAAATGGAGAAAAGGTGCCTTATCTCTACTGTGAAGCCCTGAAGAACATGCTTGGCACATCTGGGAGAGACATTGGAACCCACGTGCTCTGGTGATCCCATACTGATGATGCCAAGGAGGGACTGAACAGTGGGCAGAGCCCAGTGCTGCCCCATAAACGTTCTCAGGATAGGGTTTGGGTGGTTGTTTTTTGTTTTGCTTTTGTTTCCTAAGGATTTCAGAAACCCTTGTAATTGTTCGTGCCCTGTGCTGGGCCCTCATCGCAGCGGCCGGTAGTGCGTGGCCGCCAGATGCCCTGCGTGGACCAGCCCAGCCTCTGAGGGGGGCTGCTCCCTTGCAGAGCCCCGCAGTCTGGTTTGCGTTATGGGTGAAGTTTTTAGCAAATTATTACTCCTTTCTGCTCCATTTCCATCAAAGAATGGGCTGAGGCCGCCCAGCAGTCTGAGGACAGATTTTTTTTTTTTTT
>VXBH01006689.1:807864-838069 GCA_013400035.1 Rynchops niger
GAGCACAGATTTGTGGTTGGTTTTTGGGTTGGTTTGTTAACACACACTTGGCCCTTATCAGGCTGCATCGTTAGCCTGATGCCTCTGTTGGGGGGTTTATTGCTGTGAGCTCGGGCTGTGGGACACTGTTCCACCACAGGAAAGGTTTCAGAGGGGTTTTTTTGGGGGGTTGGTGATGCTGAGCCCCACCAGATGCTGTGGGCACCACTTAAGTGCTTTTTTTGGAAAGAAATTAGGAAGAGGGGTGAGAGCTGCCAGAGCAAGGGGGCTCTGCTGACAAGGGGGGATCAGCTTGCCCTGCTGCCTGGAGCCAGCCCCCTTGGGATCCCTCCCCCCAGAACTGGGGTCAGATATTACAGGCAGGGCTGCAGGTTGCAGGGAGATGGATTTTGGGGAACTCCTAATTGCCTTCCCCTGTAAAATAAAATAGGGATTTCTAGCAGAAGGAGGAGAGCCTGGCTCTGAGGCCATGCAGGACGGTGGCAGCAAATGCAAGAAAGGAGGGAAAGATCCAAACTAGAAAACGGTTTCCCATTAAACTCTCAAAAAACCTCAGTAGCAGTGAATTGTGCCCCAAAATATCATAGCCCCAGCTGTCTCCAGACGTGGGGTAATATACACGTATAGGCAGGAGCAGCTGTGCCTGGGTTTCAGAGTCCTCTTGCACCTTGTGCTGTACCACGTGTAGGGTTTTGTCTGTGGAGGGAAGTTGAATGAAAATGCTGGTGCCTCCTGCTGTGCTTTAACTCCAGAGCCCTCCCAAATGGGGGCTGCCACTGCAAAGAGCAATTTCTCTTACCTGCTGCTCTCGTGGTAAATGTGCTGGTGAAGCCTGATGTTTAAAGCAGTTTTTGATCCAGGAATACAACTTAACGGCTAAATAAATACTTTTAGTTCTATGATATCTTGCCCACCTTCTTGGAGAAGACTAAATCAGCTGATGGCGGTGCGCAGAAAGCTGTGCTCTCGGTGCCTTGCTGCCCACCTCGGGTAGGGTGTAGGTGCTCTCCAGGCTCTTTTGCGGTGGCAGCTGCCTCGGGGAGGTTAGAGCAGCCCCCGGGCTACCTGCCACCTGCCCTGCCGGAGGCGCTGCTGTTTGCAAAAAGGTATTAGCTAAATCACCAAGGTTGGATGTATTTAAAACTGAAGTCGTGCAAAACTGGGACCTTACTGAACGGCATGTGTAAATGGTTTCCTTGATAAATCTGGCAAAAGGGTATTTATCAGGACTCACTTTAGAGTTCTGCACTTTCTAGTGGTTTTGAAAATAAGAAGAAAAAAAAAAGGTATTTTATTGATTTACACAGAAAATACGTTTAAAAGACCTGTATCCCTTGTGGGG
Source organism: Rynchops niger (assembly GCA_013400035.1). Classification (NCBI taxonomy): domain Eukaryota; kingdom Metazoa; phylum Chordata; class Aves; order Charadriiformes; family Laridae; genus Rynchops; species Rynchops niger. The sequence goes on from VXBH01006689.1 coordinate 809,207, forward strand.
CAGCCAAGCTAGTTAAGCTCCCCTCTTTTCAAATATTCTTTGCTTCCATTTTTTAAACAAATGTGTGTGGAATAACAAGTGTAAATTATTTTCCAAATTAAAACAATTAGTCTTACAAATATTTAAAGTCATGCCTCATCAACATTGCTGGTTTGTGCTTCTAAGAGAATTGCAGAAGGCATTTGCTTTTAAAAAATGAAGAAAAAACTGTCACCTAGTAATGAAAAACTGGTTTTTGGGTAATACAATCATGGACCAAACGGGAATTTTTGTTGGACAATACTAAAATAGCTTTTTTCAAACAAAGAAACAGAGACAATTATTAGCAAAGGATTGCTAATCATGTTCATGCTGAAAAAATATTATTTATTTATAAGTGCAGGGCTGTTCCCCTGTGCAGCAGTCGCATCCCAGTGAGACCATCCGTGCTATATGTGGATGAGCGTGAAGCTGTCGTGGTTTTCATGATCTTAATGCTTAAATATGACAGCTCCTGGTAGGAACACTTCCAATGCTGTGTTGTGCCACAGACTGACATGGGTTTGGAGTCTCATGCCGGGAACCCCAGAGGGTCATGGTAGATGCAGGAGGAACCTCCCACCAAGGACTTGTCCGGGCTCACAGCCGTTGCAGTCAGTGCGTGCGCAGGATAAATCCATGTATGACCGACTTCATACGTACAGTCTGTCTCTGCACAGATATTCAACTGCTGTTGTTTGGAAGGGCAAACGATTACTGTAGCAGAGGTGTTACTGGATGGAGTAGAAACTTGTTTTTTTTTTATAAGGGCTGCTGGTCCTTCAGTGCTGAGGACTTCATGGCGGGAGGAAAGGGTTGCAGTAACAGGGTACGAGGACGAGGTGACATCCCAGAGCACTTCTTGTACTCAGCTCATTTGCAGTTAGCACTAGTGGTTCTCAGCTGCGATTTAGAGGACTCGCATTTCAATTCTCGGTCCCTCTTCTGTCCTTTTCCTTCAGCTGGGAAGCTTGCAGTAGCCACAGCAACCTGGCTGCCGTTCTCCACTTCCCTTGTGACGGGGCTGGCAGGGCGTGCTTGGCCACAGCTTTTGCTAGAGCTTTCTTCTTGTACAAAGATGTGCTGAGGAACCGCGTGGCCAGCAGACCCTGTCCCACTTGCGAAGATTTACAGCGTAGCTTATAGGAAAGGATGACCCCTGTTCCCTGGCTGCACTGCAGACCATGCCATCTAATGACCCAGGGCCCTGCCCAGGGATGCTAAAATATTGTCCTGCTCTTTTGTTCTGATACTTTCCTCTCTCTTTCAAATGTAAGATTTTACCATTTTTTGAAACCACAGGCACAGAGATTGAAGGCAGCCTTTTGAATTTGTTAAAATTTGACTGCAGGGTTCCTTCCGACCCCTGTGCTAATTTTTAGCAGAGCAGGAAGCATTAAAAATAACCATGAGAGAATGTTTCCCAACTCAGAAGGATTGTCCTCTTAATAATCTTGGGCCTTGGTTTCACTAGATATTTTCCCTCCTTAAAATTCCTGTAACACTGCTAGAGCAAGTACATCCCTGCCAGCAGCAGTAATGGCACCGGAGGAGAAAGGCAGAGGGCCAGTTAGCCAGGCTGGCACCTAGGCTTGCTCTGAGCAGGAGTGAGGAATGTGCGGGGGAAATGCTTATTATTTATTGGACGAGCTTTTGCATGTGAATCGGAGCTTTCAAGCTCTGGGACTTCCCACTTTGGTGAACCTAAAACTCTGCTCCCAAGCCTCCAGCTGCTCTCAGCATTGGCTGAATCTTAGTTTTGCAAAGATATTTTGGTGCTACATCTCAAGACTTCTGAGTTCCTACAGTGAAATAAAACAAAAATATCAGCACTTGTTTTGAAATGTAACTGAATGGTGGCCCCATCTGCTGAAGCCGAAACGTTGCACGGCCAAACTAAGGCTTGCAGCAAGAGCCCATGACGTGGTAACAAGCTCTGCTCAAGCACCAACATCTTATCTGACTTGTGCCTGCGTTCTCAGCCTCCTTGTATAAATATTTATCATTAAATAATAGATCATTAGGGTATACCATAAAATATATTATATAAATAATATAATGAGTTGACCTGGCACCAAGCACAGGTGGTTCTTACTGGTGTGTGTGTCAGAAAACGAGATCTGAGTTAATTACAGCTAGGAATGGGCTCTGACATCCACCGAACAATGTCGGCTGGGACTGTATCAGTGTTGTCTTCCTTGAAGCACCTGGTGGGTTCATCCTGCTTGGCTGGTGCAGTGATGGTTTGGGCAGAACCATGCTTTGGGGGAAGTGACTGAATTTTCTCTCTACCTTGTCTTAAAGCATCAGGTTTGTCCTCAGCAGAAGGTTCATCCCCTCTCAATGTAGTGAGCATTTAATTGTGTAAAGAGCCTCACTATGTGTGAGATTTGGAGCGAAAGGCTTGTAATCGAGAGTGGGCAAAGGCATGAATGAAATTTATCCCTGGATGAAAAGCACAGCATGAAGCCGCTGTGATGTGCTCTCTTACTTGGGCCCTGTAATGGAGTGTCCAGAAGACTCATCTTTTTTTCTTACACTTTGTGCTGGTTGTTGAAGTGGAAATGATGAATTTTTTTATTTTTTAATTTTTTTTTTGTCCCTCCAAAATGAAAACTTCTATAGAGGTGGTTTTTGACTGGGGTTTATTTGTTGTTTTCCTGTTCCTTAGTTATCAAATAAACTAAAGATTCCTTCACCTTTAATTAAAATGACAGGGAGCAGAACTCAAAAGACAATAATGATCTCAACACATGGGTGCTCCAGAAAGTTGCAGGTAATCAGGTGAGCAAGCGCAGATTTCAGATGCTCTTTCCTGCTTTACACATACAGTCCTCTGGCTGCCTTTGCTCACACGGACATTTGGCTGGACAGGTAGAGCAGAGTCAATTAAATCTCCAGCCCAGACTAACAAGTCATTTAAAAGTCTGAGTTAGTCTTGTCCATTCAGCAGCACGGCTGGCCAAGAGCCCCTTTGAAAGCCCAATGGGTATTGTTTCTCTCAAGCATTAAATGCTTTCCCTCAAACATCCTTTGAATAGGCCATTGTTTTTCTTTCTGGATGTCCCTTTGCAGACTGATACAAGAATAGCTAAAAGCTGATGAATTGGTATTGTAAATTAAAAAAAAAAAAAAAATCTCTGGGACTTCTACTCCCTTGAGAAGTTGAATGTGCTGCCAGTTCTCTGCCCAGGTCCCACATCTTGTCCTCTGGAGGTCAGAGAGCTGCACCGGGAGCCTCAGGTGAACCACCTCAAACAACTAGGGCTTTAGAAAAGATGCTCTGTGGACCTGATGCCTTTCCCAGTAATGTAAGGAATCCAGGTGATATACAGTATGGAGGGGATGTTGGGGGAAGAAGTAGTAGTTTAGTTGTGACCGGCAAGATTTGCATTAATGGGTGCAACTCTTATTCATTTCTATTTTTCATTACTGTTTTATGTAGCAGTCATGTAATGATAATTCCACATAAGAAACAATACACATCACGTGAACCGTATAACCTGTGTTTGGTCATTTCAGAAATCTTATGTGTAAAGAAGTCCTCATATATTTTCAGGTGAACATCTCTTGTACAGGTCCCCCAGTCCTTATAACACAGGCACTGATGCCCTGCCCAGGATTCAGCTGCCTGGATTTACCTCTTTTTTTCCTCAGAGCTGCTTCTGTCCCAGGGTTTTGTATTCCAAGCCCAGTCACCACAGCCCCTGCAGACTGATTTATTCCTTATTGGTGGCCAGAGCTGTAAGCTGGAAGGATGCTATTTTTAATGCAGTCATTGGGCTTCTCTTACACACCTTTCTCTTTGTTGCTCAATTTTCATAGATTTAAGCTGAAAGGAAAAAAAAGTTCACCCTAATCGGTTCCCTGAGAAATATAGAAAACTTTGATGCTGTGTCGTTGCATTACATGGTAGTCCCACCTACGTTTGCTTCAGTGGGTCCTCCAGGTTTACAGGGCTGTAATTCGGGAAGGCGTTTCAGCCCAGTGCCTCTGCAGAGGGAGCCAGGAGGATGTGCCTGTGCCACAGACGTGTGGCCATGCTGGGCAGGCATGGGAGGGAGCAGGTGCTCATCCCAAGGTTCTGTTTTCCAAGTGTAGCCCTGGAATTTGCAGCAGTTGGGGCTGGGTTTGAGACCACAGGACCGTGCTCCAGTGATGGCTCAGGCTTTGCCGTGGGGACAGGCTCCGTCCGGAGGGGGTCCTCACCCAGCAAAGCGTGTTGAAAGTCTGGGAACGAATCAGGTGTCCGAGGGCTTTGCTGAGTCGCAACCATCGTGCCATGTTTGTAGGGCTGAGCCTTCTTTGGGTTTAAATGAGGAAAGGTTTTGACTTCTCAGGCAGCAGGTCATGGGTAGGTGGGAATGCAGTTGTTCTGGGATTTACCGTAACTGTTGAGTTTTGAACTCCTTTTCTTCATCCTCAAGTGCCAGCTCCAGCTGACAGCAGGGGCAACTTTGGTTTTGTCTGTAGGCATCTGTGCTTCCTCTCCCCATGTGCATCCTTTCTCAAAAGCAAGGTTTTGTATGGCCCAATACGTTCAGTGGCTTCATGTTAATTAAGGGTTGGATGCTAGAAACAATGGGGAAATAAGAGTTTATCATGTTGATTTACTGTGTGCTTCTGCAGCAACCCTAGAAAGGGGAGAACTGGGGTGACCAAGTGCTTGGTCCTGTAAATACAAGCCCGTTTCCAGCTTTGTATCACTACAGATGAGCAAAGCACGCAGGTGTCAGGCCACGGGGCAGATGCACCCTTCCTTCCTCTACAGCAAAAGCCCACTTCCCATCAGTAAGATTTACCATTATGGACTGAGGGTGATGGCTGATCCCCTCGTCTTGGGTAAAGTGGTAGAGTTTCAGCGAGGCCTTTTGATAGAACAGATGGTTCAGGTCTAAGGTAGATGTGACTCGCTCCCAGGACCTGCTCAGTTCAACCAAATCAAGCGTGTTTTACTGCTGCTCTTTTAGAGTCTTTAAAAACCTCAGGGAGTCCCGAGCCCTGTGCCAGAGCAGTGTCACCCTGTCACTAATCCTGTCGCTTCCTCTCACGCTCCTTCATAGTCTGCAAATTGTTTGACGCCTCTCACTGTACTTCTGTGAAACCTTCCTGCTGGATTGCATGGATGAAGGATTAGGTATATAAACCACATAGCCACAGATTGTACTGTACGTAAGTAGAGCCTCTTTCAGAGCATGACTGATATTGCTAGGTTTGTAAATTGATTTATTATTATTAGTTTTTTAATAATACTGTCTTTTCCTTCCCTTTTCAGGGGCCTCTTGGTTTGGATGGCAAACCAGTAAGTAGCACGGAGTGCCAAATGTAATGTTTCTTTGTTCATGCTGCTCTGCAATAGAAAGGCAGAATCTCAATTATTACTTGTTTCTTACTACATACATAACTATTTAGGAGGCAAAATGGAATTTAGGAAAATGATTCTGTGGTCTGTTACATGCAACTTTAAATTCTGAGCCAGAGCCAGAGGTGAGCTTTTCTTTACCTGTCAGCTCATCTCAGCTGCTTCTACCCCTTCTGCACCAGCTCGGCCAGCGGAGACACTGGAGATGGGTGGCAGGGCAAGTTTGGGAAACAAATTCCAGTAGCACCTTGGAGGGAGCAAAGTCAATAATCTTGGTTGTGTGCTGCTGGCACTACAAAGTGGATTCATAAGAATAATTGTTCCCAAACTGGGTTCATTTGCCTCCCAAGGAGCCTGAGTGGGAAGCGCTTGAGTGGCTCATGTCCGTGCAGTACTTTGTGGAACAGTCTGGACTTCATTTTATGAGCTCTTTGCTTGACTTTGTTTTTGCTTGGAAGCTCTTTGGACACTCAGGTGCTCCAGTCTTTTCTTACTTTACAGAAACACAAACTTTTCTATTTTTACGCTAGCTGAGTACTGGCCAGCTCAGATTCCTTCAGCTGGATGGATGCTGCAGGAGGTTGCAGCTCTGTATTTTGTGTCCAAATCCCACTCTGTTCCACCACACTGACTAGAGGACACCATTTGAAATCTTTTCAAGCTCTGGTCCTAAATCAACCAGGATTTTCAAAGTGCGCAGAAGTCATTCAGTCTTTGTAATCGAAAAGTTACTCCAGATACTTATTTCTAGCCAGTTGGGGAGTGTTTTGTTATAGCTGTATGTTGCTGTAGTTGTTTTTTGTCCTACCCTTTCAGATGACAAATGTGAATGAAAAGAAATCTAGAAATAAAGCATTAGAAAGGAAAAATGGAAGGCCAGCTCACACTGCTGTGCTTAGGATTGGCTTTAAATTAGCAAAACCCCGGGATGGGAGAGCAGCGCAAACCCTAGCTCCTGCGCCTGCTGCCTTTAGCAGGCACGGGGATGCCAGTTGTGCACCGGGCAGGAGCAAGACTTCTGGGTGAGAGGCAGGGAAAATCTCCACGAAAAAGCAAACTTATCAAACGGCCAAACTTAAACCAGACTGTTCATGATCTCTTCCATGAGAGCAAGGGGCCAGCAGCCTTGCTTAGAGCCAAATTAACAGCAGGAGGGATGCTGCGTGAGGATGCAGATGCTGCCGCTGTCGGCCCCTCTCCTGACCTTCCCCCACTGCACCCCACTGGGTCCTGCTTCGCCAAACACTGTAATTTGAGCTGAACCCCAAGATTCAGTATTTTTCTGTGCTGGAAGGAGGATGTGGAGCAGGCACATCAAAGCGCAGCTCTGCGGCTTCTCTTTGGGGCTGCAGCGTGTCTCTGCCCGCCTGTCTTATAGAAAGCTGCTCAGGGGGAAGATGACTTATGTCTTCAGCAAATAGCCAAAGAAAGCAGCCCATCCTCCTTGTTTATTTCAAACAGATGTATAATTGTTGTAATGATATGCTGAGCATGTGTTTTTCTAGAAGTGATTTAATACTTCAAGAAATCCCTTGCATCTATTTAGAGTCACATGTTTGCGAGCGGCTGTCACGCTGCCTGCCCTGCCCTCGTCCTTCCCTGCTCCTCTGTCCTGGCAAGACCAGGCAGGATCTCCTTGGTGTTTTTTGGTGCTGTGCTGCTCATATGAAGCAGTGTATAACTTAAAAGAATAGCGAATGTGCCTCAAGCTTGTTAATCGATGAATGCAGTCTCCTTGCTTTTGATGTTGTGTGCATTGACGATTCTGCTGTTTCTTGACTTGGATCTTTCTTATATTTCCAGGGACCTCCGGGACCAAAAGGAGAAAAGGTAAAGACTGCGTTAACATGTGGCTTTTGGGGAAGCAACTGTGTATCTTCCTTCTGCTGTAATTCTTTCAGTTCAGGTTACCCCAATATGCCAGCATGACGATACCATTGGGTTCTGTTGGGATGTGGAGCTGTGACCTCACATCCTCAGGTTGCTCTTGGAAAAGCCCCAGGAAGGGGAGGGCAGAAAAAATTTGCAAAAATGTAGGAAAAATAAATATGGCCTTAAAGCTCATCTGTGCTGTTGAGTTCCTGGTAACCCCTTCAGGGTTAGGAGAGTGGCATGCAACTCTCTTCTTGCTGTCCTCCCAAGAGCAAGGCTGTGGGCTCCATCGCTCTGTTTGCCTGACATCCTCCCATGACGTTAGAGCAGCCAAACGTTGTTGCTGTACTGAAAGTGATGTTAATCCTTGCATGTGTAGGACATAAGCAGTTGCTAGGGGAGCCTTAGTGTTGGAAACAGTCCGCTAGTTCTGATTTATTATCTGTTTCATTGCCTGCCAGGGCAGAATCATTCCCTATTGTGTTGTCTCAAGCCCTTCTCCACCCTGGCTTTGAATAAGTTAAGCAATAGGACTCTTGCCACTTCCCTTGTGTGCTGTTCCCGCGTCCAGCTGACCCCGCGCTCGGTCCTTCGTGGTTGAAATGTGAACTCTAATAGCTGACCCTTGCTGTTTTGCCTGACGCGCAGGGTGAAGCAGGGGACATCGGCCCGAGGGTAAGTAGTGACATGGCACATCAATTTATTCTAAAATCCAGTTGGGTTTTGTTGCTGCACTAAACAAGGCTTTGTGCAGCTTTGGTGCTGCAAACTGAGGTATGGTAACAGTTCTGGAAACGTTTAATTTTGCCATTGGAGCTCTTTGTGGTGGCGGTTTTCCTAACTTTGTGGGGAAACAAGAGTTGAAGACCTTCAGGTAGCTCATGAAGGGTTTCACTTTGACTGGGCTTTTTTTTATCCCTGATCCCTTCTTCTAGTGTCAGAGACAAACTCCATGTTTCTCTTGAAGCTGTGCTCCTTATTTCTTGGTATTAGAGCACCAGGGTGTGGTGGTAAGACCTGGTGTCCCAAGGAAAGGCCCAACATGGTGTTGTGCAGGATGGAAGGTTCCTAAGCTGCCTGCCTGGGAGCATAGGCTGCCTTTAATTGAAAATAAAGGGTTTAAAGTAACTGTATGATGAAGGAAAACTCTTTTGGCAACAGCAGCGGTAACATGACGTCTCCCATGTTGGGGGTGAGACAGGAGCGCACACCACAGGGTGTGTGGTAGTTCTGAGGTGGGTTCTGTCGCAGTAATGGAAGTGCGGTTGGCCGTGGGCACCGGCTGGAAACCTCATGGTGGGGATGTGCTGGGTTGCTGGGGTACCAGCCCCATGCAGGGGCCAGATTCAGAGCTCGCAGCTGAGACCCAGCTGGTAGGTTTAGATGCAATTGCTGGAAAAGTAGCCAGGACTTCAGTGGTTAATGTCAAGCAGAGATGCCTCAGAGTCATTTTTCTTTTTTCCCCCTAGAGGCTAAGTCATTTTTTGAAGTTGGTGACATTTTCTGAAGCAGCTCCCAACTGCCTTGGGTGCCTTTAGAAATGTCACCCTTGGGCTCTGAGAGCCCCTAAAATTCCTGGGTAGAGTTATGCCCCGTGTGGCTAAGGAGGAGCTCGGCATAAGGTCTCAACCTTGTCTAAGTGCCCACCCCCATACTCAGAATAGGCTTTAAGAGGTGATTCAGCAGCACGTGGGCGTGAGTTTTGACTCCTTGCCCGGAGCTGTGGATGACTTTAGGGCTGGTGACTCGGGCGATGCTGGAGGAGATGCTCAGGCTCCAAAGCCCCGATGGTTTGTGCTGATGGATATAACGTGGGAACTCACCTCCCGCCGCAGCTGCCGTTTGTGCTGTGGGAGATGCTCTGGGGCCAGGCTCCATCCAGACTCGCTGGGGCAGCTGCCAGCTCTCAAGGTAACACTTGTCCTATGCTTTAATCTACCAATAAAAATATGTGCCTCTCTATATTTTTTTCCTGCATTTGTCTGGATTTTGCTTTACATTTACTGTTAGATTTATTTACATCTTTTTGCACAAGAGTAAGAGAAAGGCTCAGAAACAATTTGGAAGGAAAGGGGGAGAAACAAGCCTGGCAGAGCCGTGCGCAAGTAGGTAGAACAACTGGTGCCTGGCTTTGAAAAAGCTTCCTCCGTGTCTCCAGACATTTGGAGTTGTGGATGGGATACAAAAGTTCTTAATACCATCTGGCCCAGATTATTTTTTATTTCTTAATTTAATCTATCTTCTTCCTCCAGTTCCAGTGGTGTCTTTGTTTAGCTGATTTTGAAAGATGTGTCGCAGCAAGTCATCACATCGACGGGAGGATAAATAACTAGGAATACATCCAGTGCTGCCTCCCTCGTAAATGTGCGTGTCTATGGGAGGTGGAGCAGGGATAGCGTGTGTCAGTGAATGCAAAAATATTATCATTAGGACTGATAGATTAAAAGAGAATAAAGCTTAGGGCAGCTTTGGAGGGACTGTCTGCAGTGGAAGTGGGATGAAGGCAATTAGGGATGAGCTACTGAATATATTCGTGTCTCTGCTGCTTCTCTTTCTGTCTCTAATAAACACCTGCTGCCAGCGTGGACAAAAAAGAGATTATCGCACATTGGGAGTGCAACGAATACAGATGCTGGAGGGTGATTTTGGAGAGCCAAGGAAGGTATTCACATCGGCTTGTCTTAAGGCACTGAATGCTAGTGCTTGCATCGAGGAGGCTGTTGTGCAGCCTCATGTAACAGGATGGGGAATAAATATGCTCAAATACACAAATACACTGACAAAATGCATGTAAGTGTATGTACAGGGAGAAAAGAAGAGCAGATTCCTTCTGCTCTGGGGAGGAGGAGGGGGAGTTGAAGCAGGATGGTGCCAAGGCCGCACCTGCTGTGCCCTAATATTTGTGCTTGTATTTCCTTCTTAAAATTGCTACACCTCTGAAAAGGATTGTTTTTGTAAGCCAGGCTCACTCCCTGGGCTGCCACTGGGATGACCACTCTGGATTTATTACCCTAGCTTGGGGGATCTTGTTCTTGCTGATGTTCAGATGTTGAGACAGGTGATGGGATTGATGCATTTTTGCACATTAGGGACGGCGGATGCGCAGGGCGTGTGGCAGCCACGCCAAGTTTGCCCTCAAGAGGGAGAAAAGTGGCTTCAACTTGATAGAAATGCTCTTGTCTCCAGTGGCAGCATGTTCCTGCTCAGTGGACAGCACTGGTGTGAAGATGGGACCAGTAACGTCTGCACCTGTATCCGGAGCTCCCGTGGGACTAAACGCTGGCATGGTGGAGCTGGCTCTGTAGTGACGGGCTGGAGTTTAGGCTGCAGATAGAAAAGTAGCTTTTTCCCCCCTTTCTGCAGTAAGGGCTTGCCAAGCTTGTGTTGCAGATACAAGCTCAGAAAGTGTCCTGCAGATCTTACAGTGGCAGTCAAGAGAGACGCCTATGGATACTTCTTTTTTTATTATTGTTATTATTTTTATTCTATTTTATTGTGAAACATTATGTTGAAATGGCTACATTCGGTACTCTAAAGCTGGACATTGCCAGCATTCCAGTGCCCCGAGACCAAAAGCATTGGGAGAGTGTGAATACAGAGCAGGAATGTGTAACTCCATCACACTTACGTGCTCTCCTGGAACCTGGTTATCCGTGGCCTGGGTGTTTCTTGGGCCAGAGATGGTGTCGTTCACCGTTCGTGGCCCCCCATTTAAACAGGGATTGTTTAAAATTTAAACTGTGACAGCTAGTTTTGGTGCGATACAGTGTGTTTGGCCTCCGAGCAAAAGCAAATTGTCATTTCCTGTGGAAGCAGGTAGTTTGGGCTTGGGAGGTGTGTGCTTGGATGTCGGTCAGCAATCTGAGGGGTAAGAAAAAAGTTTCAGTTCCTGTCTTACTCATTTGGCTTTTCTGAAAATCCCACTTAATGCTCTTGTGTATCTTCATGCACGTAAGAAGCCAAAAAACTAAGTCCTTTGGGTCTACCACAACCCCCTTTGCTCTCAGTGGAGCCTTTCTGGTGGCTTCTGCGGTATCTGGAGGGTCTGGCTGAGCGCGAGGCCTCCGTGTCCCTGTTAATTTCGATGTGGCATCATCTTAGTTTTCAAAAATCTCAGGATTTCGACATTGTTCCTCCCCAAAAATGGCTGTATTTATTAAGGGAGGGCTGAGCTAAAGCCTTTCTCTACAGCTTAAAAGAAGAATTTGTGGGGGAGGGCTTTATTTTCCAAGGTTGATTAGTTTTTTCTATCTGAGTTTGCTTTTCCCCTCCCTCTCTGAGATGACTGTTAGAACATCTGCGCTCGATGTACTTGCTCAGGCCTGCTGCGAAGCCTGTCTTGGGAGGCTGGGCAGGAGGTGGGCTCGCCTATGCAAGATTCACCCCAAAATTGAGTTTGGGGGTTATCTGTTACTTGTGTGAAAGGTTTAAAAGCTCCTTGGGCAATTTGGACAAGAGGTTTGTTCCTTAGAAACCTTCCAAAATCCTCGTGGAAGATGTGCTGTGTGTTCCCGCGGGGATTCTTGCAGCTTTGCTGCATCCCTTTGGTCCTCCTGCGGATGTGTGCAGGGATGGATGGGGAAAGGGAGACGCAAGCAGTGTCCTGAGAAAGGAAATGTCTTACTGTTTCTCCCTAGATAGATAAGTGGAAAGGCTAAAAGACAATAGCAATGACATGGTCTGAATGCATTGTTTTTGCATCATATAAATCTGAGAGATTTATCTGCATTTTGCAGGCTAGGGAATACATCAGTATTCATTTTAGCCCTGAAAAAAAAAAAATATAATATTTGGTCTCGGGAGAAATGCTGGGATGTATCCCCTGTGGGGTTTACTGGAATAATGCTCTTTATTCTGCAGAAAGCCCTGCAGTAGGGGAATCCTCTGTACCCCAGCTGCTTTGAATGTCCTATTGTGCAGTAAAGTAATGAAATGGTACTTGTTTTCCTCTGTTTACTGCTTACCAAGCTCCAGTGTATCCAGAATGTTAAAACAACCGCTGTTGGCTACCTAGGTTATTTCTTCCTCATGCATCAAGCAATTATGAAGGAAAAGTTGTTGTATGTTGTTACAGGCTTTAAAACTCGCTCTTCTGCTGTGCTTTCATCTTAAACTCTTGCTCTTCCCTCTTCTGCCTCCCGCTTTACCTGGCTTAGATGGTTTTTCCCCGGCTCAATCACGGATTTCTGGCTAACGATCAGCTTGTCTTTAGCCGGCGAGTGCTGAAGGTAGACGTGTGGGGTCTGCTGCCACTGCTTTGCTGTGATTCTTTGAGTTGCTTTTGTTTCTGTCTGGCTGATAGTGCACTATTGCTATTTTAAATTGTCCCTACCGTGGCTACATTCAGAGGCGCTTGTTGGGAGCACGCTTGAGTGATGCCCCATTGGAATTTTTAAAGGGGGAGTTTTGTCAAAGCAGAGAGACGTAAAAGTGATGGGTTTTTGCATTTGGTTCTTTGTGAGAATTTGGAATCAAGCAACAGAGTCCCATAAATGTTCATATGAACAGTGCGGGTGTTGTAAAATAAAATGCATTAAAGCTGGAGTTCTCTAAATTCTTGCACTCTAAACGTGACGTTTTAATTAGGCAAAATTCAGTGGGAGAGTCTTGACTTGACCTAATTAGATGCAGCGCTCCGCATTTGCAATAGGATTTTTTTTAAAACTATGGAAGAGATTTAGGAGCACAGATCTTGTTGAAAGGCCATGGGATTTGTGCTGCTAAGTCACTTAAGGTCTTCTGAAAATCCCACACTTGTCCCTGATTCGAGGGTGGACCGCTTATTAAACACAGTCCTCGTACTGCCTCAGTGGTAACCCTTCCAGATGTTGCTAAAAGATTTACGAGATGGCCTTTCCGTGAGGTTTTCCATTGTGCAGCTGTATGGATGTGCCCGGCCATAGCCCCGGGGCTGGGCTGTGGTGGCCAGCGGTGGATCAGGAGCCGATAACAGGGGGGTGGAACCCCCTGGGATGCTCCCCTCTGGAGCGGGCACCCACCAACCCTTCACAGTCACACCGAGATACAGCTGCTGCTTTTTTCTTTGCATCCAAGTAATGCAGGGTGTGAGCTACGCTGGATGCTAATATATGACCTTGGCTGTATTTAAAGGATACTACTAAATGCTACTTGGGTGTTTTTTTGGTGTGGTGCACTAAGCTATGGAAGTGTGTGCATGCTCCATGCCAGCATGTTGTTGGGTCTGGGTTATTTCTGGGTGCTGCTGAATTGGTGGTTTACATGCAGACAGTCATTGGGCAAGGGCTTAATGAGATAAAACCTTGCTGGAAGGCATTAAGCAAAATCCTGGTTAAGGAACCAGACCCAAAGGGCATGAAGCAGCCATGAGCTCCCAGCCTTCCCAGTTGGCAGCTGTAATTAAATTCCTCTGGGATGGCTAAGGGATATGCAGTGCATGTGTCACAGCCACCGCTTGCCAACGCCACTTCATCTCACTATGTCTATGTGAACTTCTTCCAGGGTGATCAAGGTCGAGATGGAGCCACTGGCCCCCCTGGTCCACCAGGACCCCCAGGTGCCCGGGGGCCTCCTGGTGACACGGGAAAAGATGGCCCAAGAGGACCTCCAGGCCCCCCTGTAAGGACGGGAGATGTGCAGCAAGAACATGCTGGGCAGTTCCCACCCCAGCTAGGGAGAGGAGGGTGAAGGGTGTCCCCTTTCCTGGTGCTGTCACCCCAGCCGCTGGGTCCCCAGCCTGGGCCAGCCATTGGGCTCTGATGGCCACCAAACCATGGCAGTGCTCATATAGCAAAGCTTTGGGGCGTGGGGCCAAGGGAGCAGGAGGGGACCTTCCATCTTCAGTTCCGGAGCAGAGAGCTGGACCTGGAGCATGTATTTACGGGTGCTGGTTGTAACTGGAAAAGCCCAGAGGAGATCTCTTCCCTGATCTGTAGCCTTCAGATGACCTGTTGCAAATCTCTAAACCACTGGTAATTTATTTAATAAAAAAAAATAGGCTGCAACACAATGCTACTGAACATCCTAATTATTGCTGAGCGTTTTGGAGAATGAGGGATAATAGTTTCAATGTTGGCTTTTTCGTTTTTGCAGGGCTTCAAAGGCGAGCCAGGAGAGGATGGCCTCCTGGTTAGTATTGCCCAGCAGCATCCATGTGTGTGGGTCCCTCAGCCCCCCGCACTGTACATTGCTCTTCAGCTCACTGCAGCAAGTGGTTTTGTGTCCTTGCTTATGGGAAAACCCATGGAAAATTACAGGTTTCCTAAATTGGATGTTTGTCCGGGGATACCTGTGCCCTGGGGAGAAAAGAGGCCAATCTTTGTCCCCTTGGGATCCTCGGGAGGGATCTACTGCTCCTGTATCCCCACTTCTGCCCCTCTGAGGCCTCCTGGCATTGTAACTCCAGTTCACTAAGGCCTAGGTTGGATAAAAAAGTGCTTATTATATGTTAAAATATACAAGCCATAAAAAAATATTTATTATTTACTGGGAGCACAGAGAACTTACAGCTGTATTAGTAAGGGAAGTTGGCATCCAGCTCTTTTTTTTTTTTATGGGAATTGAAGTACTCTTGGAAATGTTTTTATCCTGTTATACTCCATTGTCAAACAAATATACCAACTCCTCTTACATTTAACAGGGTGCCAGGGGACCTCCAGGACCAAAGGTGGGTAATAAATAATTTCTTATCTGTCTAATTTTAACGCGAATTCTATAAATATTGCTGCATAAGAGGAATGGAGGCAAACATGCTTATTTCACACTGGACTTGTCTGTATTGATCAGACAGAGAATTTTAAGGTATCAAATTAGCCGTTGACTTGGAGTTGCTAGTGTCTGTCTGAATGTGTCGCCTACACAGAAAGCACAACCGCTGCCCCTGGAAAAACCTTGGGATGGGGGTGGAGAGAGCCATGGGGGGCTGGAAGCTGGTGTGCGGTGGGAATGTGCTTTCTTGCATTTGGAGGCGGGGATAAAGAAGATCAACACAAGCCAAGTATTTTAACTTTACCATTAATTTGGAGTTATCCTTACAATTGTTACTATTTTCTGTTACGTCCTTAAACTTTCTTTTCCATGTGTGTTGCTGTTGAAGGGTGAGCCCGGCATCCAAGGGAAAAAGGTAAAACGTTGATTTTTTTGTTTGTTTGTTTTTTGGTTGGTTTTTTTTTGCTTTGCTTTGTGTGGTGCTTGACTAGGGAAACTATTGCCAGAGACTGATGGAGAAGCGGTGTCCGTGGCCTGCCCTCATGTTCCCCGGGGTTTCTTGCACATGCGACCCCAAAGCACGGACACGGCTGTGCCTGCAGCCTGGTTTTCATTACCACGAGCAAGCCAGAAGCTGCAATCGCATCTGCCCAATAGAAAAAGAATAAAATAGCAAATGCCAAACAAAGCAGTAGGTCTTTGAGCCTTTTCACTCCAATAATTCAAGCTGAACCGAGAAGTGCCTGGAGGCTGTTAATCTGCCCGGGGGCACCCAGGATGGGCTTGAGGTTCCCAGGACGGGCATCACTGCACAGCACCTGGGCCTCGTGGCATTGCCCACTCCGTAAGGACAGGGACACTGCTTGGGTCAGGCATTGAAGTCTGCAGGAGATTCACGTGTCCAAGCTCTCCATGTTTTGTTCTGGTGGTGCCATCAAGGAGTGGATAAATCACTGCCTTTAACTGAAGCCAAAGCACTGACAGGGCCCAGCCTTTCCCTCGTACTGCTCTGCCCCAAAACAGACGTGGCCATGGGTGTTTTTCAGGCTGGAAATTGGCTTAAAAAAGTGGTTTTACTCTAGGAGAACGACGAAGCATGACAAGTGAAACACAAAAATCTTGTCCTGGCAGATGGGCGTGCTGGTGACTTGTGGTGAAGTGCATGAGGATGAGTGGCAGCTTGCAGGAGGTCTTTAGGACCCAAAAAGCCTGAATGCATTAAATATCTAATTTGTCTTGAAGATGGGAGAGCACCTTCTCCACAGGCTGCTGTAAGCAAATTCTGGAAGATGCCCATCCACTGCCCTGGGAGCAGGGGAGGCAGAGCTGGATGGGAGCAGGGGACCATACTGCAGCCTCCTGGGCTCCTTGCTGCAGCTTTCCCCCAGCCTCCTGCAAACCTGAGCGGGTCTCAGGTCTGTGCAAAACTCGATGGGGTCAAATGATGTGTTGGGTCCCAATGATACACACGTAAGCACTCTTTGTATTTCACCTTTTATATTTTATTTCATCAGGGTGATGATGGGATCCCTGGGGAACCAGGACTTATGGGCCCGAAGGTATGTTCTGCTCTGTGTCCATCTAATGTATGTGCTTGGCAGCATCTTTTGGTATCTGGTTTCCTGGCACAGTATCACAGTTGGGTAGAGAAGCACATTTCTCTCCTGACATTGGAAAAGAACCCTAAAAAAAAAAAGAACCCACCCCTTTGTGTTGATAGCTCTGCCTAGGAGAAGTTTGCAAGCGCAACTTGTTGACTATGGCAGAGAATTGCCATTTAGAGGCTCCTCTTGCAGAAATAAATCCGGGTGTTGCTGGGGGATGTGGATTTGCGCTGCCCAGACCAGGGTGCAGCAGGCTCTCCACGGGAGTCTTCTCCAGGTGCAGCAGTTTTGGGGATAACTTTATGGCTGAACATACCACCTGCAGCCAAACTGTTAAGCCTGAAAGCTTCATTTCTTATCTCAAAAACTCCCCTTTTGCACCTAGGCAACGTGACCTATTTCAGGCTAAAAGCAGAGCTTTGCTCACTCGCGTGTAAAAGCAAAGATAAAGCAAGAAAATTGTAACCTGAAGAAATGTGTTCTCCATCCTACCTTTATAGCATCTGTTGAAATTGTCTTGTTTTCAGGGAGAAAAAGGAAGCGTGGGTCCCAAGGGAGAGAACGGCACAGATGGCTTGCCAGGACCCAAGGTAAATAAAAATCCATTAGCTGGGAAGCGGGGCACAGTGCTACTGAGGCAGAGGGGTTTGGCTGAGTAGGTTTTAAGCCTTTGTCTTCTAAAGGCTCATAAAATGCCCAAACTGAAACAAAACAGCGGGATGTTAAGAGGTATTTTACCTTTTCCTGGTGATTTAACGAAAGCTGGATTCAAGCAGAGATCAGTATAAGAGTTTTTAAAAACCATCTCCTTACATGTTTTTCATTGAATTGCCTCTCTTTTTTTCCCTAAACCTCTGATCGCATTTTGATCCCATGTATCGCTGGCTGCGGTATCGCTTCAAAGCCCAGAGCAGTTACGTGCCGTCCCGTTCCATTGACCTTCACAACTGCCAAGAAACGCAATGAGACGGTTTTGATAGGTTAAGTGGTGATGATGAGGCCCGGACAGCATTCGTGGGCTGTTATTTCCCCTCTCAGCTGCTTCTTATTTAGAAGGCTCTGTATCCAGTCGTGTTCTCTGTCTCGAGCAGCCGGGGCTCCTTGTTGAGCAGGAAACTGTATATGATGCAGAAATGTGGGCTTGGGTGACCCGTAGCCATTTAATTTATTTTTTTTTTACTAAAACCATAGTAGCAGTGTTGGTTTGTTCCCCCTGGGACCTGCTGAATTGAGTTTTCCTATTGAAAGTTTATGCGTTTCTACCATTTTTTACTTTTTGGGGAGGCTTTCATTTGGCCAGCAAATGGATTTTCATGGGTATGGCAAAAGGTTTGGGGTTTGGTTCCTGAACTTTGTTTCAGGTCCCTGCTGCGGGAGCGCTACAGCTTTCCAAAACTTCCCAACTTTCCAAAGAAAAAAAAAAAAAAAGAGAGAGAGAGGAAAAAAAAAAAAGGAAAAATTTGTCATAGCCCTTTTCCTTAAACTTGCCCTCAAAAATGGTTTAAACGTGTGAGCTGAAACTTTCCACACGCAAAATTCAGCCTAAAGCAAAGGAGAGCCGTGTCAAAGCTCAGCACAAAGAGGGGATTTTGGCACGCTGGGAGCCGCCAGCGGAGCCGGGGCGCGGCATCGCTGTTACCGGCAGCTCAGTCGTCAGCGGGACACTCCGCTCTCACTGCAATGAGGAGTTCTTACTGTTGACAAGCTCACACTAACGTTATTTTTTGCAAAATATATTTGTTCTGAAGTCAAATCTATCCTTTTGCCTAGGAGCAGCAGTTCCTTGTTGGTGCCGTACTTTTTCTTCATCTAAAACACATCTTGGCATCTCATGTAGTTACAGTATTTTTAAGATAAGTATCCTATCTTTTCCTTGGTCTCTTTGAACCAAAAAATGTGATTTTTATTTTTCAGGGTGAACCTGGTGAGAAGGGAGGAATCGGCTCCATCGGACCCCGGGTATGGATGCTCGGGGATTTTCTTTTTCAGTTTGGAGTCATGTGTTTGCCGCGACCTGAGCTGTTCCCCACCACCTCTTTCTGCTTAGTATGTGGTTGAATCGTTTCAGGATCAGTTCAGTGCTAGAAAACAGAGATACTACATACTTAAACGAATCGTTATGCAGGTACCAGATGCTGGCATGGGAGATAACTCTGGGAAGTGCAGTCAAGTCCAATTTTCTTATCAACGTGACCGTCCCGTGACCCTTATTTTGCAAGAGGGAAGCTGTGAACAGGGGCAATCAAGTGATGATTTCTATGCGTTTCTCAGTTACACAAACGTGTGCCTTTCCGAGGTTAGGTTGAATGGCAGTTACCGCTGTCAGAGTAGGAATTGATGAAATTGATGGTGTTTGTAAGGTGATAATCCACCAAACACCTGGGTGTTGGGTCTTTGCTTTCATACTGCTGGCTTCTCAGGTGCTGCAAAAACTAAATAGGATTCGTCCCCGGTTGCAGGGTCCCCCCGGCCTGAAAGGGGAGCAGGGCGACACCGTAGTGATTGACTATGACGGCCGAATCCTGGATGCGCTCAAGGTAAGTCCCACACCAGAGCTGTGCTGATTCCTGCAGGTTAATGGGAAGGGGCTGGAAAAACCCCAGAAAACCCAGAGCTGGCTGGGAGGGAAGAGCTTATCATATCGCAGGGCTGAGGATATTTAGGGTGTACCAGCAAAAATGGTGGCAAAAGCTCAAGGCTGTGAACTCAGGCTGGGTACCAGGCTCATGGGACGAGGATGTGGGATGCAAGTTGATATTCTGCAGGTAAAAGCAACCTGACACAGCCCGTGACACCTAAATGCCTGATGCAACGAGTGTTTTCAGCCAAATTACAGCTTACCTGCTGCCACTGCAGGGTGTTATTCCCCCCTGCTGTGCTGCAGCCCAGTGTGGAGCCGCTGTTTTGGATGCGCATCCTCTGGAGCGGTTTTCTCGGCAAGCAGTCGTCGGGATGAGGGAGGATGGGGAACGGTGCCTGAGCCCTAACCTGCCCGGCCCAGCAGCACCCTGCCATTCTCATTAAGATAAAAGAAGCCGAATAGAATAAATACTTAATTACAGACACATTTGAGAACCATCCTAATTGTTTTATAACAGGCTGCAGGGATACACAAAGTGATGGTAATTACCGTTTGCCAGATGTCTGCACGGCATGCAGCTTTGTGAGTGGAGTTTGTGGAGTGCGGTGGTTGGAGAGGCTCCATCAAATGTCTGGGGACTTCATTTGCTGGGCCCAGACCCTCTCCTGTGTGCTGCATGTGGAGATTGCTGAGGGGCACCTCATTGAACATCGCTAATTTTGCTGCTTTTCTGCTTATTAGCCATTTTTGGTGTTTGCTCACTGACCTGTCTCCTGGACAGAGCTTTGGAAAGGGGTGGCTTTACATGGCTTCCAGCGTGATTAAACGTAACAGTATTTACAGTCATGGAAAAAGGTGCCTGGGGATATGATACAGTTCTGTTTTTCAGCTGAGAGAGACCATGAGTTTTGCTGTTTGAGATAATTTGCAAGTTGCAAAATAGTTGTTCATCTCAAGGCGGGCTCTGAGCCCAGCAGTGCCCAGGAAAAACACCTTCCTTAAGTGCGTAAGGTTTTCCTGCTGTTAGTGCTCACACAAACTCCTTTGTTTCTCCTCTTTAATTGCACCTCCCTGGCCGGTTGCTGCTGTTTTCAGCAGGATGCTTCTCCCCAGCCTGGGTAGATGGAGGGGGGAGAATGCAAAAAGAGGACCCTGTTCGGGGTTACAGCTCCAGCTAAAGGCATTTTGCCTCTTAAACACACGTACTGCTGCACCCGGCTGGCTCCGGCCATGTTTTCTTTTGCATGAGCATCTCCTGTGCCGGAGGGGCCCTCCTGTCACCTCATGTCAGCAGAGCTCCTCGTGGTGCTTGGGCAGCCATGGGTCACTCCAGTGTTGGTTGCAGATCGCAGTCAGGAGCTGCTCCCGACCCATGCCTGGCAGCACAGGGATAGTGTGCCATGTTCGTATTAGTCACGCTCATGCCCGGTTTGTGTGCTGTGTTTCAGGGTTCACCGGGTCCCCCAGGGCCACCGGGCCCCCAAGGCGCTCCAGGTCCCAAGGTGAGCCCAACCTCTGCCATGCAGATGGTGTTCCGTAGTGAGCAACGTGTTCATTAGCGGCTCTCCACGTAGTAAGTGTCTCCCAGGCCAAAATTAGGCAGGTGATGCTGGCTGCGGGGCTTGAGACTATGTATGATAAAGAAAATGCTATTTAACGCTTCCTCGGGCTGAAAATGGAGGCTTTCACACAAAAGGCCAAGTTTTGTTGACCTGTCTCTGGTCTCCAGCCTCTTCCAGAGGATGCTGTCCCAGAAACAAATCAGCTCCCAGTCGCACTCCTGCTGGGTGAAATCCCAGCCCTCCAAGATTTCCTCATTGCAGGTGGTGGGAGGCAGAAGTAAGTGGGAGAAGCCGTTGTGAGGAGGGGCCTGCAGTCCCAAAGGCTGTGCCAAGCCGTTCTCCAGCCCACCCCGCTGTGTGCCTCCTGCTGCCCCGGCACCGTGTCCAAGCGGGACCGCGCTGCCCTCCCGCTGCACGAGCAGCAGCCAGTAACCTGCAGTCACCTTGTAGCTTCTTTAAAAGAAGAATTTAACTTGCAGAAAAGCATCTCTTGGAAGGATGGGATGGGGCAGGATTTTGGTGCCTCTCGAGGTCTCTGTGTTGCCCAAATTGGGATGAGCTGGTAATTGTGGCACATCACTGAAACCTTGCTGCTGCTCCTGAGCCTGGCAATGCCAAACCCATAACCCCAATATTTGATACACATGAATAACTCATTTCCTTGCAAAATGCTTTCCTGAGGTGATTTCTTGGTTTAACTTCCCTTTTTTTTTTTTTGTCTCCAGGGAGAGCTGGGCTTGCCAGGTCCACCTGGGCTGGATGGTGAAAAGGTGCGTGGGGGGCATGGCTGGATCGAGCGAGACCTTGCAGGAACAGAGTTTAAAAGGAGTTTATTTGGTGTCTGGGAGAGCTGGTGCTGTGAAAAGCAAATCTTGAACTAATTGCCCATTGCTCAGCCATGAGCACCCAGATGCTGCTCATGGACACGTCTGCTGAGCTAACGGCGCTTCTCTTTTATGAGTGCTTCATCAGACGCTGTCTCAAATTCTGTTATAAACTTTCCCAACCCAAAATGGCTGCGATTCCTGCTACAGCCCAGGCAAATTCTGCTGCACCTGCAAAATTGGTGTATGTGAGTTTTAACGTTAAAACATGTTGTCATGAGCTCGTGCTGCAATATGGAGAGAAACAAAAGAAAGGCAGAAATGGCTGTTGTGGTTTGGTTTCTTTAAAGTTTTCTCCTAAGCAAGTTGTTTTCTGTAAACTTCCAGGGTCCCAAAGGAGCAAAGGGTGACCAGGGCAACGTGGGGATCATGGGACAGAAGGGAGAGACAGGAGAAATGGGCTTATCAGGTCCACCGGTACGTCCCCTCTTTCTGTCTCTCGCCGTCTGCTGCTTGGTTCTTTGATGTATTGGTCTCTGCGAACGCGCAGTGGATGTGGCTGGGTTTGCTGAGCTAAGCAATGGCCTGGCCATACCGCCTTACTGCGGAGCTGGAGAATGAGGGAGCTTGGAATTTTCTTTGCTAATGATGATGGTGACGGTTTATTCAGAAGGTGATCGAAGCCAGTACAAAGGAGGAGGAAACCTCCTTTTCTCAAGCAGTCCCATGGGGATGAGCAAGAGCTTTGCTTGAGCCAAGGCTGGAGTTTAGAGGAAGACAAATGTATTTTGTTTTTGCTTCCCTGGAAGATGCACCACATCAGCATTATGCTTTTATCTTTTAGGGAGCAGAAGGGCCAAAAGGCGACAGAGGAGAAAAAGGAGACACTGGGTCACCGTGTTTGCAGAATAATCACGTAAGATCGCGGCACCATAAAACCTCTCCCTGACACGGGATCAGGTGAAGTCAGGGGGCGCAGCCAGAGCCGCCGGTTCCATATCCACCAGCGGCGGGGAACAAAACCCAGCTGTTTTCTACAAGAACTTTCAGATGTGTTCAAATGTGGTTAATTTGTTAGGGAAGAATACTTCGCAAACTCAGCGCCACAAAGTTACTTTAGATTTTGTATTGATGGCTGAGATATTGGACGCGGCTGTTACAATTACCTCTTGTTCTAAAAACATAGTGGGCTCCTTGCAGTTTGATGGGATTTCTGTATCTTTTTTTTTGTTATTCACGCCTTTTGCTTAAGAGTAAAAAGTGGTGGGGTTTGGTAGTTGGTTTTTTTGTTTGTTTTTTTTTTTTAAATAACACAAGAACTCTATTTTGGGGTTTGCTTTTTCTTTTTTCGCTGTTTTGGGTTGATTTTTGGTTTTTGGGTTTTTTTTTTTTTAAATCAAAAGGCTGGTTTCTTCCAGTCTGTGCAGAAAACTGCATCATTTTCCGTTACATCCATTTTGCGACTGGCAAATCCACAGAGTAGCGTGGGTCACACCTCTCATTTCAGAGGCTAGCTTGATTCTGTGCTTACTTAGATTCATTTATTCATAAATCCTACAAGCAGCTCTTTGATTAGCAGATATTTTGAGTAAAGCCATTAAATCAGAGAGCATAAAATCATGATTCTGGGCTGTGTGAAGTTGCCATTCCCGAACTGTCCTCTCTCTGCCCAGCCCTGTTAATGTGCTATTTAATTCCCTTCTGCAGATCATACCTGAGCCTGGACCCCCCGGATTACCCGGCCCCATGGTAGGACTCTGGAAAGCAGCTTGTGAAATTGAGCATGGCTGCAGATTGTTATCGCATGTGATTAGTTAAGGACGAGGGTGGTTTGCTCTGTTTAATTGCTGTGGGCTGCTGTGAAACCGGGGAAAAAATCAGGGAAGATCTACAGCATTGGGTGCTGCCTTTGGAGGAATGGAAGCACCTGATTTAGGAGAGTATATCAACGTTTGTGGCACCGTTTGCAAATATCCAAGTTGCTCTTTGGGGTGGGGAAAAGGTAAAATACTGTGGGATGGGAAAAGCTGTTTCCTCCGTCATGGTGTCTGTATTCCCACAAATTTGCCCCAGTCGGCAAGTTTGTGCCATCAGTTGCGGTGGGAGAGGAAGCGGGCGGTGCGGAACATGCAGCTGTCTGAGGTGTCTGGTACCTACGATGCTCAAAAAGGCCGAGGAGCCGTCAAGGGCATTGGGAAGGTCAGGATGCCTCTGCTGCATCCAAGATGCACCTTGAGAGACCACGTTCAAAACCAGGTGGCGTTAACCCAGGAAGTGTCCCCAGCCCTGCAGGGCTCTGGGGGGTGTGGTGACAGGGGGCTGCCCTCCAGATCTTGCTGTCACTTGCTTCAGCAAAGCTCTTGCAGGGCTCTCGCCCCCCAGAGCTCCTGCTGCAGAGCTTTATCATTGCACGTCACACAAAGCGGTCCTTTTCAGTTTGTCTCCCCCCTGATCTGACATCGCAGGAGCAAACGGTCTGCCACCTGTCTTGAAAAAGAAATATTTGGCCATTGTCACCCCATAATTTGAGGAAGAAGGAAACCTTGGGGTTTGTTTTCAAATTCTGTTTTTTCAAAAGCACCATTGTCTTTCCCACAGGGTCCTCCAGGAATCCAGGGACCTAAAGTAAGTCAATAAATTAAATGTCACCCACTGTTTCCAGGCTGCCAGTGCATTATTTACAGGCTCACAAAGGCCTGTCAGCTCTGAGAACTGATTTTTTTTTTTGTCGCCGTTTGTGGCAACACATCCCTTGGTTGTGCTGTTCAGCAGTTGGCGTTTTGGAAAACAAGCCTTTTTTTGCTTCCAAACACATTTACAATCTTAACCCCTCCTCCAGCATGGAGTCCTGAGGGCCGGCAGCACAGGCAAGTCAGGGTTTCCAAACCCAGAGGCTTAAAGCTGTTATTTTCAACACTTTTCTTTATGGTCCAGTGGAGAGGAAAACGTTAAGGGCAGGGCGCGGGTATAAGCATCCCAGAGACATGGGAGGAGGCGGCGGATGCGTGGGCTGGCTGTTGCGCGAAGCTGCCAGGTTTTCTTGGTTGATGCCATTTCTTTTATGCAGGGCTTGGATGGTGCAAAGGGAGAAAAAGGTGACAGCGGTGAGAAGGGGGACCACGGCGACCCTGGACCCGCTGTGAGTTGTCTTCCTGTATCTCACTTCTGGCCATTGACAGAACCCTGCCTTACAGCAACCATCCCAACGCCTTGTTTCTTTTATTCCTTAAGGGTCTCCCCGGTGCTCCAGGGCTCATCGGTTTACCCGGTACCAAAGGAGAGAAGGTAATTGTCGGTGTGGGAAAGGAGCAATGATGTTGTGGTGTAATCCCAAAATAAGGGCTGATAAAATCCCTGCCGCAGTGGGTCCAGGCACACCAGTAGAGCCAGGTGTACCGGCACTATCCCGAGCTTCCCTCGAGTCCTGAGGGCTGCTGGGCAAACCCATGCTGTCGCTACCCTGTATTTCACCAACTGGATGTAAGTTTGCCTGTAACAGCAAACTCAACACGGCACATCGTAATTTTTATTTTTATAACTGCAGGGAAAGCCGGGAGAGCCAGGATTGGATGTGAGTATGGAAAACATTAATTGTGATATGTAGAAGCATGAACAACATGCACGCCATCGAATTGCTTGAGATTGTTGGAAAGATATGCAGCTAACGCTGCATAGACTACTGTCCCTTAAACGCAGTGCCTGCAGAACGCTGTCTGGAGGAAAGGGCTTAATTCAGGCCAGTTGCTGGACAACTTCCACTGCACAGCAGTAACTGCTCAGCTAAAGATGCTGCGGGGGTTTCCCTTTCCAATTGAGAATATTTGTGTTGGATTCAGCGAAACAAAAATCTCTTGATAGATGTAACGTTACTGGGGTAGGTAAAGCACTAGCTGTCCCAAGAAACTGCTGACAGACAAACAGCAAGAAAATGTCATATTCTTCACCACGGGAGGGCGGGTCGATCGCTGGAGGTTACTTATGTTGAAGTGAGATGCTGGGACAGTCATACCCTAAACTTAAACCTCTCTCTTTTTTTTTTTTCCTTTCTTTCTCCACCCCTTAAAAATTGTCACAATAGGGTTTCCCAGGTCTTAGAGGAGAGAAAGGAGAGAGAAGCGAAAGGGGCGAGAAGGTGAGTGAGTTATGGTTGTGGAGATGCTGGTGGGGGCAGGACTGGCCGCTCTTTTTGGCAGGCAGCGATGCTTCTCCGGGTGCTGGTTCCCTCCCCGGCTTGGCTGTGTTTCTCAGGGCACTGGTGTAAGGCGGCTTCTGCGGCACAAGTATTTGCGTGGTCCCAGTGTAGGGCAGGACAGGCAGTTAATTCCTACCCACTTGGGCTTTCTGCAAGCCTGTGCCTCCCCCAGCACAACCATTGTGGGCAAATGGAGCAGGCTGACAGCTCTGGGTTGTGAAGAATCGCTAGTTTTGGTTTATAGACCTTGAAAACGGATCCAAGTCAAAGGTTTTGTTACAGGCATTCTTAAATAAAGGGGTGCCCAGTCGGAGGCAGGAGCCCAGCTGAGCGTGGGGCAGCGGCTGGAAGCTGGTGCTCCCACTTGCTGTCAGATACCAACCCGGTTCCTAGCAGAAACCGGTCACTTAGTCATTCAGTTATAAAATTACCTATTAAAATATCTCCACCCAGCTTTAACTGGAGGTTTTTCACAGTGATTTAGTTACTCAGTTGAGGTTTCACTAGTGCAAGCGTCCCTGCGCTGGACGAGGTGGGGGACTCCACCGTGCCATGCAAGTTAAAGCCGAGGGGTTCCCCCTCCTGTTCCTGATATTTTTCCTGTTGTGCCAACAGGGCGAGCGAGGAATACCGGGGAGAAAAGGAGCCAAAGGGCAGAAGGGGGAACCAGGTCCCCCCGGACTGGATCAGCCTTGTCCTGTGGTACGTCTTTTATTTCACTCTTTCTAAGCGCCCGGTGCTGGGACTGAAAGGGGATGCAGCTTCGCAGCCAGGGAAAGGGAGGGAGGATTTGGTAGTTCTTTATTTCGCAGTAAATCAAAGCAGATGGTTATTGTTTTCTCACTTTTCTTAATGGTTTGTTTTATCTGAACTGCTGGAAGTTCACTGCTCGCTGTAAGGGCTCCTCTCTGGCCAGATGGGAGCAAGCCACAGCAGTAAAAATAAAGAATCTTTGTGTGAAGACCTTCTTATTGTAGTGGGGAACAATGGGCTTCAGTAATGCTCTTCTCGGGAGATAGCGTGCTCTGGTGAAGCTGCTGGCCTGGCTTTTGAGTACGTTTGAAATATCGGGGAGTAACTCAACACAGTGGATGGGAGGTGATCAGCCTGGAGAAGAGAAGGGTCCAGGGAGACCTTATAGCGGCCTTCCAGTCCCTGAAGGGGGCCTACAGGAAAGCTGGGCAGGGGCTGTTGGCAAGGGCACTTAACAATAGGACGAGGAGCAATGGTTTTAAACTAGAGCAGGGTAGGTTTAGGTTAGACATTAGGAAGAAGTTCCTTACAACGAGGCTGGTGAGACACCAGCCCAGGCTGCCCAGAGAGGTGGTGGAGGCCCCATCCCTGGAGACATTCCAGGCCAGGCTTGATGAGGCTCTGAGCAACCTGATCTAGTTGAAGATGTCCCTGCTGACTGCAGGGGGGTTGGACTAGATGGCCTTTAAGAGGTCCCTTCCAACCCAACACATTCTATGATCTGAAAACAAGGTCAGCTCCATCCCTTCATCTCCGCAAAACCAGCGAGGGATGAGCCTGGCTCCGGCTCTCCTGTGGGGGAAGCGGGTCGGAGTTGATAGCATCTCAGCGCTGTCAAAGATCAGCGATGTTTGGAGCTCCCCAGGATGACAAGAAGCGTCTCTGGGAGGGAGAAGAGACCTCCCTGTGTTTCTCCAGCCCAGACAGCAGCGCCTGGCTCAGATCTGTCCCTCTCGGGCACTGCTGTGCAGTGGGTACGCAGAGGCTTTCCAGGAAACCGCCTGGTGTTTGAGCCTGAGGATCTCCCAAGTCCCCTTCCAGAGCCCCTCCTTCCTTTGGTAGGGCCACAAAAAATAAAAAAAGGCGGGGTGGGGGGTGTGCATGTGGAATCTATACCGGTTTATAAGAAGTTATCTGGCCTGGTAAAATCTACCTCCTCTTCGTTACCATTTTTTGTATGACTAAAACCAGAGAAATCCCTTCCCGAAAACGCTTTGAGGGTGCACGATGCAAGAATGATTCCTATCAACTACTGAACTAAAACTATTTAAATGTAGCTGTTAGCCCCTAGTTCAGCTGCACCTAACTAGTAGTGCCAGGTACCTCCTCCAATGTGCTCCAAAAGACCCATTTCTTTCCTAAATGCGTGACTTTTTCTGTGCGCCAGCACAGCGATGGCCACCAGAGCTGCCGTACAGCCCTGCCCTACCAGCAAAGAGCTCCTTCAGTCAATACGCTTTATTTTGCTTTGAAGATTCAATGTGAACTACAATTAATTATTGCGTTTCTGATGGATCACCTTTCCTCCCTCAACATGCTGGATGATTTAACCCTCATCTTTTTCACTGCGCTGTTACAAACGGGAACCTCTGGTTTGTGTATAGAAGATCTTTCCCAGATGACAGACTCTACGTGTCTGTGAATTCCCTGCCGTAAAACAACTCTGACTTGCCGTGTCATCAGAAATGGAGGTGTAAAGTTCTGGACCCGTCCTCCTCCTCCTCTGCTGGAACACGGGTGTCTAACTCCTGTGTCCTTTATCATTCTCAACTCTCAAGCAGTTATTTTTTCAAACAGGCAGATCGTAGCATGGCAGGCAGCAAAGGGGACCCAGGTGTACCAGCCCTGGCGGGGGTGAGCGTGCCCTGCCCGTTGGTACGGTATCTGCTCGCTTGCTTTCTTGCATGGCTTGTGTGTGTTTCTGCTGTGGCCAAGCCCCATCCCAAGGAGCGAATCCCTCCAGGGAGAGGAAGGACACAAGGCAGCAGAGCTGGAACAAGGCATTTCACTTTGGCACTCGGGGAAGGGCACCGGTCTGGCTGAGTGAGAGAGCGCTGTGCAGCGGGTACACAGAGGCTTTCCAGGAAACCGCCTGGTGCTTGAGCCTGAGGAAGGTGGATCTCCAAAATCCCCTTCCAGAGCCCCTCCTTCCTTTGGTAGGGCCCACAAAAAAAAAAAGGGGGCACCAGTCTGGTTGAGAGAGTGCCTTGGGACACAGTCCTGAAGGGCAAAGGGGTCCAGGAAGGCTGGATGCTCTTCAAGAAGGAAATCTTAAAGGCCCAGGAGCAGGCTGTCCCCAAGTGTCGCAAGTCTAAAAGGCGGGGAAAATGGCCAATCTGTATGAATAAGGAACTTCTGATGGGACTTAAGAATAAAAGGAGGGTTTACCACCTTTGGAAGAAGGGACAG
>VXBH01006691.1:7083-120895 GCA_013400035.1 Rynchops niger
CCCTTGGCCGGCCTCCGCGCCGGCATCTTCCCCTCGATCGCCGGCAGGCACGGCAGAACCGGGGTGGCTGAGGAGGGCCGGGGCCGAGGCCGCAGCCCCGCGGGCCTCGGCGGCGCCGGGGCCGGATAGCTGTAACAAAGCCGCCCGCTACCCGCCTCCCCACGGCGAAAGGAAGGCAGGGGGATGCGGTCGCCCCGCCGGCGGGAGGGGGCTGCCGGGATGCCGCCAGGCCGCGGCTCGGCGGCCGCCCGGGCCCCGCGGGGGAGGGAGCGGGCTGCGGGGGAGCCCCGGGCCCCACCGAGCCCCGGCCCGTGCACCCGTGATAGGTAAATCCTATTTCGAAGCCCTCCCCGTACGGATCCGGGGGGGCGGGAATGGTCCTGCAGCTGTTGCGTTTTAACCGCTGTTCCCGAGAAAGCGCCACGGAAGCGGTGCTTTCAAATGCCAGTTTTGGTTTTTTGGGTTTTTTTGGTTTTTTTTTTGTTTGTTTGTTTGTTTTTTTAATTCACTCACGCTTATTATCCCTGACAGTTATCAGTGCCATCGACCTGAGTATGAGCCAGCCTTTATCATTTTCTCAATTATCCTGTCTATTTGAAAGCAGTTAGGCGCGATCAGCTCTACATTTCCTACTTTTCCGGCAATTTTACTTTGTGCTTTGTCCATCACAATGAATTCAGGAATGTTTTCATAGGAAAATGTGGTTACAAAAAAAAGTAAATGAAATGAAAATTTGAAATATACACAGTAGTTACCAGAGAACCAGTGATGTGAAACTCTACCAGCCCAACGAAAACACGGTAATGACAATGACAGGGAAAATGGACACATTAGACTTATTCTTGCGTGATCCAGGTCCTGGTTCTTATTATGAGACAACGCCTCACACTTTGTTTTCTTTTCTGAGTCACGTGAAGGCAAAAGCAAGCAGCACATCACTCCTAACTACTTTGTATTCTACATCTGTCTTCTGACATAGATATCTCTACCAATATATGGGCAACTAAATGGGTTTCTGTAGACACTGTTTCTTCAGAAAAACCAGACGGCAACTATATTAAATTAATGTACATCAAAATACACCATAAATTTTGTATAGCTCATAGCGTATTCTCAAAGCCCTGGGCTCAAAATGCTGTCTGTATGTAAGTCCATGTCACTTTTGGGCTTCAACAGAAGGAAAGAATTTGCTTTTCAGCCCTTCTGCACGATACTAGACAAACTGCTCCAGATACAAGCATATGTGGCTGTATTCCAAAGTAGGTCAAGCTGTGAAAGTCATTAACACTCTTCCATCTATCTGAAGCTTTAAAACTTCATTCTGGTTCTTTTCTGTGTAATGGCACTTACGATGTAGCTTAAACATGCTTAATGTGCAAATGATCGGGGTGCAACTGATTACTCTCACACAAATTTTCCCTGACTCCCTACACTTCAGAGAGTACTACTCTGATGTGTCATTGCAATAAATCTGTTTAGATTTCCATTAAAGGCTCAGATTTGGATGATCAGATACAGGTTGGTGTTGATTTGGGCATTCTTAGGTACATCTCTCTCTTCTGCGGTACCCTGACTTGGCATTGATAACATAATGCCTACTTTACTTTCTGAAACAAGATGAAAAGAGAAATAAGAATGTGTAATGCCAAGAGTTTCATAACATGTATAATTATTTGTGCTTTGTTTTTGGTTATCGTGACATTTTTATGATGGTAAGATGAGAAACCGAGAAGATAAGAACCGTTAGCTAATGAATTATTCTTAGTGGATTTGCAAGCTGTAAAAGCCCTTTGATGGTGTGACACAAGTGCAGACTGTCTTTAAGTTAAGGCTTCTCATCTGTCAAACTAAAAAGCTACATAAATCATACACTAGATTTTCAAGTTCCTCTCCCTCAAAATGGATCTTGAGAATGTTCTTGTGCCCAATGCTTGAAAAATGCTATTTCCACTGAGCAAAATGTTAATCCATATCAATCGTTTAAATCACCTTGACTTCCCTCCAAACATAAATGGCAGCGATCACAACAATAGTAAAATATAAAGCATTTGCAGAAATTCAGCACTACTGCTTTCCAGTAATTACAAACCTGTTGATTTCTGTCCTTATATTTCTGATGTATTCGTATTATATGTGATGCTACAGGAACAGTTTTTTATTAACAGTTCCTGTGTCTTTGGTATGATTTAGGATTCTTTTCTATTTTCCCCAGCTATAACTCTGCCTGTAACTGAATAGAATTGCGTGCACACTAGAAAATAAACACATTTCATAGAGGAATTGCCACGTCTGTCTTCACAGATGATTACACACTACAGACATGACGCTGATAAGGAATAGGGTAGCTTTTCAGAGCCACGCACTGAGGCAATGGGTAGTTAACCTTCAACAGACTCAAAAATAGAGAAAAACAGCATGCTTTTCTGGAGCAAATGGCTGTCTTTTCTCCTCTTTCCAACTCTATTGCTTCCCTGCCCCCTTCGGACCCATCTCATATCTCCTTTGCCAAAAAGTTAATATGAAAGAAACCAATGCGACAGGAACTCATACAAAATGACTTTTGACCAAGTGGGCGTTCCTACTGTCTTCGCTAGGGCTCTAATAACATCCTGCAACAGAGATGTGCAGTGCACAACTCATGGCAGCACCTTTCCGGACTGAGAAACATGTTTTTAAAGTTAAGTTACAACGTATCTGAGGCAAAGCTATTATTGGGTGAAAGCTGGAAAAGTATATTACTCTCATGTGGAGATTAGGACCTAAAAATAACTGAAGTAGCACTAGAATATTAAAACTTCCAAAGAATATTTATATTATGTTCTTGGAAAAGGTTTCACTGGAGAAAAAACAATTTTCGGTCACCCCCAGAAATTATTTAGTAAAAAAGCTGCAAAATGCTATGAACAGTAAAAATAATTTACCATAAAAATAAATTAGACATCCAAAATTTCTAATCAATACTCTTAAAGTTCTGTATAGGCTGAAAATATATGTCATGCTGACTGACATAAGGGTGCACCCTCTCTAAGAGGGATTTTCAGCTGCTCTAACTTTGGACGTTGGTAACTCAACAAAAGAGGCCATATACTTAATTTAATTAATTAGACATTAATATTAAAAAGCAATATACATTTTGCCTGGCAGTATTACTTAATTCCCACACAATTACTTAAGAAGTAAGAGTACAAGTACAGAAAAAGCAAAATAAAACTTTTCAACAAACAGTAAACAAAGAAAATAAAGCAATCTTCCAGCACTTCTCAACTCCTTTCTCTTCCTTTTGGTTATCATTTACAGCAAACAAAGAAGGACTTGATGAATCATCACTGAAGGTCATCATCTAGCACCGTGTGATCAGCAGTAGAGTGAACGAAGCGCAGTGCCCTTTGAGAGGGTAACTTTCCTTTACAACAGCTAGAAGTGTTAAAAGACAATAAATGCTGTTCTATATTATATGAAGATTTCATATTTTCCCAGCAATTCAATTCTCTGCAAGACAATGGGCCAAGCTGAATACTCAAAATAAGAGTTTCTTTGCCATGACCATTATAAAGCCAAACATAAAAAGGTTAAAAGGATCAACTGGAAGAACATTCATGTCAAATGGAAATGTAACGTTTCACAAGACTTCTGGACAGATTACCATACAGCAGGTGAAAGTATTAATTGAAAGAATCACCCTAGGTGCCAAAATCTGCAGGACATATTCTCTGGCCTGGCCTGCCTCTTTTGTGCTGCACAAAAGACTTAATGAGAGTGAAAACCATCTGCAGCTCCCCAGCTGGTGATTTTTGTGACATAGAAGAGTCCCTGAGTGACTGTGGAGTTGTCCACCCCATGGGAGGCCACACGCCCCTGCAATCTGACCAGAGAGAGGGGAGGACACAGTGGGGGAAAGCACGCCTGGGGTTTGCTGCTTCAGTCGCCTGCAGCTGGTCCATGGGCCTTGGGAGCTGTTGCCATCTGGTACAATCTGGTGCCAGGGCAGTCATTTATGCAGTCAAGGGGCTTCACAGCAGCTCTCCACCCTTCTGGTGTACAGAGAAGAAACCCACTGCACAGGGCCATCTGGGCTAATCTGGTTAGAGCTCAAATCTGCAGACCCTAATCTGGCAAAACTCCCATGGATATCTCTGAGCGCTTACCTGAGTTGGCCTTCTGGTCTCAGACCTAGAGGAACATTAATTCATAGAGCAAATAAACACATGGCCAAGTTTTCATTTAAAAAAATTCAAACCATTAGTGAGAAGTATATTAATTGCAAATATTAAAATGATCTCCTACCAATAACATTTTATGAAATTATGGAAATCGTTCTTGGGTAGAGAAATGAAATTTGCTGCAGTTCCTAATGCTTCCAGATAGTTACTGAAATGTGCATCAAGATCACTGAATTGGGGTTAAAGTTATGATGATAAAAGCAATTGTCAGTTTCCGTTGGTACTTGCAGTGATTTAATTTTAGAACTGTACCCTTAGGCAAGTAATATAGGATTAGATCCATACACACTGCATCCAAAGTCATACTGAAATGTCACATGTAAAACACACTTTCATGATCTTGCTATTTGACTTACAAATGTGTCAGTCCAATCCACAGAGAAAGCCTGCAGTATATGTAGGCTGTATTGAGGTAGTATGTTACTGTATCCATGGACCATGCTTTTGTAAATTCAGAAAGCTTCCATAACTGATTAAAATGAACGCGTTGTTCTTCTGGAATAGTCTTGCTGAAGCAAATAAAAGGCGTCTGAGGTGAAACAGTCCAACATCATGTTGAGAAGACAAATGATACAAAGTTTGTGAAGGTATCAAGACATTAGTGAGGCTGAAAAGAGGATCATAAATCTGTATTAGAACCCTGGAGAATTTAAAGATCTGTACTGATAGTAGTGGAACAATTCCTCATTTTCCCCAGTGAGGGGAGAGCTGAAAAGGCTCAAACAGGTGGCAGAGAGCTGCCATATCACTACTATCACTAGGATTCAAATCCCAGAGTATGTACCTGGTGCCCCTCTTCACATCAGTTTACACCTCTCTAGACAATAACAATGGTTATTTGAATTACATATTTGGTTAATAATTTGACTAAAACTCCTCAAATGATCTCTTTAGGAGTCTTACCACTTCCCACAACAGCAACAATTACCACATAGATGCGTTTAGCAAGCAAGTACAGCAGATATTAAGTGAGCAAGCTATACTACCAATGAATTTTCTTTAAATGATTTGAAGAAAGCAGTAATTTCTTTGGCAACCAGGCAGCAGGTTACCCTAGTGACATTAATTCGTTCTGCATCCTACATAGGATTGAATGTGGAATTAGCAGAGCTGGAAAATGCCTCTGCAGCTGTGGCAGAAATAATATACTTTCTCACTGTAAGTGGAAGGTTCTCTATAGGAGACGCTTGTGCTTCACTGCTCTTTACCAAACAGGGTAACAAAAATATACATTTCACTAACAGGCTTGATCAGCAATGGAAACTCAATTTACCATGAACTGAGAAAGAACTGTCAAATGCTTGAGCCACATTTATCCTGCACACAACAAATAAACATTAATGCTAGAAAAATAAACTACTCTGAAAGGCTGAAGAATCAACCAAGAAGCTTTTTGCCTGTGCCTAATCCAGCTAAACCTTCTTAAAGTCCCATTCAAAACAGATACTTGACGTGATTTCCATCCACAATAGCTTTCTTACCCATTATATCCTCTTCCATTTATGAAAGGACTATACATTTATATTTAAGAATCCACAGAGTTGTCTAAAGTACAGACACTGAAACTTATTTTGGCTAAGAATTAAATTCAGAATGGTGAAAATTACTAGGGCTTTACCGTCCACAACTCTCTTGCTGATTTCATAGGAAGAAGGTTTTCTTTCAGTGAATGCGTAATATACAAATGATGGTCACTTTAAAGCCAGTTTTCAGTCAGTTTTCTTTGTAGAAGTGTTGCTGTAACCATATCCAGTACCATTACAAAGATAACTGCAAAATCCTACCAGCCATTAATATAATCTCACTCCCTGTTGAGGCTCAAAGCAAAAGGAAGAGCTTGTATTTTGATATTTTAACCCTGCTCTTATTGCAAGGTGTTATACAACTTCCATGTTAATTTACCTAGTGTCTTTCCCTTGGCATCACATGTCAAGAATGACTTGGGGGTACCGGTGGATGAAAAGCTGGACATGAGCCAACAATGTGCGCTTGCAGCCCAGAAGGCCAACTGTATGCTGAGCCGCATCAAAAGAAGCGTGGCCAGCAGGGCGAGGGAGATGATTCTCCCCTTCTACTCTGCTCTCGTAAGACCGCACCTGGAGTACTGCATCCAGTTCTGGAGTCCTCAGCACAAGAAGGACATGGACCTGTTGGAGTGAGTTCAGAGGAGGGCCACCAAGACGATCAGAGGCCTGAAGCAGCTATGCTATGAAGACAGGCTGAGAGAGTTGGGGTTGTTCCGCCTGGAGAAGAGAATGCTCCAGAGAGACCTTATTGTGGGCTTTCAGTACTTAAGGGCTTATAAGAAAGATATGGACAGACTTTTTAGCAGGGCCTGTTGCGATAGGACAAGGGGAAATGGTTTTAAACTAAAAGAGGGTAGTTTTAGACTAGACATAAGGAAGAAATTTTTTACAATGAGGGTGGTAAAACACTCAAACAGGTTGCCCAGAGAGGCAGTAGATGTGCCATCACTGGAAACATTCAAGGTCAGGTTGGATGGGGCTGTGAGCAACCTGATCTAGTAAAGATGTCCCTGCTCACTGCAGTGTGGTTGGACTAGGTGACCTCTAAAGGTCCATTCCAACCCAAACTATTCTATGATTCTATGATACATTCATTTAACAGTAGCCCACTGGGCACCTCCACTGTGTGAGTCAATGCTTTTGTTCATAAATGAAGCATTCATAAAACAACCACAGGTGTAGAAAGAGGCCTGGAGGTGTACCTCTCTCTTAGAAAGTTTACATAAAATATAAATAACTTTTTTTAACATGTTCCTCTGCCTTATATTAGAAAGATTTTACAAAACTCAAAATTCTTACTCAGATTTCCAACATCTGTTGTATTACAAAAAAAATTAAGCAAACAAAAAATTTGACTGTTGAGGCTTATAGATTCTGAATACCCAGACCTGGCAATGTGGTGGTGTAGCAACTATTATGACCAACAACGGGGACCTCAGCTGAACAACACATAAAAATAAGGGCTCAAAACTAAAGGCACAATGAGGCATAGTACCATATGCTACAAAGTGCATTAAGCACGCACTTCAATTCAAACACAAACTTTGCTGCTTAACTGAAGAGGGACAAATTTAAACATGTACTTCAAGTTAAGCCAAACACCAACAGGCAAAACCATCACATGTATCTGTGAAAAAAAAATCTCATTCAAAAGTCAAAAACCACTCAGAAGAGTGTGCTGTCACATACAGAAGAAATGGTAGCAGCAAAGAACATTAGAGGAAGCAACAATATGAGAAATCTTCACACTGACAAAGAACAACAAACAAATATTTGGGTTTAGAGACTAAATAAAAATACAGTACAGAGTGTAGGAAATAAGGCCCAAATAAGAACTCCATAGCCATCAACAGCACAGCTAACTGCTGAGCCTTGTACCCAAATCTGCCTGTATTACCTGTAGAAAAGAGTGGTGCTGTATACTGCTGTATACTGCTGAATATGCAGTAGCTCTTGCTCATGTAATCTTCGTGCTCAAGACTAAACCTGAAGCCCCACAGGTGCTTTGGAAGAGCAGAGCCAAGAACAGGAATTCTTGAGACAAACATCAAAAACTCAAAGTTCAGAAAAAATAGTTAGAGTAAGACCAGTCCAGAATATGGCTGCACAAACTCTCTAAAAACTGAAGCACGGTGAAAATAAATCTCTACAAGTATTTACAGTTTTAAATATCCTGATATCCAGATGACACACTGCAAGGAAATCTGGAGTGCAGTTTGAACAGATCAAAGTCACTCTTATCCTGGCACATTTGGATCAGGAATATCTGTCAGGTTTCAGTTGAGCTCACACCACTGTATTAGGCAACCATTTAAATCCTATGCAAGATTTTGGCCTGGTATGTGATTTCAGAGCAGGAATCCAAACTACTGCATGGCAATCATTCCAGTTGTTTTACAAGGTGACTTTAGACATTTCATTCGCACTCCATTTATCCAAATACTGTTTTTAATAAAGGCCCACTTTCTAATCTCTGAGGCAAAATACCAAACCATGTATTATGAAACTTGGATTTACAAGTAGACAGACTGAAAGCACGGACATAACAGCACAGCCCGCGTACTATACAATGACAGGTATCCAGCTCTCCGTAGCAAGGTTTTGCCTGATGATGGACTGATGGCATCATGCACTTGCAACCTGCAGGAGCTATTCTCCGTTGCCTGGTATCTTGTATTAAATGCTACCGCCCGATTTTCAGTGAGGTCTGAATGTGTTGTACAGATTGTAACTATAGATTTTTTTAGACAAGACTGCGTAGAGTGCTATCATTATTTTATGAAGAACAGTCCTGCAATGACAGAGTGCAGCCTACACATGCAAAAATTCATCTCACCCGAAGGACTCTAGTTCAGGGGACAAAGATACCATTACTTGACAAGAGATACTGGAGACTTTTGATCATGTGAGTTAGGCTATGTAAGTGATCTGGTTATTATATGACCAGATTACTGCAAGGTGAATATTCTGCAAGATGAATATTTTCTACCTGGATTTTACCGGTGAATAGGAAAAGGATTCTAAATTCTGAAAAGTCTGTTCTGATCAGATTTGAATAGAACACTTAATTCTAAGCTAATGCAACTTATTAAGCATGAGTGGAATTAATTTCCTAGCAAAAAGCTGAATGCAGCAGGAAAAAAAAGGGAACAAATGTTACTTAGTTTAGCCTTGATGGCTAATTCAATTCATTTACTACATTATTATCAAAGGTGTCTGAATAACTTCAGTAAAGGATTGTAACATATAACTGCAGAAAACATCATCTCCACATAATATGCCTATGAATAATGAATGCTATTTAGGCATCAAGCCACCACTTTCACACAAAGGCTGGTATAACATTCTGAGAAAAACAAAATATTCCAAGTAATGTAACTATTTAAAAACCATTAGGAGGATTACAACTTTGTATATTTTAGAGAATATCATTAGTGTATATTTTTTAAACCTCTTAATTTCCCTCAAGTTACATATGATTTGGAGAACCTTGTTGAAGCTAATATTTATTTGAGGTATTAGGTCTATTTTTTCTCTGAGAAGTGCTAGGTTGACACATGACCAGAAAGTGGCAGGAAAAGAATTTTTACTAATGTAAAGCTTAAAAATGAAGCAGCAGCAGCACATTTTTGCTTAGACCTTTGAACTGCACCATATGGTTGACACTCAGTTAAGCAAAGATTTATCAGTCCCTGATTGGAATGTGTCCAGGACTTGCTATTTTCTCAAATCTTTGAACCAGAGGACAAGAACTGAAGATACAATTTTCTGGACTCACACAAGACACACTTTCAAATTTTCGAATGAAATGAGGAAAATTATTTAATATATATTTTCTTGGTTTTAGATTTTAGAATGAAAATACAACAGTGCTATAAAAGCTACAAAAAGACAATTTCACGTTCCAGCTTTAGCCATGTTAACATCTCAGCACCATCAAAAAGGTGAGGTCCAAATCCCTACAAGCTCTCCACAACATCTGCTTTAGCAACCACCAAATTGCATGGCAAGGAATGTTCTAGGCACTAAAATGACAGAATACCAACCCAGTAAAAGTGTGTATTTTATTGCTGAGTTAGCAAATTGAATGAGTTCACCATGCAATCTGAGTGGCACCAAATCCGACGTGACAGACAGGGGATCCCATGATCGGGAAGAGATGGCAAGGGAGAAGGGAATGAGACAACTTTTGTTTGAAAGCACAGTGCTGTTAAAACGTTTTGACTTGTAATCTAAACATTAACTGTTTTCCGCTCCCTGGACAGGTTGCTTCTGCTTTTAGCTGTGTGCTTTGTAAGTTCATTTACATCACACCCCAGCGCAGCAATAAATTCATGAACAACAGACAAGTCCATGATTGCAAGTCTAAAAGTGCTAAGAGCGGAATAAGAAATAAGAACTTCAGAATGAATCCAGAAGGAATTTCATCAAGTGAGTACTGGAGCGGGTATCAAGATCTGGATGTTGTGACTGCATAGGAAAAGATGTAACTTTTTCATTTAAGACTCTATATTTCATTTATTTGATAATGGACTCAAACACAGACACAGTATTAGACTGAAGTAGGTCATGAATTTTTTTTCCATCAGATTATTTGAGGCAATAGAAATGTAACAAGGAAATTGTTTACAGTGAAAATCCTAACCCAAAATTTGGCAATAATGAAGTCAGTCAAACATAAAGCTTTTATGTTAAATTGTAAAAGCTTAATTTTAAATTCCATATAAGACTATGGTTAAATTCTGCTTTTTATAGACAGATGGTAGGGGGTTGGGGTTTTTTCCTTGTTTATTATAAATGTACTTGAGTGTATCTATTCAGTCCACTGAAAAAACCTGAAAACATAATTTGGAATATTTTAATCCATGAGGCTTAATTCCTTTGCAATCGCCATTTCAATGTAGCAACAGATTTCACTGTCGCTGTTGCTACAAACGTATTAAACTTTCCCTGTTGATTTTTTATACTGGGAAAAAAACGTAATTGAAGGGTTCAATTGGTTTTGTCTGAAGGTTTTTGTTTATTTGTTTTTCCTCTTCCTAAGTGTCACCTCATCATTGCAATTCATATTTTCATAAATGTTGGAGTATAGCTTCTTCTACTATAATAAAAACATAAAACATTTCTGTAGTCCTGTTTCTCCATGTTACCAGTTCACTGAAACCTC
This sequence comes from Rynchops niger, assembly GCA_013400035.1. NCBI lineage: Eukaryota > Metazoa > Chordata > Aves > Charadriiformes > Laridae > Rynchops > Rynchops niger. Next base: position 17,997 of record VXBH01006691.1, read on the forward strand.
CTGGAATAGTAACTTGTAACATAGCAAGTGTAACGTGGGAATGCAGAATACTACTTAAAACCAACTTCAACTGCAAATTTACCAGCAGGACTACACAAAAAGTATATGGGTGTTCACGTAGTTTACAAAATAATACTGGTGCATTGCAAATGATGGCTATTCTACTTCCATGACCTTTCCCAATGTGCTCCATTAAACTCTGATCAGGGAAGATGCTATTTCTTGATTTGACAGATTAATGTAAACTTTATTACCTTAACAGAGGGGCTCAACAAAAACCTGACTTCTGCTCTGGCACATAGATGGCAACTCACACAAAAATGTATTTGGATGAGGTTTTATTTTGCTTTTTGTAACTGCGATTCTTGACACATGATGAGGCCATCATGTTTAGGCTTCTTTAGGATACCATCACAGTCTGTGGACCATGGATTTACTCATGTAGGTCTTGTCCATCCTTCTACCCTAAGGCAGAATGAATTATGACTGAACCGTTTCCAAGGTATTTTACACAGGACATCAGAGCAAATGATCAGACCTCTCTCTTTGGCTACAAATTCTATAAAGAATAGTGATTACCCTGAAAAAGCACAGTAAGATTACGGCGTACTGTACCCTTTTGGTATACACAGTTATGAATTCTTATTATAAAATGTAATGGACAAAAAGTCTGTCCTACTAAACTCAGCTAGTGCTAGAGACTTCAGTTAAAACCAACATTTCATTCAGCCTATATTTTCTATAATTCAGTAATTTTGACCAAACAGGTAAAAACCTGTGCTCATTGCATCCGGCAGCCTATCAGGAACCTGTGCTCTTTGCATCCCTCAGCCTATCAGTTACTGAAAGATATTCCAACTCTGTGATTTTTTTTTTTTTAATGGTGTTGTTCAACAACTGCCCTGTTGAATGCAATAGTGCATTCTTTCCCTAATCCCACGAATCTTTGTAAGTGGCAGGAAAAGTCATTTACAAAGTCTCCAGTACTAGCATACTGTGTTTTTAAGAAAAAATCATGAGGAAAACATCAAATTCCATATGGTGTGAGCAGGCTTTAAAACGTCGACGTGAGCAGAATTTTAATGGTATCTTTAAAAAAATAGTATTTATTCATCAGTACTTTTTTGGGGCAGGAACCAGGATGTTGTCTGCAGTTTGACATAGAGAGTTAAGAACGTAAAATCTGTCAGCGTTTAAGGAAACAAGGTCTGAAGGTAGAAGTAGTATTTTATAAAGCAGTATTTAGGGCAATTGCATTTTAACATAATTAAATACTGCACCATTGGAAGTACAGAAAACCCTGCATTGTTTGTAAGTGCAGTTAAGCCTTTTAATCAGACTATCACCTTTTCATAAGCACATCAACAAAAATGACAGCCAGTAGAGAAAAATAAAACAATTACTATTAGAATGTTACTTAGATAGATTAATCTACTTCAGGATGTTCAAAACAATAAGCAGAGTGACATATTTTGCTGAATGTATTAAGTTTTGAATATAAATTAAACTCTGCTACTCGAGATAACTAAATATGTTAGCTGCATTAATATCTGTTACTGATGCAAGCTGTTCTAAGAGATAACAAAGCCGTTTCTCTAGTGTGGAACTGGTATTTTACACTGCACTACTGAGTACTCCATTAGACCCACAAGGATCCCAGCGTAAAATGGATGCTAACAGTGTATGTTACGCTCCTCTCCTTTTTTGCTGCTGCTGACATAATCCAGCTCAAATCTCCCAGTCCTGTGGCTGAGTCCCCACAGGACCACCCTAAACTTCAAGCAGATAAATGACGCTTTCCCTCTCACTGATGAATGAATTCTGTACAAAGTGGACACAAGAATTTGAAGTGAAAAAAGGCAAGCTGTATTGTCCTTTCGTGCAAGCACCTGGTTTACAGCACGTGTCAGTCTGCAACTCCTAGGATTTGGGCCACGCTCACCAAAGCTATGCAACAGTCTCACACAAAAACAGCACAGCACTTCAAAGATCGTACAATGCAGGTTTAGCATATAAGAAGGCAAAGTCCCTCCCAAAAATATATGCTGACTTTTGATTACATCCAAAATAAAATGTTCCTTGTAAGGACTGCATAAACAATTCCTGAACTCAAACATAAAATGTTAATTAAAATGTAAAGTAATCTGTGTGATGCCTTTGTTTTCTGTGCATCTCTGGTTTAAAACTAAGGCTAGTTATCTTGCTATCTGGTGAGGTTCTCCTGCTTTCTTGTTTACTTGTTCTGAAGAAGTCATTCTCCCAGTAACAAATTGAAAACACAACAGTCATTTACCTCGTCTCTCATGTCAGTGTCTTACCCTTAGAGACTCTTGCACTTCAAAAATAGGCCAGCAGATACATTAAGCTTTATGTGCTACTGGTATTAAGGTAAGAGGCAAACCCTTACTCAGAATTTAATTCTATTTTATAAAAAGCACTTAAATAGGATTTACAGCTTTCATTTTTTTAATTTAAAAATAGGAAAAAGACATTACTAAGAGCATTGCTATTGATTTAACTACTTGTGATACTGCATACTGGGATTGGACATTTTCAGCCAGGTAGCCAGAATGTACAAAACGTTATAATATGGAAAACAATAAAAGCTATTACAATTTTTTTTGCATTCTTATGTTTTCTTAGATTAAAAATCAACATTTGCACTGCCAGCTCTTAAAGCATAAGAAAAGACAGAACTCTACAAAGAACAGATTTCTTCTTTCATTTTCACAAAATTTATGCAATCGTTTCACACGTTGTTCAATTAGACAGATGTAAATACGGAATGTTACTGTTTGTAGGAGTACTACTGACAATGTGTTTAAAATGGATTCAAACACCTAGCAGAGTTCTCTGTACGCTGCTTACACAAAATATTCTTTTTCAGCAGGACTGTAGGTCACTGTTCTATAATCTAAGTGTACCAAATGTTCTGGTATGATTTCATTTGATTTCGGTGAAAGAGGTGCAAAAGGTGACAACGGAAATAATGACAAACATTTCTGTCATTGTAGAACTATCACGTTTGACTATTTTAGATGTCATTTAGACTTGTCTTATCTTTAAATCTGTAGAAATTTATGCATTAAGTTGTCATGTACAATGACACTTTGATTACACTTGAATTCTGTATTCTTCTAGTTCAGTGCCTGAAAAGAGGATATTCGCCTCTGAAAGGTAGAAAAGAAATGCCATACTAGGTTTTTAATGCTAAACCTCTGAGGATATGGAGTTGGTCGGATAAGCTGATATAAACTAATGAAGATAGAAGCCGATTCTGCTCACGTATCTCAGAGTGAAACAGGAATGATATCAAAGTGCTGTCATTATTTCTTGTCCTAATTTCTTAGTACTGTACACAGAAGTTAAAAATTATAAACCATTGCAGTTTAGCTTATAACTACTTGCTGAAGTAAACCTGAATGCCATAAAAACATTCTTTATTTAAAGCAACAGAACTTTTACATACTCCTAAAGGAGCAGATGCCATCTCATATTTTGCAGACTTCTCAGAGAGGAGTTGGACAGCAAATTGACACATTTTCCAGATATCGATTGTCCCTTGGTCTAGTGTTCTATAGCCTGTTTCCTGATTTCCAAAAGTGAGTGTTGCTGATTCAGAATCAATATACCGCTTAAATCGTCATCTTATCAGACCTTTCTTCAAGTGAATTAATAGAATACAGATAAAATACCAATTCTTTTACAAGTGTTACACACTTCTCATATACGCATTTACACACCAGAAATATTATCTATTGGAATATTCATTAAGATGAAGTTTGAGAAGAATGTTACTTACACTGTCCACAAAGCTGTGCAGAAAAGACTGAGAAATAGTTTTGCATCCTCTCTTTTTCAGAGAATATGAACCTTCATAGCCACAACATTGTACATGATGTATACAGCATGTTCATTTTTTAATTACCGAAATTGTAAGACATTGAAAGGAAAACCAAGGCAGGAGAAACATGAGTCTTATTTTTGCAACATTTTAACGAGAGACTTCTTACGTGCCTACAAAGTAAAGACAGAATACAGCTGCAGAACTTGTATTTATATTTCAAATGTTTCTGACAGTGTTCTGAACTACAGGTATTGGGGTTTACTGTAAAGATAAACTACATGTGAGAATCAGTCACATCTGTATTTATGTCTTGAACATCCAAAGTTCAAGACTTTTTTTGTTTAGAGCTTTCAGTCTGGGCTCAACAGCACATGTAAAAAAAAAAAGTATTCTAGGAGAAAGCAACAGGATGGAAAAGGAAAGTACCTAATAACTCAGTGTGTCCTATCAAGAAGTGGGAAGGCTTAGTTAAATAACAACTTAGATAAAAATTTATTAATATATTTTCTGCATATATGTATATACACACACATATATACAGACAGGACCATCTTGCATGTTTCTTATTAAAGACATTAGTCTTCATAAAAAATCTGTTGGTTTTAGTTTATTATGTCCTCATCTTTATGTCCTTGAACTCATAATTCTCAGCGTGACATCACCATCAGTCATTCTAAAGATACTAATGGTATTACAGACTACCTCAGACACGAAAACAAACAGAAGCAATTTAAATTAATCATACCAATCTGAATTCTGTTTTCATAAAACTGATCTTAAAACAAAGAAAATAATTCAAAGAAGTGAAATGAAACACTGGTAATCACCTAACGTTTATCTTCCTCATGATGCATGCAAATTATATCTTGGATGGACATCGCAAATAGAATTTGGTTGCCTACAGAGAGGTGTCTAGTGCCACTTTAGACAATGTCAAGTATCCCAGCTGGCTTCCCTTGGCTTGGGACCACCTTACATTTTGCACGACATCTGTTAGCCCTGTGAGAATATCTTCAGTGGCCTGCAATATCTAAATTGGCACTAGACAGTGCCTAAATGTTTAGGCACCTGAAAGCCTAATCCATACTCCCTTTTGCTGTGGTCTACACCATATGAAATAAATCAGAGTATTAGCATTGTATATTAATTTTACACTGCCATAAAAATTACAAGATAAGTAGGAAACTGAAAAACAAAAGTGGCCTTCTGCTGATTAATATTTTAATACAACAGCATCTTCAATGAAACATTATGTTCACTGGTTTGCGTAAACATTCTTATACCATACTTGCAAAAAAAAGACTAATTTCTGTCAGCAGCACTGATTTAACACTCAAGTTGGATATCTAAGGATTCTGCTATTGTCTAGCTGCATTGTTGACTATTATTCCTCCTTGTCTGAGACAAAGCTGTCAAACTGAAGAAATACTGTGCTCACTGTAGAAAAAGGGAAGAGGGGAAAAGGATGGCAGATCGGAGGCAGGTAAGCATAGAGATAAAAACAGAACATTGTTCTTTATCTGGTATACAAAATAAGGATTATCAATACCAGCAGCATATGGAAGAAAAAATATGTTATATAGAATACTTATAATGCTATATTATTATGTAGCACATCTAGTAATATACTTACTGTAAGACTATAGCAGCTAATAACACTAAGCCGGGGATGATCTTTTCATGACACTCTCTTCAAAAGCTGGTCTCCAGCTTTCCTAAAGGTCTGACAGGTTGCTACAAAGACCAGATGGATGCAAACAGACTGGGCAACACAAAGTACAGTTATTGCCAGTAAACCACCACAGTGGTAGAAATATACTGATGACCTGAATTCTCACCAAGTTTTGCAGATGTAACAGTGTAGAAGAGTTTTAAGGATGGATCAAAGAACAGTGCTTTCAGCATATTTCTGTTAATACCCCTTTAAGTGTTGAAGTTATGAGAATTAAAAAACCCCAAACACCACATATGGGCTTGTATGAGAATTAAATTAAAGCATGTTGGAGTCTGGCATCACGGGTCAAGCAAACTCAGTTAGTATCTCATTAATGATAAAACATACCAAAGAGGATGAAGAAAAATCATGAAGAGTTCTAAAGAGGAAGCTTTCAGTTATCAATTTCCACAGCTTATATCTGATGCAATGAAGAAGGGGACAAACTTATCGAAGCAACGCTCAAGGAAAGCAGACTTACAGCAATGATAGAATAGAGTTGAGGCTCTTACTCCTACAAAGTAACTTCCTTTGCAGAATGCTAACCTGGACAAACTGATCCAATTTTGCAGATTTGATTCATCCCACCTCTCAATTCAAACTTGCAAGTTTCACCTACTGCTCCAGCATTCTCTCATACAATCCAAGGAATCCAAAATAGGGATCTTTGTACTAGTATTTCCTCTCTGATTTACCTTCATACCAAAGCATTCTGCATAAGCAAGTAATCGAGTGAGATGCAAAGAATTCTAAAGACGAGCACTACAGAAGTGCTGGCAGCTCAGACTCCACCTTGAACAAAGACTTCAGTCCTACCACAAAACAGTAGAAGGAATTCAAGAAAGATCAACAAAACTATGAAGAAGGAAAGTATTTTACATATGCTGGAATAAAACTTTTATTAACTAGTGACAGTTGTAGCACATAATTATCTACAAATACATGGGAAATCTAGAAGAAATGAAAATAAATTATCAGAATAGTGAAAAGGATATAAGTAAAAGAAATGTCATTACAGACAAGGAAAAAGTAACAGCACCTTTAAGCAGTGAGCTCTATTTGAAGATGGAAAAACTTCCCTGGGAAAGCCCCATTCCCCGAAAAATTTGAAATCAGACTGAAAAGATGATTCAAGACAATATACAAAAATAAACTGAAGCCATAAAACTGCTGAAATAATAAAAAAATTATATTNACAGATGTTTCGCTAAGAAACGAAAGTCCACCTGTGCTCTTAAACATAAACCAAAACATTTTTCTATGCCATTTTAGCTCGGAAATTTGTGCAGCAATGATAATTCCACCAGGCGTATATGTAGGTGACAAACTACAAAGGAAATTATACCGATTTGAAGAAAAAAGTAGGTGGTCCGTCATCGTAATGCACTTGCCTGCCCCATCTCCTACTGCCTTATATATTAAAAATAAAAGAAAATATAATCTTTAGGTTATTTTGAATACTCCTGTGAAACCGTTGAGCAGGATATTTGAAGCAGAAAAGGACATCAAATTGTTTAACTTCTGCTTCCAAGAGTCAGTTCTTTGATCGGTGGTCTTATTAAAAGTTTCCCATGGAAAACATACTACAGACACTTTGATATATACGTTTTACTGTTACATTTTTTTATATGAAGTTACTCATTAAACTATACACCAACTTCTGAATGTAAAATAAAGAATGTGAATAAAAAAAGCTCAGATCAATCAGTTCGTTTAGTGCAAACTAAACTAAGAATAGCGTTTGATCTGTTTGTTTCAAAATTTATACAGTGCCTTCAGAATTAACTATCTTTCTGTCAAATATTGTTATCCTACCTCAGCTCATGAAAGGATTTCTGAAATATAGTTTCAAGTTGACCTACATATCAGTTGCTCTTTTATGTTCTCACTTCCTGTACATGCTATTCTACTGCATACACCAGGCATCCCTACATTGCCATTGTATCAATATCCTCTGGTTAAAGAGCAGCCTAAGTACACCACCAGCAGTTACCAAGAAACTATGCAATAAAATCAATGTTACTTCTAGGATTCAATGTTATTTATATATCTCTCCATTGGGTGAGAAGCTTAAGAGTTACTTAATTTATCATTTTTAATCTCCTTTTTCCCCTAGTGATCTTTATATTCCCTCACATCCCACGTTTCTTCACAAGCCTCCTGGCAACATCCCCCAGGCAAAGGCTTCTTGGAGCAGATTCTCAAGTGGAGCAATAATAACAGTTTTACATCAGCTGAGCATCTTTTTATTTCATACACATTACTGATTGAAGGCAATGTTGGCCTGTGTGCAGTGTCACTCCCTTTGCTCAGAAAAGCTGCAACTCTTCCTCCAAAATAAAACAGTCATGCCAGAAGATCCTTAAATTAAAACAACTATATTCATCAACAGAATACAAAATTTTCAGCATTAATGAATAGCCACCAGCTGCAATTTCACCATAAAATGCACAGTCACTATGTTTAGATGTTCCAACGAGTATAGTTCCTCTTTGCTGCCATCTACAGATAGATTTTGAATTTTTAAAAAATCTACTTTTCACTTCGAGAGATATATTTAATAGCAGGATCTCAACATGCCCTACGAACCAGCTCAACCCAAACATGTAGTACCTCAACATATTAGAAGCTTCAGGCAAGGCTGAGCCCACGTGATAGTCTTCGAAAGGTATTTAGATGTTGCCACACTGCACGCTGAGTGATGCTTGATCCCTCGTGTTCTGCAGCCTGTGCAAAATGCTCAGCTGGGAATTCGGTGTTCATGTTCCCTGTTCAACGCCCGGGAAGAGTTAAGCTGTACACAGATGCCCCTCAGAAGTCAGATGAGCTGCCAAAAGTGAAAAGGAGATTCTAAATCTCTAGTATGGATATCTTAAATACCTTTGCTTGAGTCCCCAGAATATCTAATGCTTAATGGTTGCAGCACTGTTATCTGATGCCTGCTCTAGACAACATTTCCAGTTTTGCAGCTGTATGGTCTAACTGGGGGGCTACAAAGTCAGTTTCCCTCTCTGTATAAAAATGAAACTCAGTAGACCGAAGTGGTACATTTTCAAAAATCTGACGCCTCAGATGCACAGTGGAGACAGCATAATTCAGCAAGACTGCTGATCTGCATGAAATGACCGCATGCCCATGAAGTATATAACACTATGTCTACTTACAGCCCAAAGTGAACATGTCACTTGGCATGTAGTCAATTGATCATGTATAAAAATAGCTATTAGCCTACAGGTTAGCATGATCCTCCCAAGCATCCTCCCTACATGGGTTTGAGCCTTCTAAACCCCTCCAAACACTAAATACTTCAGCGTTTTGCTGTAAAACGCGCTTTGCTGTGAGCGCTATCTAAGCATGAAAAGCAAGCAACACGCAATTCAGGTAGCCCTACCGAAACCCTTCACGGGCAGCCGCCTTACAGCCGCCCTGCGACGGGAGCGGGCCCGGCTGCGCGCCCCGGCCTCAGCCCCTCCNCGCGGCGGGGCGGAGAAGCAGAATCTGCTGTACGCATCGCAGGACGCCGCTCACCAGCGGAGGCTGAGGCGCACCCTGACACCGGAGGGTGAGGCCGGACCCGCGGAGCACCCGCCCGCCGCCACCTCGCGCACTTCTCTCAAGCCGCCGTCCCGCGGGTGTAACTACAGCTACAACTACAGCTCCCAGCGCGCCCCGGCGGCCCGCTTGCTGCGCACGCGCGCACACACCCCCACCCCGGCCGCCTTGTCCCGGGTTCTGGACGGCCGCCGCGGCTGTGGGCGCGCGTGCGGCGCCGTCCGCGCGGGGAGCGGGTGGGTTTGAAGGGGAGGGAGCGTCATGGCGGCGGTTGGGGCGCGGAGGGGACGAGGGGGCGCGGCGGGCAGGGAGGGGGTGTCGCAGGGCCGGGGAGGCCGCCGTGTAGGGGGTGCCTCAGGCATGGCTGGTGCGGGTCTCCTCAGGGCGGGAGAGGGAGGCTGCCGGAGCGGCAATGGCCAGGCCAACCGTCATCCCCACGAGCGTCAGGGCCACCGCGCCCGAGGCCTTCATGGTGCTCCACCTGAGGATGAGGGTGGTGGAAGAGCAAACCAACGCACTGGTGCGAGACCTGGAGGCGCTCGGCGTCGATGGGCAGAGGTAGGGAAAAGGGTGGGGTAAGCTTTTTCCTTCTTGGAGAGCGCACGCTTTTCTTGATTTTGCTTATCTTATTCCTCCTTGCACTCATTTGCCATGCTTTGCTCTTCTCTCCATGAGGGAGTGGTACTGGCAGAGACAGCAAGAATAGGCTACAACAGCCTGGGGTCACAGGAAACGTTCCAGCACTATGAAATATGGTTTCTAATCTAATCCCATCTGTAATGCATATACGTGCAATGTCGGGTAGGTATGCATACACAGAGTAGGTCAGTCTTTTCTCCTTTTCAGCCTCAACCATTTCCACTCAAAGACGTCAGAAACACGTGCCAGTCACCCAGCCATTAGCCCTGTGCAGGCCAGGGTAGCATTTGTGGGAGAAAACACACTGTGGAGAAACTGTGAAACACTGGTGAATCGAATGTGTCGGTTAGAGAGTGTTGTACAGACACTGAAATTAAACATCTTCCGGCTGCAGACAGAAAAGGAACTGAATCCAAAGCATGCAGGTAGTAGAAAATTTGTGGTTTTACCACTTTGTTCATTGTCCCGCCGTATGCTTTTTCTGTCAGTGAAAGTTTTTTGCCTTTTCCTTGCGGCAGCCCAGTTGCAGCAGCGCCTGAATGCAATCCACGAGGAGCATTTGCAAGAAATGAAGATTGTACAGCAAGAAGCAATGAAGCTGCGCCAGCACCTAAGTGATATGAAAGAGGCTGAAGAAAAGGCAAGAGGAGAAGTTCAGAGACTGAGTACTGCTCTGGAGATTACAACTTCATCTAAGGTACAAAAGATTATGATCTTCTTATGGTTTCAGGTATTAACAGACTGGTTTTTAAGTACGTTCATCTCTGACATAGTTAAACAGAAAGTATACTCAGCTGGAAAAAGGAGTTTATGATATGTTGTTGGCAGTAAGATACATTGTTGGCACTTTTGAAAATGAGAATCTGTGCTTCCAGCAATTAAAAAAAAATGAAAGCAAATAAAAAATAAAAATATTTGAGACTTGTAATTTTCTCATCTTTGTGACTTAAATTCATCCTAGCTTTCATGCACAGAGTTCTCAATAGCTTTTCTGTTTTTCCAGGAATTTTAATTTCTCTGGATTTCAGTCTTACGCTTTTATTACTATCTCCTGTGAAGAGAACTTCAATAGAGTATGTCAGTCAACCTCATTAATTGTATTAAAGAATGCATTGCTTCTTAGTGCTTGCACTCTTACATTCAGTGCTTCAGAACAGAGAACATCAGACTGGAGATAGAAATCAAGTTCTAGGTGTTAGCATGGCAGTTGCATTTTATAATGCCTATTGCTTTTGCAATAGTTATGAACATGAAAGGATAAAAATATCTGTTCCTTTAATCTTCTTTAGATGGATGCAGCGATTGCAGCAGAGGAACTGAGGAACACAAACCAGAAAACTAACTGTAGACTTCAGGAGGTAAGTACAAGAGCAAGAAGCTTAGTAGGAGGCTGAATTTGACAAGTAGTATCTAAAGATTTGAAGAAGATCCTTAAATACTATTCTGGGTGCAATTCTGGAATGTTCACAACCCAGAGGAACCTGCCAGCCATGCTCATAAGTAAATATACAGACAGAATATCTTTTATATATGATCTCAAAGTATTTGTTCAATCTACTTAATTAGACCTGGGTCAGAAAGTGTTTATTTTTTCTAGCTAACAGAACAGCTGTCCCAGGAGATCAGCCTGCGGGAGTCTTTGGAGGAATCCCAAGCGACTGTGATGTGTCATGTACAGGACATGGAAACAACAATAGAAGCAGAACGGAAGCAGGTTTAAGAAAACTTCTGTCTTCTTTTGTATCTATTTTCATTTTCTCATCTGGGAGGAAGAGCAAGAACTTGCATGTCATTGCTAGAAACCAGTTAAAACACTTTCTAACTACAACATTTTGTACAAATGTTGATCAGAAGAGATCAAGTAGTCAAACTTTCTGCTCCAAGTAGGAGTATCACAAACACTGGATTGGGGCAGTGGTGATTTTGTCTAGCAGAGTTCAAGGACTGTGATTCCATGGCTGCTTTAGGTATTTTTTTATAGTGCTGCAGTAATGTTCCAGTTAAGATGTTTTTTTTCCTAGCATCCAATCCGAACGTTTCAAGCTTAAATTTGGGACCACTGCTCCTTCTTAAATCATTCAATACAACTGAAAAGGGTTTGACTTCATAATCTTTGTAACTACCTCTCAGATTTATGGGCCACAAACTGGATCCTGACTTAATGTCTTCTTCACCAGGCTGAACAAGCCTCCTTATAATTGAGGTACTGATAAATAGATAGAAATAAATAAAAAATACAATTTCTGAAAAATATTCTGTTGACATCTAAAACCTTCTGGGAGTAAGAATGTTTTCTCCATTAATTGTCATGATGACAAAGCTAGATTTTTGTTCTAAGCTGTAGTTGTATTATCTAGCTATTTTGGAGCGTGGCGAGGGGCCATAGTTCATGCTAGAAATGATCTGGCTTGCACATAATTCAAATAAACAAAACCAGTCCCTCTCTCTGCATGCACACACACACAAGCCACACGCAGTCACTCCAACACTCTGAATTCATAGCAGCAGTTTAGAAAGGACAAAAGAAAGTGAGTAGCAAAGTACCAATACTTGAATAACTAAGGGTTGGGTTTTTTTATTTTCTGATGATCATCAAGGTCTCTTTTTTCTTGAAATATGTACAGTTCTGTTAGAAATTACTAGATATTTTTCCTACATGCCTTTTATCATCTTTCTGTTCTTCTACAGCAGAAGCAGAAAAATGATGGATACATTATTGAACTATATGAATTATATATCATGTGAGAAGCAAAGGTTACTTTAATTCATCTGTCCCCTTCTAATGGTTATATTTGACCCTGTGGTATATTTATTAGTTAGTGTTAAAACAAAAAAGATTCCTCACAAAATGGCATGAGACAGACCTGTTAAGTGTCTTGAGTGCTGCATTCACCTCCCTCTTTTACAGCTTGATCTTTTCTGTAGCCTCTAATTCTGAAAACTTGTTAGTTTCTGCCTGTCATATAAAGATGACTGTAAGCACACATACACGGTGTTACCTATAGAAATTGAGTTGCTTGCCATAAAAGTCTTTTGTATAAGAGTGGGACAAGCAGGAAGAGAGGAGAAGCTGATCAGGCTATATCTTTTCCAGTTAGATCAACTTTGCAGGCTCTGAAATTTGCTTAGGTTTGCCTGACTGAATTCTGCATCTTAAAGAATAATCTGTGATATCGTTGCAGTTACAGATATTACAGCAGGACTGCCAAGAGTTGCGTAAAGATGTCCAGCTCACCCGATTTAGGCAGCAAGAGGAGGAGGAAAGAACTGCCCAACTAGAGCAACAGTGCACACAACTGAAAGCTGAGCTGGGTATGACAGTGGGTTCTTGTCATATCTTTTTAGCACTTCTCTCACTGCTTCCACAGTGAGAGAAAACGAGCACTGAGGTCCTCCGAACCTGTGGCAGGTGTACCAGTCAACAGGAATAGAGGACAGCTTAAGAGGTGATGAAATATTAAAGGCTTTTAGTTTGCATGCGATGTTTCTAAAGCCTCTTCTTACCTAGAGGAAATTTAACACCAGTGGTAATCAGGGTAATGAATACACAACAATAATATGAAAAGATTCCATTCGTATAAATTCTTTTCAGAGGTGACTTGATCTAGCAAGTAACCATTAACACATGATTCCTGAACTGATGTGCAAGTAGGATGCCCGTTACTATTGAGTCTTTTTGCAGCTGATTAAAAAAATGCGCTCTATTAAACATCAGAATAAGGACAAGCATCTTGGACAAGCCTCTAGTTGATCTCATTTAGATTCCCAGTCTACTGATGTGAAAGTAGCTGTTTATAAGGAAGCTAAGTGGCTTTTAATGCACTTCAGGGTAGGGGGAAGATCCATCTTGTCAAAATTAAAGGTAAACGTTCCTAACCTAAAGTCTATTTCTTATTCCCAAATAACTCACAGTAACCATGCCTAAATCATAGGATAGTTATTTTCTTGTGATCCTTCCCTCGGGACCATTTCACACTTCTAGCTACTCCTTTTACAGAAGTGTTCATGTTTCTCATATGGTTTGTTCGTTATTCTGTGAACCACACGTGCAATAATTAACCTGTTGCTCACAAAAGGCAGTCAGCATTTCTGCGTAAGGCATGGAAAGAGGAGAGAAACTTGTCATGTTGTGACAGAGTTGGCTGAATGGGGGATAATGATGGCAGAAGAATTCTTTCCTTCAGAACAAATCCATATGCAAATGACAAATTTAAGTGAGACGTACAAATTTTCTTTACTATGTATCAACTAATTCTGCTTTTTCTTTTTGTTAATTGAAGGAACTTTTGAGTGATCCTTTGATGATAGCTTGGATGTCATAATATTTTTGGCTAGATTTCCTTCCTTGCCCTGCTCATGCTGAATTGTCTCTTGTTTTCCTTTTCTTCTAGTATGTTATACAGCATAGCAGAATAAGAGTTTGATTCAAATTCCAACAAAAATACTTCTGCTTTTAGATTTGTATGGTTTAAGTAGGGATCTAACTATTGTTCTTTGTCAATGCACAAAAACTTGTAAAGTTGCATATGGGCTGTGGGTTATAGTCAGGACAAATGAGTTGCTTACATGCTAGACAGCTGAATAAGAGGCTTATTTTGAGAGACGGAGAGATTTGGTGTGATCAGGCAATCACAGAAGTGGTATGTGTAGGAGACTGGCATGATTGCATGATTAATTTTAAAATTAAATAAATTATAATGAAAGTAATTATGCTGAAGTACTGAAGTTATCAAGAAGAAAACATTTGTAGAATTCTTACCTGTTTGTGGCATATTCAGTAACTTAGCTAAACTCAAACATTAAATCAAAATGTCACCTTTTAGAATTACCCAATAGATAACAAAGCATGTCCTGATGTTATTTTCTATTTTTAGACTCCAGGAACTGTATAATTTCCCAGCTTGATGAAGAAGTGAAAGTAAGTTTTTAAACAGGCATTGGTGAGGAAAATAGCTAAATGAAGATCAGAACAGCCTAGATGGGGTCTTTCAAATGTGCCACACTTCAGAGGCAGAATTTTTACATGGACAAGTGACAAATATGACCAAGGCTATAACCATTTTATGTCTTATTTTATTATGTTACCAGTTTGGGTTTGCCCTACTTATATTTTGAAAGATTAACTTTCATATTCTACTGGAATATCAAAACAGTGATATGAATGCCTTCCCTGGAAAGCTAGAACTGACCACGAAACACAGTTGTGGTAGCACATGTATTGCATACAAAAGAGACAAATAGATAGATTGGTAAATAATCCTACAGAATAGTCAGAACCTTGATCAACTGCGTATTAAGTGGGTAAAGAGGTATGCTTACTGTCTAGGTAGGGACTGTGTTTGCTGTCTGAAGTCTCTGAAAGAGTAAGTTTCAGTGAAGGTGAGGTAAAAGTTCGGCTTAGATGTGGAGTCTTGCAGTGCTGGTACAGGATTCCTTCAGTTGTGAATCGTACCACTTCTGTGAGGGAGATTTTTTAAGTTCAGAAGTACTGAGATTAATTGTAGTGGAGACTAGTAAGTTTGAGCTCAGAAGTGTGTGAAGTCACCCTCAACTTTAAAAGCTAAGTTAGAGCAGGTAGCACTTTGGTTATTACTTCAGGGTGTATTTCAGAAAGAGGCTTGTACTATAGGAACCACATCAGTACTTGCAAGAGCACACAGCCCTGTGACAATAGCTTAAAGGAAATAGGCAAGTATGAAACAAAGACTTGATGATTGTGAAGTGCCTGCCTAAATGACATTTAAATTTTTTCTCAGTGGACGTTCTGTTTTATTGCCCCTTAGAATGCACAGCTGTCCTTTAGCAAACAATGCAAAGAGAACCTGCAACTTCAGTCTAAAATGACTGCCCTTCGAGAAACAGCAGAGAAAGTACAGGTAATGAGAATAGCTACTCTTGTTTTTAAAATGGAAATAAAGTATAACAAAACAAGTGATTACAGTGAGAAACGATTATACGTTTACTGGGAAGCCTCAAATGCAGGTCAGGAGACAAAGTTTAGTACCCTCAGGTAACGCCGGCTAATGAACAACTTCCAGCGAAGGAATTCAGTCACTAGCCTAGGTAACTGTTCCAGATTTTCTAGCCTTAAGGTTGGAAAGTTTTCTTCCCAGTACTTATTTTGAATCGGCTTTTTTGGAAAGTGTCGTCTTCAGGGGCCAAGACATGCAGAACTACTGCTGCCGCCTCTTCTTTCTACCCTTGAAGTAGTACATTTATATTCCTTTGCACCTTTAGATCCGACATGAATATATTTCTATTAATAAGTGAAATAGGGAGTACCCACTTGGCTAAAATTTCCTCTGCCTTTTGTGACAAAAGTTTTACCTCAGTACATTCTAAAAAGTTTATTTATTCTACTTTCCCTGTTTTTAGAACATATTTTGGAAAACATTTTTCTGTTTTTTCCCCTCCCCCCCAACAGATACTTGTTTATTGGGTGGTGTTCACTGGTAATGAGGTTTGGATATGTCTTTCACAGAAAGTTCCATTTTTCTTTGGTATCTACAATAATTCAACTATGCAATTAGTAGAGGGGTCCATTTTCAATCTTTACCTTCTTTGCCTTAAAAACATTACTTTTTTCTGGACTTCAAAACTAGTAAGTTATGCTTGATTGGTAGTTTAAAACTCTGTTCTATTTTTTCCCCACTACTGTAAACTTTTAACCCCTTGGAATAAGTCTATCAAACTGGGACTACCTGAACAAATTTTTTTGGACACTTTCTACCTAAAATAGATTTTTCCATGTCTGCAAGAGATTTTTTAAAAGTTTCTGACAGCCTACAATGCAGAAAAAAAATCCCAAAACACTGAAAACATGTTTGTCCTCCTCCTCCTCCTTCTAACCAGGTCCTTAATGACCACTTAAGCCAGCAATGCTCAGAGCTCAGCACCAAACTCCAAAGTGTTGCCATGGAGAATGCTAAACTCATTTCAGATCATCAGACCATGCTTAAGGTATGTAGCCTACAGTTAGAGTCCAAGAACGTTGGCTGCAGCTCAGATGTTAAACAACAGACTAATTCCTAATACTGATAATCTGTGGGAACACAGTAGAATACTTAATATAGAGCAGTGTAAGTTCTATAAAGGTCGTGATAAACAAGTGTTAGTGTCCTTCTTTGGCAAAGCTTTATTTTCAGTACAGAAAAAAAAGTCATATGTTATGGAGGAAGAGTGTAAATATGATAATACGGTTTCTCTAAACAGTATAAACATCCTGTAACAACTACTGAGAAAGAGGAACATAGGAATCAATGAGCATTGTAAGTACTGTAAATGCAGAAGCTGAGTGGAAGTAATAAGGATCTGAGATTAAATACATATATAAAAGCTAGGTAAGGTGAATTCAGCTTTGACGCCCTATTCAACAAGCATCACAACACAATACGCAGAACTATAGGGATGATCAGGAGCTCGATGAGAAATTAACAGCTTTGTGAATTAATTATTCATCCCTCATCATTCTGATGTTAGTCTTATTGCCTGGGTAATTTTTCCCCTTTAGGCAGAACAAGAAAAGACTCATAAGCTGCAAGAGCAAGACTCGCTACTGAACGCTGCCCATGCCAACGTTCTCGGAGAGCTGCAGAGTGTGCAGCATGAGAGGGCTCAGCTTCAGAGAGAGCTGTGAGGAATTTTCTAGTCTGCAGCCTCTTTCTCCCCTTTCTCCATTGCATTCTCACCACCTTGATTTCTGCTTCTCTAGCACTTGTCACTAACACAGAAGGGCTAGTTTGGTATTTAATATGGAGGCCACCTTCTGTGCTAGAACTCCAACTTGGCTGATTTGTCTTTCTTTAGGGAGGCCTTGCGTACAGAGCATGGCAAATACAGGCAGAAAGCAAGCCTTGCTGAGGAGGCAGCAACCACACAGAGACAGCTTTTGGAACATACTGTTGCTAGACTGCAAGGTGAACTTGAGACAGCTTTGCAAGAGAAAGGATCTCTGCTGGCAGAAAAGGAAGTTCTTCAACAGGAGGTACAGAAAACTTACTATTTTAAAGCTATATTCTTGGAGGCTGCTTTTGGACCCACATCGCTAGAGTTCTTATTTACATACCAGCTTTGCTTTCGGAACAATTATTTTTTGTTATTGCAGTGGCAAGTGTGACACACTCTCCCCTTCCCCACTATGCTTTTTTTCTTTTTTTTTTTTGACTTGTAATGTCTCTGAAGCATGACAAGGGAGGGAAGAGAGGGAGCTGACTTGCAACCTTCAGGTCAGCTGTTCTGAAGATGTGTAGTAGTTCTATGAATCAGGACGCTTCTAGGCGTCAATGATTTCATGTTTCTTTTGACAGATAAGGACAACAGCAAATGAAACAATACAGGAAAGGAACAAATTGCAAGTAGAAAAAACAGAGAATGAGGTATCTTGCAATACATATGACTGTTCTTTAAATTTTTTGTTGTCTTGTAAGTTTTCCCTTTCATTTTGCTTACTCTCTCTTAACGAAATTATTTCTAAATAATGTGATATTTACTATAGCCACATTGTTCACTTTGCTGTTTGATATTTTTCTTGTCTGTATGGATGTGTCCTTTGGAGCAGCAACCCTACTCCTACCTACACAAGACTGTAGTTGTAGTAATAAGTTTGTTATGCTACTATGTCAAATGATAAATAATTTTCAGCCTCTCCTAGCTGTTTTACCTGTGTAGCTTCCTTGCATAAGCGTAGCCTGGAAAAGGAAAGGTATTGTTTGTGGTATAAATGAGAAATGCCTTAGTGTTGTGACTGAAGTCAGCATGATTCTTTCACTGTTGTGGAATTGCTCTCCGAAACAGGAGAGACTATACGTAGTCCATAGGTAGTGCTGAGGTTTTGTGGTATTCCTGTATTGTGACTGTGGAAGTCTTGAAGTGTTTAGAATTCAATTAGAGTTGGATTTTCTTGTTCATAGCTAGAAA
This sequence comes from Rynchops niger, assembly GCA_013400035.1. NCBI lineage: Eukaryota > Metazoa > Chordata > Aves > Charadriiformes > Laridae > Rynchops > Rynchops niger. The sequence goes on from VXBH01006691.1 coordinate 36,665, forward strand.
TGGTTTCAATGAAATTAACTTTGCAAACACTAGAGGAAGAGAACAAGAGGCTCTTGGATCGCTTGGCCACACTGGTACATGAGCAGGTAAGCCTCTAAAGTAGATAACGTGACCTTACTGATAAGTAACTGTAGCTGTAAACAAGGTGCTCTTTAAAATAATCTGTTTTATGAGAGTGACTGATCAAATTAAGGAATCAAAAATGGGAAAAAATGAAAACAAAAGGATAAGGTATCTCAAAAGTTACATCATCTTTTTAGATGTCTGTGTGGGATAAGCTAAGAGGACTAAGTAGAGCTTCAGGAGATGGACATTTAGGTATGTCGTGAAAATCCCATGACTCCATTCTATTTTCTAGTACAGGTATACAGCTTGTATATATTCAGCTTATGCGCACTGGGAAGGTATTAACAACAGTTTGAAGCCCATTGTGAACAGATTTGCACTTGAGACCTCATTCCCGTATTTAACTTGTTCCCATTCCATTATTTCCCTCTACTGTCAGTCACCTGGATCAGGATACTTGACCAGTTCCATAAAAGTTGAGTAAAAGCTTAGTAACACCGTGCTATCAGTGCTTTTACTGCTGGGTTGGGGTGTTTTTTTTTTTTTTTTTTTTTTTTTTTTTTTTTTTTTTTTTTGTTGTTGTTTTGTTTTTTTTTGTTTTTTTTTTTAACAACTTTGGATGTAATGACCAGTTGTATATGCTGGAGATCCTAAAAACACTTAGCTGCCAATAAGGTCCTAACATCACAATGTTAAAAAGAATTAACTGAGCACCTTCTGAATGTTTGTTACATGACAATCAAAGTTACATTTCTACAGTAGTTAGTCTGTAACATATGTATAGCTTTTTTCTGTTTAACACAGAGCTCCGTTGGCAGTCATCAGTTAAAGAATGTGAATCAATAGAGTATTCAAAACCTTAAAAAATTACCTGATTTTTCAATTTTTTTGGTATTCATTACTGTGTTTCTAAGTTATTTTAATTTTGTCCCTGCCTTCTTATTTTCTAGTTATTTTTGTGTCTCTGATCCCTGTTGTCAGAGATTTCTTTCATCTCTTCATTTCTCCACTTGTAGGACAGTGACCTTCTTGTAGCCATCTGGAAGGTTTGAGCAGTTCCTCCTAGAGATTAAACTGTCTTGAAGGAATTTATGCCATTTGGATATTTTTATATATTTTTAAAAAAAAAAATTCTTAGTGTTTCACCTAATTGAAACTTTATACCTGAAGCAATAGAGGAAAGTTAAAATACTCAGGACGCTGAGCACCTTTTTTGCTGCTTTTTGCCTTATTTTTCCTATAGAATGGTGACATCTGCTCTTTTTTCCTCAGCATGCCCAGCAGCAGGTGCAACAAGTGCTGGCAGAGCTGACTGACAGCAAGAATAAACTGACCTGTGACAAAGGAAAACTTCAGGTACGTCTCAGCATCCTATTTGTCAGCTCAAAAGGGAAACTTGTTTTTCACGTTTTTCTGAGATAAGGTTCTTTAACCTTAGCTCTTCAGTACCTAATTTGTAGGGATGTGTTTATTTATCTTCTCTATTTAATTTATTCGTGTGGGGTCAAGCACATCTATTAAGAGAGTTCTGTATCAAAATGATCTTCGATCATGCTCTCATACTGCCTTTGGGTGACAAGATGCTGTTAATGTAGCATCTCTACGATTTGTGCTAATTAAGTTGCTTAATGTGTGAAAATAGTAGAATGGCTAAGACCACCAGGGGGCATTGAAACAAAACATACGGGCAGAAAATTGGTTGAAAAATTAGAAACATGGGAAACTTTACAAAAAAAACAAATTAATAAGAAGGGAGGCAAACCATGGTGGTAAGCAAAAATAAACAGCGTATGTAAGCTTTCTTGAGCAGAAGTTAGCTAGACAGTAAATGAGGTACTGAAAGTAAAGCTTTTACTTCAATGTGACCTATGCCGTAGGAATCTTTGCACCACTGTCCCAAATTCTGAGTTTCTTTCAAAAACAGCACAGAATGTGTCATGATTATTAAAGAGCAAGAAATCTACATTTATGCAATAGTCCTAGGTCTGATGGTAGTGACAGAAGGAAGTGACCAAGACGACATACTTAGATTAAAACAAGGTGAACTCTAATCTGGAATTATTTCTATGGAAGGATAAGTTAGAAGCAATTCACTTCCTGCTTCTCTTGCTATGGGACTCAAGGAAAAGAAAACATTTGCTATGGGCAGAGAGACATTGTCACATCACTCCACTTCTGTGTTCCAGTTAAGATAATGCTTTTCCGTTTCTGCACTAGAAGAAAGCTGAGCTGTTCTGCCACATCTCTTTTCTTAAGACTGAAGTACAGAAGCTGGAGGAAGAGCTGTAGATGCGCATTTAGATAATAGCGAGCTTTGTAAGTGCTTTGCATAGAGACCAAATACACTGAGGTGAAACAGAACTGTGAGAACTTCTTACCCCTCAGAATTAGAGTCAGACTAACTAATGCTTACATAGCCATAAGAAATCAGATTCAACACACTTTTTCCTGAAGAACAGAGCACGTGTTCAATGTTAACTGTAGCATTCTAGTCTGCAGCTGGAAACAGAACCTGATTTCATCAAAACAAACATGAGAATTATGGAAGCTCAGCTGAACGGAGCTGTTTTTCATGCAAGTTGATTGCACGTATTCAGGCTAGAAAACGCACACTTTACAGGATTATAAAGATAGCACTCAGGATTTATTATTACTTCCCAGTAAGAGAACAAATAGTTGCAGATAATATTGTCTAGCTGTATTGCTGGGAGAGAGACAGTTATTCTGCTTCAGTCTGTTCTCTCAGTCTTAACAGACAGAAGTACATAGAAGAGCTGTGTATGGGCAGTGAAACGAAGCCTGTAGGTATAAGACTGTGAAGTGGACTCTGCCCTGCCAGGAGTTTGCTATTCTAAGCTGTAAGTTCAAGTAACTGCATTGAGGCTTCTGTTCACAAGCAAGAATGAACTCATAACAGTAAATGCTCTTTACAGACTCCCCTTGCTTCTCAGATACTAGAGCAACCTTGTAATCATTCTGATTTGTAAAACTAAAGAGGGAAAAGTGACAAACTGTCAGTCATATCTGTAATCTCCATTGATCTAGAAATTAGAAGATGTAACCATGTTTAGGACACTTCCCTGGAACACAGGAGGTCCTATTTTTGCCTTCTGTCTCCAGAAAGCAAAGTGAACCAAAGTTTTTCTTGTACTTTATTCTCCATCATAGAGGATGGTCCATCAGATTGTCAAAGGCAATTGGATATTAGTTGATGATTGGAATCAGTGACCTGAATGCTTTCAGATTTTGTGAAAGTTGAAACACTCTGTTCCATTGGTTTGCAGATATAGAGAACTAGCTGTAGACACGTCTCACAATGGGAGCAGACGAGAGGGGTGCTCAGGACTAGGGGACTGTGCTGTCTCTGCAGAGCTATGACAACGGCTGACATCACAGACTTCTAATGAAGTTCCAGTCAGCACTGTGTCTTGCTGCTGCTGAGATGCAGAGGGAAATCACATGAGTTTGCATGATGTGCTGTGGAAGGCGTCACAGAAGAGAGTTTAAATATCTTCCTGAAGTAATGGAGATTTAGGAATAAGATGTAGCATCTACTCTGCTCCAGTGAATAAATGTTTTGGAAAGTATTTTTTTCAATTTCTGTTTTTGGTATTCACCTCTTCACTGCCTCCAAGGGCTGACTGATTTTGTAGAAGAAAAAAAGAAAAAAATCCCCAGCAAGATCTTGGCAACATAAGTCTCCTGATCGTAATGCTAGGTCAGTTGTAGGCTCAAGAGAAGAAACTATGAAGTAGGATTTACATCATTGTGCTCACAGCTCTACTTTACACCGAATTCATTTGCAACAAGATGAATGTTCAAGAAACTCTGCATCTGAACGTGGAGCTAGCTCTAGGGTCAGCTAGAGAATTCTGATAAATGCTATAAAGAACATGGGAGAAAAACTGGAGAATATGATAGATATTCTCTCTCCAAGGTCTTTGAAAACTGAATGGTCTTCTGAGAATGATGAAGGAGACACTAATGTGGTGAGTGATGACCATGAAATGCAATTTAGAATGACGGTTAATTTCTGTTGACTAATTGATGACAATGAAGAAATGGCTGAAAATTAACAGGGACCAAAACCTTTGAGTGTTTTTTGTTTTAAAGAGATACAGGTGAAAACTTAGGCTAAGCAACATTAGAATCAACAACTGGTTTTGACTAAAAACCCAGCTTTGTGCATCTGTGGCACTTTCTGAAGCCTGGGTGCCAAGAGTTCAGAAGCATGGGAACTCTCAGTGAAAACACCCACAAAAACCCCCCAAGAACACCACCGCACACTCAGCTTGGGCTTAAACCAGGGGTAGAACAAAGGTTGTGTAATTAGAGGAAGCTATTTTCATGTTCACAGCCATTGCATACTCTTGGCACTGCTGCAAGAATGCAGCTACTTATAAAAGAATCCTTTAATAAAACTCTAATAGATGACTGATTTTCCTAATGATTTCTTGTACTGCAGATGGCAAACCTGCAGCACCAGCTGGACACAGCAAAGGATGATAACAGTAAGGCTACAGCCATGCTGGAGCATGTGTTAGCTTCTCGTAACAAGATGCAAGCAGCTCTGGATGTGGTACAAACTGAGCTGGGACACAAGGACACTGAAATAAGCAACCTCAGAAAAGATAAGTACGTGAAATTGATGCTGTTTCTGTGGTCTGTCAGCAGTGGGGTTGATACAAATACAGTTGAAGAGTGGCATCTTCCCCATGGTTCTGGATAATAAGCTGTAGGACAAGTTTGTTTGAGAAGTTTCCTATAATCTTTCCTGCAACACTGAAACATACTTAGTACTAGCGAAACAAATACACCAAGTGCTTGTAGCTAACTCTGCAGGCTTGGCAGGCCTTGTGCGGAAAGCAGGTCAAAACCAAACAATTTAACTTCAGTGACAGGCAAAACTTAATATGGTTAAGGTAGAGAACCAAACTGTGAGATGGTCACCACTTCAGAGGAGATGTGCACAAATTGACTTAATGCATGATTTTTTTAATCCAATTTCCATTTTCAGGAGCCAGATTCAACAGAAAATACAGAGGTTAGAAACAGAATTGGAACATTGCCAAGCCAAACTGATTGCCATGGGAAGGCAGCACAGCAGCCAGGTAGAGACTACATTTTTCTGTAGTAAAAGCCACCACTGCATTTTTAGTGTTGAGCCAAGTACCTTTTATTTTCTTGAATACAGTACGGTTGACGCATTCATGTGAATCAAGGCAAAAATATTGTATCAACTTTTAGCTGTGGAGCAGGAAAATCGTTATCCGAGTGTTGAAGGAGGGAAGAATCTCCTCTACAAAGAAAAATTCCTTGGCACAAGTGAAAGTTTTACAGTCTGCAGCTGGATATGTAATGTGAACAGAGATTTTGGAAGTTTATATAGCTGTTGTTTTTTTTTTCCTATTAGAATGGAGGGGAAAGAATCCAAGGAATTCTTTTCATCTCTCTTCATAACACGTAGTGTCAAAAGGATTACCTTACAACCCGAACACACTCACTATTGGCAAAGAACATTTTTCCCCTCCCCCAAGAAAGTCATGGCTATATAACCAACAATTTTTCTGATCCTTCTGACTAAGCCAGTGAATGGATTAGCATTGTAAGGATTCCCATCTAGATGCCTGTTCTTAGGACATTTGTAATCAGACAGTTGGTGAACACACTCTTACTTCCTGTAAGTTGATACTGCCTGGAAAGGGAAAAAATATTCTTTTCTAAGCTTTTTCATCTGGGTAAGTATAGATCTGATTTGTTGTCACTGCACAGGTGGAACCACTTTGTAAGGCACTAGAAAGTGCTAGAGCAGACAACAAGAAACTTGTTCGTCGTTTGGAAGAAGTTCTGCAGGTTAATAACACCCTGCAGAGTAAGCTGATCCAAACCCAATGTGAACTGAAAAGTAAAGAAACTGAGCATCAACAGCTGATGGCCTGCTGGTAAGACCAGATCCATGATACTACACTTGAGGAGAAACATTACTTTGCTCTAACATGAGAGCTTTATGGCTTTATTCATCTATCAATATCAGCATGATAAAGATAGATTCATGCAGAGCTATAGAAACGGGCTCTTTCACTCGTTCCCATAATGACTTTTTGACCTACTCTGCTGTACTGAGGAACTGCTTACCCAGGGTCATTATGGCTCTTCTGCAAACAGCTTTTTCCATGAGGACAGCAGATATCACTTCCACTTTGAAGTGGCCTGCAGTAGCTATAGCAAGGGGAGCACAGGATAGCTGTTTAAATTCACCACCCAAAACTGAACGCCAATAAGCAAAACCTCAAACCTAAGTGTAGGCGCAGTCTGAATCTCCTCATTATCCTTCGTCTAAACAGGCTTAGCCATTTAGTTTTGTAAGGGAAAGTAAGTTGTCCTAAAATGTATTTTCCAAAAAGTCTGTTTACCTTGTATAGCTATTTTGAATTTTGTTTTAAATAAATAGGAATATGAAATATTAGAAAACATTCCAATCTTTAAACAGTAGTGGTGCAGAGAGTATTTCCAAGACAAAAGTATTTACAATTGTCTTTCCTATTCCTGGTTTTACAAAATAAAGCATATTAAATATAAATGTGAATTATTGCTTTGTTTCCTCTCTTTAAAGGGAACGGTTAATGGAAAAAGCCAAGACTGAGGAAAAGATGTATGCTGAACACTTAAAGTCTTTGAAGAAGCAGTTTCAAATTGAACAAGAGGCTTCGAGGAGAGCTGCCTGTCAAGAATCTGCTGAGGTGACAAGGGATAGAATTAAAAGATTTCAGTGAATGATTTCCAAGGAAAGAGTTCTGCTTTGCAGTTTTCCAACAGAACAAGAGCAGCTTATGACAAATATTTGTCTCCTTTTCCATTCGTCATGGAGTTGTCCATCACTTGCATACAAAGTGAACTTTATTGCGTGGTGGACACATATTTGGTGGCCATGCATATCAGTGCTCTCCCAACTTTTTCAAGTACCACTGTATCCCTCAACACTATATGTCTTATTGTACGTAAGATCTAGACATTGATATCAGCATTCAGTGACTTCAAAAGGATAATCTGGAGTTGTATAACAATCTTCATGGATAAAATACTGGTTTGGAAGTCTGCTTTATTTCCCGGGGGCTGGATCATAAGGCTCAGCATAACCTTAGTATTACTCAGTATTATTCACTTTTTTTCCTTTGTTAGAAGGGTATTAAAGAAAGTGAAAACACACAGGTGCTGTAGCATACTTCAGATACAGCAAATCAATTGGGTGTGCTCGTTAATTGTTTTATAGAGTGAACTAATTCTTAATGTGAACTCACTTTTTCCTCTTTCCCCTAGGTAAAGAAATCCATTGAAGAATCCTCCTTCAAATTGGCTGAAGTTTCCCATGCTAACAGGGAGCTGCAGCAGAAAGTAACGGAGCTGCAAAAGTCTTTGCCCAGTTACATGGAAAAGCTAAAAAGCCAAAGAGCTCAAGTCAGACAATGCCCGGCCTGTAAAGCTAACACAGAAAGAGCAGAGGTATGCACACATTTGCAATAAAAACAGATGTCCCAGTTGAGAACTCCTTTTTTCTCCACGGAGTAGGACTGCTGTTGATCCTTTGCAGTGGAGCTAGGCTTGAAAATAAAACTAACTCGAGACTCAAATTCTGAACAGAAGATGCAGCTACAGTAATTGGGTGGCTTCTCCTGTAGTCCCTCCCCACCGATATTAAATATGATGCCATAGAGTCCTATCCCCCCATGAGATTTTTATAGTAGCATTTGTCCTTTTTATCATTTTGTGGATACAGTCTGTTTAACTACTGAATGGGCCAAACGTTGCTTGTGTAGTGATTAGTCCCTTTCTCTCCTTTATAGCCATAGAACTTACAGTTCAACTGGGACCTGATCCTAAATGAGAATCTAGACTCCTTTGCAACTCTGACACCTGCTTGTTCTCCTTTCCCCAGCGGGGCATGGGTTCTCTTAACTTCAGTCTCATAGGGCAAGAAATAAGGACACAACGTGCAGACATCTGCAGAAATAGTTCCCAAATCACAGCCAGTGAGCCTGAAAAATTCCTGAAGTTTTGTTTCTCTCAACAATTTCCAGGAGACAGAATCCGAACTGAGGAAAATGGAAGCAATAAAACAGGATTATCAGAAGAAGAATTATGAACAAGTGAGTTTGCTTGACCAGTTTCCTGAAGAGACTGATGTGCTAAAATGTTGTTGGAATTTCATTCTTGTGTTGTCCTCAGTCACAGGACATCCAGAAACTTGTGTCAGAGTTGAAAAGCGTGCAGAGCGAGATGCAAGTGCTGTTGAAAAACCAACATGAAGTGCAAGTGCAGAACAGGCAGCTGGAGACCCAGCTGGAAGCAGAGAGAAGGCAAAGGCAGCAGCTGGAAAACGAATGTGGGGTAAAGTGCTAACAGCACGACGAAGTGGTGAGACACCCACGGAAGCATTTTTGTGCAAAATCTGTAGGGTTTTAGAAGAGATGGTAAAAGACTTTATGAACTTGGTCATAAGATATTCCTTACTGTGTCTGCTCCAGAAAGCCTGACTAACAACTTAACGTACATTCACTATATATCGGGCTTTAGAGAGGGACAGGATTTTTATTTTTTTAAACTATAGAACTCTAAGCTGTTTACAATAAAGATTGGAGAGTCCTTCCATTATATTGCAATTTTTTAATTTGTGCCACAAAAATTCTATAGAAATTAACGTTACTGCTTTTTCTACCTAGAAACTGGAAAAAACAGTCAAACATCTGAAGAAATATAAAGAGAAGACAGAAAAGAAACTGAAGGAAGCCAGCATAGAGTCAGAACAGGTGAGACTAGATAGCATTAGAATAATTATTCATTGAAAGTCAAAAGATAGTAGTTCATCATATGCACCAAGTAACCCTTTTAATCTCAGATCTAGGCCGCTGGTGAAGAGTGAGGTGCATCCTTGGCCATTTGAACTAAGTGGCATTTTTCATAACTTTTTAAAAAAAATCAAAATGAAAGTTTTTATCTTTTCTGTGAATCACTTCCATTTAGTGGCGCTTGTAAGAATAGCTTTTGTCCCCAAGACCTGTTGTTTTTATCAGCTCAAGATATCTGCGTTAACCAACTGAAGGTGTTGTGGCCGAGTAAATTGCCCCCCCTGAGCTGCTCTTGTGTCACTCTGTATATGACATCATGCAAAACCACGTTTCCCACCCACTCTCCCCCCACCCCAAGAAGTCCTTTGTCCTTGCATCACCTCATCCTTGCTTTACTGTACCACAATATCCAAATTATTATAGCTTGTATGAATTAGTATAAGTAGTTGGGGGTGAAAATCTAGTCTAGATGTTTTATAGGGTACTAACCAGCATGAGGTAAAATAAAAAAAATAATAGATGTGCCCCAGCCTGAGGTCTTAGACGCTGCTTATCAGTCCGAGCACCGGTCTGTGCTTACAAAGAGACCTTAATAGCAAGAGAGCATTTCTACAGCATTCTTCAGGTGAAGTTAGTCTTCCATCATCTTTCTCAGGAGTTTGTGGTACTCAGCATCCATTTTCCCCCCTTTCTTCCCAATGCCTCTGTATTTTATGCTGTGTTGGAGACCCATGGTGACTTCATTACCCACTAAGAGAGGGGCAACTTTGTAGTGAGGACCTCTCTGATAGATTCTTTTCACAGCAATGGAAGAGGGCATCATGGAGAGCTCCTACCCCTACGTACAGAAGGATTTGAGTTGTGTGTGCTGTTCTGCCCCTTGCTCAAAAACTGGAACACAGTATACATTAACTGTTCTCTCAGCCGTTCTAATTACACTGTTTTCCCTAGATCACATCTAGCCTAGAAGAAGCTCAGCGTTGGTTCAAATCTAAGTTTGACAGCCTGCAGCCAGAAGTTGTGAAAAACTACCGGCCAAAGAACCCTGAAGAGAGCAGCTCCAAAAAGAAGGTAAAGGAAGCAAGCACGTTAATTTCAAAGAGGCAAGCAAAGAAAATAGGTGGAAGAAGTACTTGGTAGCTCATTATCAGTCAGGATTTCAGTTCCTGAAACTTTCGTAGTTCCTTAACAGGGGTAGAAAACAGACCCCTCTTCTAGTTCAGTTCGCTTCCTCCTCTTTTGCCAAAGGACATATTACATTGCCAAAGTAATATTTACAGGTACAAGGGACTGCTTCTGTACTTAGAAAAGTTCTATGGCACACACTTCTTGTTTTGCTGATGCTCATTAAAAAATACTTGTCTGCAAGCTAACAGCTAGTATGTTTTCTTCTCTGCATTCACCCATTTCAGCAGTTCTCCTTCCCCTCCTCCATACCTTTATAGATACCCTTTCAAAAGCTGTGCTTACCTTGTTTGTGCAGGTTGATCAGCCTTCTCCATAATTGATAGCTTTTTAGGGATACATGTATTAAACTGCTAAAACTTTAATATCTTCTTTAGTAACGACAAAGATTCCCCAAACAGTTGTTAGCTTCATAAAACATTGCATCTTTTCCAGGAGAAAAGGCAAGAAGAACTTCCCACTTACACCTCCCTGGACAGCAGGACAAGGTCCCAACACCTCCCAGCTCACCACCAGCAAGGCCCACATGAGCTGGGCAGGAAATGAGCTCACTTGACTGGGTGATTCCCAGCATCACCTGCCGCCTGGAGACTCCCTGCTAGCGCCCAGCTGCTGGAAGAATTGGGAACTTTACTTGATCTGACGTAGTTAGATAGGTCTGTATCACCAAGAAGGCCTCGCAAACAAAAAGCGCTCACAGGACACCCATATACAGGGGACCTAGCAATGGTTGTTTAAATCATAAATTCCAATTTGAATTAACTCATACCTCTCACCTTGTCTTTTTGACTCAGCTGCTTTGTGTTGTGAGGCTGATACTGACAAAATTACTACTTACAGCAACACAATTATTCTTTTTTTATCATTACTGCAAACTCCATGCTGTTGATATGCTCCATCTTTGCTTTCATCACTTTTCTTTTACCAGGTTTAGACTAGGACCTGGCAGGTGCTGTCAAAACAAATCTCTGACTGGTTTGCAGAGGGTTCAGGTGAATTACTGAAGACCGAGTCATGTGTCTGTGGCTGGATGCTGACGTGACTGGGACAGGGAGGAACTGGCTGGACTGGCTCCTTCTAATGTAGATAATATCTGGGTCATGACAGAACATAAGCCTTGGGCTATTTTAGGAGCATATAAGGAATGTATTAGGTGTGTGATGGTATACCACACATCACCTTACCTTCGTAAGAATTAGTGGAATTCGTTCAACCTCTCCTACTGTGGAACAACACACTGGGGAAAGAGTAGTTGAAGCAGATGACTGACATCAGATGTTGACGGTGATTACATAACATGGACATTTCGTGCTTGTTCAACTAAGGATCAGCTCGTCTTCATCCTGGCTTACTCTTCCACCTGGTTTCAATACAACTAGCGTCAGTACAGGTGTTCTCGCACTCTGATCTGCTTCAGCAGAGCTGTTTGCAAACTCCTCTGTGATCAATGGTGGTATTTATTTCTGTGGGATCTATTCGTGTTATTTGCAATACTTGTCTAGTTTAGGGGGGAGGGAAGTCTTGCATACCTCAGGAGCCTAGGAGTAGCCCAAGGACACACTGGAATTAGCTCATTCTGCTCCTTCAGAAATTTGGTCCTAGACTATAACTCGCACAATAGGAATCTGGACTAATTCATGGTGACCTGAGCCTCTCCTTGAGGCAAACAGCTGTTCTACGGGACAAGGGGCAGCTGTGCACACTATTAAAGCTAATGCACACCTGAGCTCCATTAAATTGTGCTGCTTAAAAGCAGGCCTATGCAATACAGCTTTAGGGTTGTCCCAATCAAGCTGGTTCCATCAGAAATCAATTGGCATCTGTGCCACACCTGCTCTGTAAAGCCACTTAGGTGACAGCGCAAGCTGTGCCTCTCTGCCTCCACAGTGGCCTCAGGCAAAGAGCACTCAAAACTGTAATCGATATTGCTTGCTATGGACTCAATCTGTAGAGTAATCACAGATGAAAACCAGTCCTCTCCAATTACAATGAATGCTTAAGTAGGTGGCCTAAAAAGGGCCAAATGATTGTGACCTTTGCCTGTGCAAAAAGCATATGGCAGCTGTTTATGTGAACTACACGTTGGCAGTACAGCAGTGCCAACCACCCCTCTGTTTTACCTCTGCGGGAGTTTTTACCAACACAGAGTATACAAGGAATCACGGAATCTTTAGAGTTGGAAGGGACCTCTAGAGATCATCTAGTCCAACTCCCCTGCTAGAGCAGGATTGCCCAGAGCACATCACTCAGGACTGCATCCAGGCAGGTCTTGAAAATCTCCAGAGAAGGGGACTCCACAACTTCCCTGGGCAGCCTGTTCCAGGGCTCTGTCACCCTCACTGTAAAGAAGTTCTTCCGTGTATTTGAACGGAACTTCCTGTGTTCTAACTTGTGCCCATTGCCCCTCATCCTGTCACTGGGAACCACTGAAAAGAGCCTGGCTCCATCCTCCTTCAGCCCACCCTTTAGATACTTGTAAACATTAATCAGGTCTCCCCTCAGCCTTCTCTTCTCCAGGCTAAAGAGTCCCAGCTCCTTCAGCCTTTCCTCATAAGGGAGATGCTCCAGTCCCTCAATCATCCTAGTTACCCTTCGCTGGACTCGCTCCAGCAGTTCCCTGTCCCTCTTGAACTGGGGAGCCCAAAACTGGACACAGTATTCCAGTTGTGGCCTCACCAGTGCAGAGTAGAGGGGGAGAATGACCTCCTTCGACCTACTGGCCACACTCTTCCCTATGCAGCCCAGGATTCCATTGGCCTTTTTGGCAACAAGGGCACATTGCTTGCTCATGGATAATTTACTGTCTACTAGGACCCCCAGATCCTTCTCCTCAGAACTACTTCCCAGCAGGTCCACCCCTAACCTATACTGGTGCTTAGCATTCTTCCTCCCCAGGTGCAGGACCTTGCACTTGCTTTTGTTGAACCTCATTAGGTTCTTCTCTGCCCAGCTCTCCAGCCTGTCCAGGTCACGCTGGATGGCAGCACGGCCCTCTGGAGTGTCAGCCACCCCTCCCAGTTTGGTATCATCAGCAAACTTGCTGAGGATGCACTCTGTCCCCTCATCCAGGTCATTAAGGAATATACTGAACAAAACTGGACCGAGTATTGACCCCTGGGGGACACCACTGGTTACTGGCCTCTAACTAGACTCTGTGCCGCTGATCACAACACTCTGAGTTCTGTCACACAGCCAGCTCTCAATCCACCTCACTGTCACCTCATCTAGTCCATACTTCCTCAGCTTCCTAAGGAGGATGTTATGGGAGACAGCATCAAAAGCCTTGCTAAAGTCAAGGTAGATGACATCTACGGCTCTACCCTCGTCCAGCCAACCCGTTATAACATCGTAGAAAGCTATCAGATTGGTCAAGCATGATTTACCCTTGGTAAATCCATGTTGACCACTTCCAATAACTTCCTGTTCCTCAACATGTTTGGAGATGACACCCAGAATGAGTCGCTCCATTACCTTCCCAGGGACGGAGGTGAAAGGCTCAAAGGCTGGTTCTTCACCCCTTCCTTGTTCCAGAATCCCCCGCTTTCTCTAGGGCTGTGCATCTGCAGTTAACTGTATATTGAAATGCCAAGTCTGATTATATGGCTGTGGCCATTAAACTTGGCACTTATATTTGCACAGTGACAGTCTGTTCAGGGTTCAGCACATCCTGTTGCTGCTTCTAAACCTGTTCAGGGTGGAAAGCAGTAAGATACGGTGTAATTGTGAAGGACTACTGTATTCCAATACCTTTTAACTTTAGCGTTACCTTTAGCTATGTCTGCTTTAGCAAGTGGTGCAGCTCAGTGGGTCGCATGCAGAATGAAAAGAGCTGGTCCCGATGTCCAGGATGTGTTCTGGATTGGTTTTCACTTCAGATTTGCTCTAGTCTGATCCTGCTGACGGAACGCTCACTGGCAACTGGAGCACTCCTGGAAGCCATCTTCTAGCTTGCTTTCCTTTGAAAGGAAACCCGTTTGTCTGCTCAGAGCCTGCTCTGCAATATGAACCACAGCATGGCGAGTGGCAGCGCACCCGTTTGAAACATCAGAAAGCACACAATAGGCAAGAACTTGTTACTTTCTTTAAACACAGTAAGTTCAATAAAGTTGTAGTAATTAACACTGCTGCCACCTGCAGGATCAATAATTCAGGTTTACAGTGCTAGCTGCTAAGCCTCTCTTAGTTACAGTAACATTTGTAGTATTTAAAAATACATTTTCTAAGCAGCAAAAAGGTTGTTTTTTTCCTCTCAGGCTGCGGCCTTCAGCACATGCGGATGGCAAACAGCTTTCTACTCTTGTCAGTGCTGCTATCAGGTAAGCGCAACTGAAAAGGGATGATTCAGTTTTTAAGACAATCAGCAGATGCCTTTATGAGCAGTCTTTTACGCTTGAGTTAGTGTTTTATACAAAATAGTCCTTCAGCAATAAACAGCTAACAAAATTATCATGCTTAAACCAAGTAGTTTGACAATATATGTAGTATGTTTGACAGAAACTGTTACTAATTCTCTTAGTGAGGCTTGAGTACTGTTCCCAACATGCTGACAGGTGAGGCTGGCATTGATTTAAGTATTCTGTCCCTCTTAGATCTCTTGTTCTCAGTGATTTATGAAAGCTTTCCCAAAATTGTAATGGCTGATTTCAAGCTTTTCCTGCCTTGCTGTTTGTTCCCACACGTTCAAGATCAGGCTGGACGGGGCTCTGAGCAACCTCATCTAGTCGATGATGTCCCTGCTCATTGGAAGGGGAGGTGGGCTAGATGACCTTTAAAGGTCCCTTCCAACCCAAACTATTCTATGATTTTACATTTTGGTAAAACAGTTCTTACTCTGAAGGCGAATTAGGCAAGGCGCTGGGTTCGTCGCCCCCAGCGTTAGGTTCTTGCGAGCATCCTTAAAACAACCTACAGCCAGGTAAGCCTGAAGATGAACATAGCGCATGCCAAAATAAATCCCATACAGATGCTCATACCCCAAAAAATATTTGTGTTTCAAATTCACAATCCCCTGTCCATTCGCCATCCCTCACACAGAGTACAACGATGAGATGTGCAGTACATGTTCACAACTTCATTGTTTGAAAAAGAATTCCAAACGAAAGGCACTTTATCAGTGGTATTGCAAGTAAGTGAAGCGTGACTTAAAACTTACCCAGTTCTGTATTGGAGAGTACAGCTGTGGCTATATGCTAAAAGCCCAGCTTAGCATATGTATTTTCTGTATGCGGCTCACGTTCTGTGCTGTGCTTTTCCTTAAGTGTGTCAGTTCCCATGGGCTGTGCCTGGTTAAACAACTTGTTGCTGGGGAGCTCACATTCCTACAGCATCTGTTTTCTCTCTTGCTTTGTCTGAAATCTTGTCCTGCTGCACCATTATGATATAACATATTTATAATATCGTGTAAAAGTGAAATCTAAGTAAAAGACCGTTTATGTCATAACCATAAATGCAAGCTGGATGTAGCTAAGGAGAAATCCATCTTCACATATAGTTTTTCCACAAGCATTTGAGAAAGCTTTAGATAATTAGCATTGAGACAAGCAGTATCTCTTCCTTCCAGGTGCTCAAAATTGTTTAGAACATCCTTTCAGAACACTGTTTGCTAGCAGTATGAATTTTCCAGTCCATAATGACCGTGTTTAATTAAATGCAAGTTTCTGTTATTTGGTGCTTAAAACCAACTAGAAAGCAGATTAAAAGTCATCAACATTCAGATTGTATTTTTTCCTTTTTATTTGTATGAATGCTAAAGATTCATACCTCCTAGGTTTAAAAACTAAACTACTTCAGAATTCTAGCAATAGTACGGATCAGAAATGAATTAATTAATAGTAATGCCTTGGTGTTGGTCAATTTTTAAGACAACTCTTAACCCCGCCCCCCCCCAACCTTCCTCTATGTCAAGTCTATTTAAAAAATGTACAAGCAATAGGATACTGGGTATTTCAGACTCAGTTTTGGAAAAAAAATAATACAAAGGGCATCTGTGTACAGCATCTCTCGTTTCTGTTTTCTAAGCAACAGTTCAGTGCTGAGGGCTGTATCTCCTGGGACATAGTAGACTTTTTTCCTATGAAGGGACAGGAATCATTCGCTGCAAGAAGACAAAAAAAATCAATGGAGTTACAAGAGGTGAAAAGGCCGATAAAGAAATAAAGAAAGCTTCAACGGAAGAATTTTTACCCCAAGACGATGCAACAATACTATGTTCGTACGTACATCTTGGCCTCCTCCTAGAGCTTATGATCACCCCAGGCTAACATAACCAAAATGGTTATTTGATTTACAGTTCTGCAAACTCGGCATGGGACTTCTGTTTAGGCAGTCCTGCCAAGTACTATTTCCAAGTAAAACATGCTGTAATTTTCCGAGTTAGTGAGACTTTATTGGTATTTGTCTCACCTTCGTATTCTCACTATGGCCCAGCATATCTCTAGTGAAGTGGACAAGCAATATATTGTAATTTAATACTCGATTTGAGAAAAAATTGCCTTACCTTTAAAATTAGTCTAGGCAATTCCACAAGACTTGCTTCTTAGACATTGTGTGAAATGATTACAGAACGCAAATACATATAAAAGTGGGCTGAGAGCAAATTAGCAGTAGTTAGCTGTGATACCGTAAGTAACAAGACTGCTTGGGAGGCAACAGCACAGTTTGTTTTCTATTCAGCAAACCGCCTTGCTTAAAAATATTTTTCAGCCTTATTTTGCTGTAGCATATAACATATATCCTTTTCTATATATACATAGAACTATATACTCTTTATTTATGATAAAGCATTGCATCCATCCTGCTTCTCTTACCAGGGTAGAAGCAGCACGCTTCCACCATCATATGCTACTGTTCAACTGTCAGACATAATTAAAAACCCAAACCATTTGCAATTTATGTTAAATAATAAGCTGTATGATATTATTATAGTAATTTTTGCTATAAGCTATTCAGTAGGATATATGTCTGGTGAGAATGAGTAAACATTATCATTAACGTCAGAATTTTTATTAACAAGTTCAGAAGAAGAACAAAGGTCACACCGACTTCAGTAAAACAGAAATCAATCTCCTTCAAATAAAAATGCTGCTAGGAATATAAACTCCCAGAAAATTCAGAATACTTTAAAGAACTTGAAATACTGAGTTCTCCATCCTCTAGGGATTAGTATGAGCCCATTTCTTCTATATTATAGTAACACTGTACATCAAAAACGCCTCATCACCAGTGAATACGGCTTCTTGAACAACCTCACTGGTAACTAGTTGTAATATTGCACATTGTAAATTTTCCCTAAAAAAACCCCACAGTAAACCGCACCGGGCTTCAGTTGTCACTGTTTGATTCTATATACAAGGCTGAATACCAGAGTACAGAGCAACGCATCACAGAAGAGCTAACAACAGACACACTTGAGCATGTCAGCGTTGTACTCGGAACAGTTTCCACCCGTACGTGATACAGTTCAAATGCCAGAAGTAGAAAAAGTCCACAAAGCCGTATACGGTACAAGCCACGTCTCTGACCATCCACAGAAAAAGGTGTACATAAAACCAATCTCCTCAGCACTACATAATGCAAAGGTGAATACAAAGAGTAGCAATTCCAGCTGCCACAAACCTCATCATACAACGGCGTAGGTGTACAACATCTTTTGAGCCATTCTGGTATTTCCACTGCTCTGATAAATAAGCGACAAGTTAAAGGCGGTATCTCTTCTCAAGTCTGTCTGATCAGTTTCTATTCCCTGTAAAAATAATGATTAGAAAAGTTATCTATATCCAAAAATAGTGTAAAACTTGAAACAGGAGTAGCAATTACAGTGGAATCAAATGACATATTCATGGTTTACACAGGTTTTCAGCTGTACAGAAACAAAAGTAGTAGTATTCCTTGTGCCCGCCCTCTAACGAGTTCCACATACTGGTAATCACCAAACAGTTATACAATTACATACTCAAAACATTTGCTGTAAATCAGATAGCCAGCCCATAAAAAAGAAAGTACCATCCTAATTTGTCTTTGTATGCAAAGTATTTCTTTCTACAGTCAGAATGGGAATAACTGCCTGTACCTTTCACATGGTCACAAGATTGCTGCCTTGCACTCCCAGCACTGCCCAACACCCATGTTTCTCACTGTACCAACCCTTCCCGTTTTCTAAATACGCTTGTCATTTTTCTACCTACCCGTGCCAAAGCTAGGCAAAAACTTTCTCTCAGACCAGGCTTGTAAATGTATGACACATCAATTAGGGCGAGCTAATACAGATCAATTAGAGCAAAACCACGGCTCAGACGCATTTAGGCTTTCTTCATAGTGGTTCATAGTGCTCCAGCACGCTGGTTTATAGTGCGGGTGAATATACAGAACTTCCAGTTATAATTTATTGCATGTAAATATATATAAAGTTCCAACTGCTTATTCAGATAAATTTGTTTAGCAACCTTTTTTGCTGCTACTTCAGCTGATTGGTAAATCCTTAAAAATTCATAAACCTTTGAAATTAACGCATGCTTAAATGCATTACCGGCTGACAATCAGATGTGGGCTTCCAATGACAAGGAATTACAACACAAATTAAAGGAAACTCAACCACACAGATTTTTATGTACCTATTTAAACTATGGCTGAGAAATTGTTAACATTGACCTGATTTTATTCTCTGTAGTGACTTCCAAAGATACAGTACCTCTAAGGCGAGAGGAGGAAGTTCAAGTACTTTTTGGTAATAGTGGATTGCCAGGTGCAGCAATCCCAGCTGGTGAAGGCCACGGCCAAGGTTGTAGAAAGACTCTTGACATGGTCCACGCAGGTCCAAGTACCGGTGAAGGAAGGAGAATCCCTGTACACATATTATGCACATTTGTGAACGTTCCCTTTAAGAAAATGGCAGCAAAAAGGCTGGAGAAGAGGTGTTTAAATGTATCTCTTTCAACTTTTGATCTCTGCTTCCCCACAAAGCCACATGCAAGTTGAAGGCAAAAAATAAGTCACATTTAATTGGTGAGACCATAAAAAGTGCGCTCTGTCAGTCTCTCTGCCTTCGATAACAATGGGTACATCTTTTTAATAAACTGAACACAGTTATTTATATATTATTTATATGTAATATACACACAGATAAGACGGGTTCGTGTTCGGAAGAGCTGACCACCTTAAAAAACATGCAGCCAAAGGACAGACTAGAGCAAGATTTTACTTTTCTTTAAAAAAATAAATCTTTAAAGGATAACCCTCCCCCAATTTTTTTTCTTTTTTTAAAAAGGAGACAAAAAAACCCCCAGACCTCCATTCCCTTCCCTTCAGTCTTTGCCTTGGATAGTGGCAAGAAATGGTTTCATTCTACAACTTTTCAGAATTCCACAAAATTCTGAACTCCGTGAAGTACACATCAAAGTATTATTTCTGGAATGCAATCATATTCTTTTCTTGATCTTGTGCTCCACATACGTGTTTATTCCAATACCAGTTACCAGGGAAATGATCAGTATATCATTTTATAAAGTGGCCAAAATTAAAACATCACTGAATAAGGGCATGAAAAATCCATATATCCTAAGCAGCAGGCGAGAGTTCATGTCCCTTCTTGAAGCCCGCAGATGTTTTACTGCCAAGTCTCCAGCAGAATTTGAAAGGAAACTCATACCCAGCAATTCCCATGCTATGCTTTAACAAATTTAAAGTCAAAGCACTCTGTGTTACACTTCCTTATTTTCCTTTTACTTTAAAATTAAAATATATGCTCATATTTTTAAACTACGTGACTAGCAGCATCCCAGGTGTACATAATCTCGCTGTCAACTTTAGTGTGAAGACCCGCTCCCCCTATGTGGCATGCTGTGCTTCAGAGAGAGCAGCAGGACCCAACAGGTGCTGATGTCCCAGAAGATGTAAAACTGGGCAGTGACAGTGACCAGGCACCGGTGGAACAAACTAGTCTCGTTTATACGCTGACGTGCTGTAAAGCAGGGAAGTGCTTTGTTTCTCATCTGTAGGATGTCACAGATGTATCGGCTTGGTGTGTTGCAGACTCTTCACGACTCAAGGTCTGTATGATGCTATAAAGACGAATGGCATTAGGCCAGAGCTACCCCCCGTACAGAACTCAGGGAAAGACAAAGAGGCATACAGTGGTATTTCACATTAAAATGCAGTGTTTCATTTGACACTGACGGAGCCCTGGGGGAAACTTAGAGAGATAGAAGAGGTGAATGCAGAAGGGAGAAATCGAGGACACAACTTTTTCATCCTCTCCTGTGCATTTCCTTTTGTTACCACTTCGGAATGCGATGCGATGACTCTGTTGTAAATAGAGGATTTCTTTTTAGGCACCATGTTGGTAATCAGAGAAGATAGCTCCTTCAACATGAGGAATTATTTCAGGCACAAGCAGCTAATGATCATAATAAAGGTCACCAATATGTCACTGTGGTTGAATTATTAATCAACTACAATAGGAGGAAGAGAGGATGCAAACAGACCAAGTATAGTAAGCAAGAAATGAGAAGACAGAAAGCAGGGAGCCATATCGCCAGAGGGTAACCTAAATAGGACATTGTTCAAGTGTGTTATAAAAGGAGAACAGAGCAGTCCATAAAAGAAAGGCAGGCTGATTACAGAAAGAAGTGGAAAAAAATATTAAAATTAGGCCAAAGTTTGCAAGTTCAAATGTCTTGAGTTGGATACCGACATAATTGGTATTGGTTTAGAGTAGCTGAGGAGCTATAGCTTTTGTCAAAACCAGGGCAAGGTACGGTTTTTCAGCAGTTTCAGAAGTCATGAGAGTTCAGGATCCTACCGTATTTTGCTGACTCTGAGCTCATCGGCCACAGGAATTAAAAGGCATTTCAAGTTAATGAAAATACTTGTTGGAGGGTAGAGAAAATTACTTTCAAGATTCTGTTTGGAAATAATGAGCCTGTGGTTTGTAACTGGATCTGGCAGATGAAAGAAAAATGTGAACAAGGAAGTTGAAAAATTAAGGGTAGCCTAAACTGGAGTTCACAAAATCTTTATAAAGAGAGCGGTAAGAGGCACTTAAAAGGGGGAAGAGAAAAGGAAGACGGGGGAAAAACCCCACTTTCTAAGTCTGTAAAGTTCACTTCAGCAATGCAGTTCAAGAGATGCAACTAAGAAGGGCACGTGACCTAGATTCTACTCTACAGCACTTCTTCGGACTAAGGCAGGCAAGAAGAAAAATTTGGAAGAAAATCCAGACTACAGTCATCAAGATTGAAATTAGTAATATTTTCACAAACAGCTGGCAGCTGCTGGCATCTATGCGAGTAATCAGTATACACACACAGCAGAACAAGCTACATTTACCTAAAAGGAGAGGAGATTCATCTGGGTATAAGTATAGTTCAAAAGCATCTTCATCTGTGTTCGTGTTTCACCACTTCCCTCTTTTGAAATGCCGTGTTAATTATTAAAAGTTGTTTAAACAGACTACGTTGTAGCCATAACTGTCTGCAAGATACAAAGCCAGGAAACACGAAAGGTAAAAATAATCACACTAACTCACCTGTACTAGAAGAGCGTGCCTTTTCAACACGTACTTCTGAGAGGCCATGTGGATGAACGTCAAGCCAATACAAAGACTGTACAGAGGTTCATCTGGGTTTGCACGAAAGGCTTGCACGTACTGCCCTAAAAACAAACAGCTAAATCAAGATGCTTGTTGTGAAAAGAATTCCTGAAGAATTAAGGACAAAAAAGAAAATCTTCAAATTAGAAGTGTGAACTAAGAAAGGACATAGTTTAATACACCTACACCAAAATACACAGGGAAAAAGATGAAAAAAAATTCTATACTTTCAGCACTCCTTGGATTCTGAAGGAAGAATGCAGACTGTGATGTAAAAACGTAAGCAGAAAACAATCAGACACAGAAAGTGAACACGGTCCTTGCTGGGATTTATATCCTGGAGGCCACACACCTTAAGTGTGACATTTGGAGGGCTTGACTGAAAGCAGTAGGTTTACTTCGAAGGCCTGCTTCAAATGTCCAACCAACTTTATTTGCTGTTTAAATTGGTTTGTTTCTGTCCTTATTATTCTTTATTATCATTAGCCTTCAATTATCTTTGGAAGTTAGTTATATTGGCGATGTGTGCTAAACTTGGAACATGCCAACTTAATTTTTTTAGCAAAACTCTTCAGCGATACTTTGATTTGTGTACAAAATAATCAAAGCACCAGACTAACACTGTGAAGCCACCTATAATTTTCTGATGTATGAAAAAAATGACTTCAATAAATATTTCTCAGAACAAAACATTCACTTGTTATATTTGTTAATATTAGAACATGAATGATATTACCAAGAGCGTGCTTGAAACTGCCAGATACAAACGCATTGTGCCCGTTCAGGACACACAGTGCGTGATTATCAGGATTTTTCAGCATCAAGCGGAGACAAAAGCGATGGTGACGGACATCCTGAGATTGCATAGTAACTTGATTGAAGATGTTCCATAGCTGAGGTTTATTGACGTTTTCCATTACCATGATTCTATAGAATGAAACGTATACAAGAAAATAGTAAATGCTATATAGTAAATACTGTATCTGCAATAAAACCTCAACAGTTTAGGGAAGATAACAAAGAAGAGACCTTTGAAGAGCAGATCAGCGACTGAGGCAAAGTTCAAAGTGAAAGACAGACCCAACGATTCTGGCCAAATCGACCGACTGTTGCATTATGCTTTTTTAGGAATCAGAGGCTATCAGAAAGCTTCTTTAATTTCAATAGCCTTACCTGTTTTAGTGAAAGCTGGAAAGCATGAGCCTGCCTCCTTTAGCAATATTTTCAGCAGTATGACTACAGCCTCAGTGGAAAAAATTACAGAAGAGATTGCTCTACCTTGTCAGTACCCCACCTGATATAGTTGTACGCTTTTCTGAAGTTCTTGTCCAGAATTGCAGCAGAGAGCCCAAAGTATTCCAGCTCCTTGCGCTTTTGTCTATCATCGTAAAAAGAGTAATATTCCAATGAGGAATCCACCAGTAGCTCTGCCTCCTTGTACCGGGCGAGGTCACACAAGGAATATATAGCCTTCAGGAGGAGGTTCCACCAGTCATCTTTGGTCAGAACACTTGTAAGAACAGCAAAAATTGCTAAAAATATTGAAGTCAGTAAGTTGAGAAAATTAAGGGAGCTAAACTCTTTAAAAAAAAAAAAAGTGCATATGTCAAACTGATCTTTTCAAAAACATCTCAGCATTAACAGGTAAAATAAAGATAAAACATTTACTTTCTTCAGTTTAAGTGCAGTTTGTAAAACATCAGCAAAAAAACCCAGTGAAAACTTGAGAACAAATGGCAAGAAATACACACGGTTCGAGTTGGAAACACACCATGTGAATGCATTAAAATTCCTCTTCCTAATTACCAAATGGTGCTTAAGAATGCATAGTCTGGCTCAATCAAGTCTGAGCCAGTCAAAAAAAAAAAAAGACAAAATCACACCACTTTTAAAACATGTATTTCTATTATGTTCTAGATTTGGGTGGTTTGTATGTGCACTGAGGAGAATGTTGGACCATGTGATCTCTAGAGGTCCTTCTCAATCTGAATTATTCTTTAATCTTACTGTTTTGCTCTGAAAGGGGATTGTTCCCTTAAGTTATATTATCTTAATTTTTGCTGCCTTCTTTGCCCTAGAAGTAAAGCAATGTTAACACGAACTGCATGGATTTAGCATGCAAAACAGTAACAGTTATTTAATTTTTCAGAACTAAGGAGTTCATCTTGTTGCTTTGTTTTTAATAAACATTTGTTACCTTTTGCATCGCAGTTTGCTGTCTCTTGGTCGTCATTGTCAGAAATTTTATCCCTCGACACCTTAATAAGATAGAGGTGCCTCTCTCCAGATTTGGAACTAGATATCAAACACACCTGGGCTCTGCTCATTGCTACCTAGAAACAAATTTAAGGGCAACATTTCAGATTACATTACTACATCCTATGACAACAGCAGTTTTATGGCAAATGCATCTTGCTCACGTTGCATGCCAAAACAGTCTGCAATTTGGAAACGCCTCAATAGAGCAAGAACATGAGAGAGAACATTCCCAAGAGGAATATCGTCTCTGCGTTGTCTCACGCTCCAGTGCAAACTGGGCTATGCAAAAGAAAGATACAAACTCTTTAAATAACTTAAAAGACTTTTCGTGGGATTGGAACATCCCTGTATTTATTGAAATCAAAACTATTTGCATAGAGGCATAACAAGAGCAATGCCTTTCTGTATCAGTTTCAGAAATACGTGGATAGTCACCTATTCAACCAATGTAATACAGTAGCAATGGCTCTGACCAGATTAATAAAACTCAGGTCTAAATATTCCCCTCACTCCGTATTTAAAAACAAACAAATAAAAATTAACACAAAGCCACCACTACTGTACTTACTGGCTAAATAAATTCTTTGGTGATTTTATCACAAGAAAATATAAAAAAAACTCTTAAGAATTCAAAGGAAAATTGTTGAAATAGAAACCAGTATCAACATTTCAAGAAAGCGCTATGCTGCCTGCTAAAAAGGTAAGAAGCAGCTTTAGTGTTCAGTGTGTTCTACGTACACTGAGAAACAGGGAGTTGAAGTCACTGCCTTAAAAATCACACCCACAAGTGGTCCTCTCTTCTGAACGCTACAGGCAGGAATACCAGCATTACAGACTCCCTGCAAGGTTATTGTCTAGCAGAATTATGATACCATTTGCATATTAAAAACACTAGCTCTCCTCCTGAGTTTGTCTGTCACTTATCTTAACCCAACTCATGGCTGTCCAATTTCTTAAAGTGTAGCTGTAAAGATTGGCTTACCTTCAACAGCATTGCCAGCATTGTAAGTAAAGTGTCTATGTAACCATACATTTTGCCTTGGGAATACAACAGGGTCGAACGATGGAGGAGTAGCTTTAATTCCTAGATAATATTAAACATTATTATTCAACCTCTTGCGCAGGGAGTGAGTTCATGAAGCAAACAATTCCGACTCAATACAGTACTAACAGGATTGGAAAAGCTTTTAGAAAGCTGGAAAAATCTTAGCAGCAGCAGGTAAGAGCTCCCTAAAGTGCCCAGCAGTAATTACTGTTTCAAATTCTCAAATTTCAGAGAAATTCAGCATAACCCTTACCTATAGTGAAAGTGCTGCTGGGGAGGGGATATAAAACCTTTGCTACACCATCAGTTACAATCAGTAGAGGCCAAACCATGTAGCTTATATGTAGCAACTGCTGATCAACTTGATGCAAAGTGATTGGCATCAAGATTGGCATCAAAGTGGTTGTACATCACACAAAAGTGATCAGGTGGGAGAGAGGAAATACTGATAAAATGGTCAGGGAGAAAGAGCCATGAGGACTCATCCCCGATACTCTGTGAAGAATCATTTGCTGTGCTCTGAAGGCTCACCATGGTCTCAATGTAAGATAAGGGAGTCTCAATCCCTCGTCCTATACAGTTGACGTCTTTGACCACTGCCATAGTTTAGCAGAATAAAATATCCTAAACTGGAAGCACGGAACACTTTACCCACCTGCTGGGCAGCATTAGCATCCTGAGCCAGCGTATCTGGATCATACATTGGTTCCAGAGCCTCCAGAGCTTTCTCAGGTCGGCCCAGCTGCTGCTGAAGTGTTGAAAGTGAGATTCTTGCATCCAGATGCAATGGAGCAAGATCAACAACTTTGGCATAGCTCTCTGCTGCACGCTCCATGTGTCCCAAAGCCTTCAAGCACTCTAAAAATACCATACACAACACAATACACTTAAATGTCAGAAAAGAATATTTCAAAGCTTGCAAAATAGTTAATATATTTTTCAGGTATTTTTTTCAGTTAAAACCACCGAAAATACGCACTGTTAAAGTGAAAATATTCAGAAATATGTACTGATGCATTCACAGTTTCACTTAAAGCATCATCAATTGACAGGATGGAATGCAGAATAGATGCTGTTTCACTTGCTGGAAAATACAAGTATTTATAGCAGAAGTAAATTTCAGTCTAGATGAAGAACAAGAAAATGCTCCATGACAGGGTTGTCATAATAAACACCAATTATAGTTCTGCAAATACCAATTATCATTCAACATGTGAATCTAAAATTCCAGTGATTTTAGATAAAGGGCCCTGGAAATGCTCAGCATTTTATTATCATCTCTCAGCACCAGATGCTCAGCAGTCCTGCTTCTTCTCACCCGCGTGCCGAAGCCAGACAACAGCCAAGTTGTATCGTTCTGAACAGACGAGGGAACTCAAGAGAGGCAGTGCTGAGTTGTATTCTCCAACATCCAGAAATGCCTCTGCGACGTCCAAATACAAGTCACCCATTTCTTCGGGATTTTGTTCCACCAGAGTGGTCAAAAGAGGCTTTAAAACAACCACACAAAACACTAAAAGCACAAATAACTAATGAGAATATTTCTTTAAGATACAGTTGTTGGAAGCTTACATTTTTATGCAATAGTTTTTATTCTCTTTGCATTCTTAACTACATTTCCTTTATTTAAATGCTAGTGTAAAAGTGAAAAACAAAGACTTGAATTTCACAATTCTTGAAAAAGCCATATTTTTCTATTCTAGACATTTCACATCACTTTACACATCGCTGAAAGTGCCCATCAGCGAGGAGTGCTCTTTATGAAAGAACAGGCCTCAGATTTAGTAGGGCTTCAAAACAAAACGAAGATGTGTTCCTTAGTGTTCAACAACTTTGCAATGCGGTCCTGGGCCTGTCACAGCACATACGCTGTGATTTACTGTGCTTTACTAATACTTCCACTGGAGGCATAATTTATAAGGACAAAAATAGTATTTCTGCTATTATAGGTTTGCTAGGTTTCTCTCTTGGAGTGGGAGGGAAGCGAAAAGAATCTCCCCAGGTCTCTCAACGACCTCCGTCACACAAAACCAGGAAAAATTACTTGCTTTGGTAATTTATTAGAACATCGCCCAACTTCTGAGTTGGTTTCTACTTACACTGAGCGGCTCTAGGATGTTCAAGTGAACCAAGCACACCATCAGCTTGACTGTGATGTCTATGGGAACGCCCTCAGGTATACAGCAGCTGACCTTCTCCACGGCTGCGAGAAGACAAAGAATTTCTTTCTGAACCCATAGGCTTTAACAAGCACTTCACAAGCTTCACATCCCTTTCAGGCCATATTCAGCTCCAATGAAGAAAATATATTCTCATTGACTAGCAAACATTGGTGTAAGCCTGCCCTCTCCCTTTCGTCTGTATCTTTGCCGATAGTTGGAGCAACTTGTTCCTACTATCTCTGATCCCAATAATTTAACCTGAAGTATCAAGTGCTGTCAGTCTGCATCGACTTCAACAGCAGGATCCCGCAGGATGCGCTTTACAGCCTTCGCCCTCTTAAGATGTGCTTGCTTCATAAAGCTTTTCTTTAGCAATTTATGCACCTGTACTCTCCTCTCCTCGCTTTCTGCAGGAAATACCCTGTATTAAGCCCTTTGTTCTTATTAAGCTAATCCTGTGTTGCAGGGATCTGGCTGTATACACTGTTACACACAGTTAACTACAGAACTTTACACAACACACAGACAGAATGAAATTCGATGACAATGCAAACACGAGACAAAGTAGTTACCCATGACAATGCTAGCAAATTACAGGTCATACAGTAAAACTCCATTATTGTATTTCCTTCACATGCAGTCATGATACCTCCTTAACTACCCTGTTTAAGTTCTGCTTCACCTTAATTCTTACACCAGACATTCAAAGGGTGATTGCTATAAACTGAGAAAACTGATTTCCGACATAAGGCTTCCCTATTACCTTCTACATTCACATCCAATTAGTGAAAATCACAACATGCAAATTAATTCATCATTCTCTAAACTTCTTAATAACCAGCATGAGAGTAACTATTCACCTACCGATAAATTCTTACAAAATGAAAAATGTGGGTAAGCTCCAGAAGAACGCTTTTAGTTTTGGTAACTGGCTGGGTTAGAACTAAGTTGTGAGTAAGAAAGTACACAAGACTCTTCTGGATCAGCCCCACTCCTCTGCCGTTAGAAGTCTCTCCCCATTTTTATATGATTGCAACCTGGTTCCTGAGCATATGATCAGTTCATAGGCTTGTATGAAATTCAAAAATTACATTACTTACCTGTAGCACTGGGGTCAGCAACTGGATGACTTTGGTCTTTAGTCTCTGCCTCCTGGCTTTCCTGAGTTTCCACCACTGCCTCTGTACCTTTTTTAAAAGATTAACAGATTATCCTAGTAGAACCAGCTAAGCCAAAAGGTACTCGATTTTGAATCCACACTTGATTGGTAGCTTACTATGACAAGTGGGCTGTTGTTTTCTTTTAAGGACAGAAGAGCAGGAAGCATTCAAAAAAGTTATAAAGGAACAAAGGGCAGGGAACCAAGCTCTGGGGTAGTTTAGAAGCTTTGTCTTACAAAATTACACACCCCAGGTAACGTGGCAACACTGCGTTTTAATTCCTAAACTCATTATAGATTTGGTTCTTATAAATTATCTGTTAAAAGTCTCTATCAGGACAGTTGTTCATTGATCAACTGTATTTTTACCTGGTCCATTAAAGCAAAAAGCCAACAAAAATATCTTCTACTACATTGGGTTTGGATCGGATTGCTGAAAAAACCAGTCAGTTTAATCATAGAACAGACTGTCTGCTTATGGCGATGGCATGTTGTGACCATTCTACAGCCCAAACAAATATCTTTCAGACTTAAGCAATGACTTTCACAAAGCAGGTTTCTCGAAAACAACCTACTTTATCCAATTACAAGCTAATATCCCTAGATTTCTATATACCAAACCATTTAAATACATAATAACAGAAGTAGGATTGATGAAGAATATTATTCTCAGGTCAAAGGTTGATATTCTTGACTACAGATGCCACTAAACTTATCTAATTTTTTTTCAGAAGCTATTTAGCTGGCAGAAATAACTGGCCTGATGTGAGCACTCCAAGGAATGTTTAGAACTTTAAAAGGCCTCCAGTTGCCTGGAGAGCAGTCCTTGTCCTTAATGAGTCAGCAGGGCTAATTGGATATCAGAGTAACTCCTTATAGAAAGCTGAGGTCGTGCCACGCAATTCATTAAAAATACTGAAAAGTTTCAAAAGAGAAAAGCCTGTCAACATGCATTAAAATATACCCACGAGTTGAAAAGGTAATAGAAAGAAAGATGTCATATTAGATGAACAGCAGGGTCATACTAACCGCTTGGTAGCTACTTACCTTTTTTCTCCTCGGTTGCACTTTTCTCTGATACTTTCTTTTCAAGTACAATTCCTGCAAAATCTGTAATAACCTAAAACAGACAAGTAACTTGGATCATTTTAAAGATTTCAAGGATTTATGGAGTAACTGGACCACATGGCAGTTGTTTTAGACATCACAAAAGCTATCAGAAGAAAAGTTGCATTCATTTCACATGGAGTTAGTTGATTAGTACTGAGTTGGATCTTCTTATGTCTTTGTCCACTATTTTTTGACTACTTAGATGATCCAATTGGCATCTCTTTAGCAAATACAACAGTTACTTTCATCACAACTAGAAAAGTTTTTAACCTTCATAGCTTCTTTTAATGTCTTTTGGAAGGCACAAAAAGCAAGCAAAGCACCAGGTAAACAGATAAGCTCTCCACAGATCTTTCCAAAATGCTCCAAGGATTCCTCAGCCTCATACATTGCAAGGGAACCAAATGATTTGTCTCAGTTTAAAAATAAATAACTAAATAAAATTCACAGCTACATACTGACATTTTATAACAGCCCTGGTCATACACATCATGACCTCAATAAAACTAGTATAATTCAATAGAACAACTAATTAAAAAAAAAAAAAATCAAAAAAAAAAAAAAAAAAAAAAAAAAAAAAAAAAAAAAAAAAAAAACGAAGACAGACAATTCAAGACATTCACTTGGCAATGGGGAAGCGCGAGGGGGAAATGCACAACTGTGAACGACTGTTGGTCTAAGACCCAACGCAGTCCGGTATTTTTGTTCATGAATTGTAAAGCAAGTATTTAAGTCATTACTGTTGCCCAAACATGAGTGATAAACACAGAGTACGTGGCCCTTAGAGGAACATACCAGATGACTGTATTAAGACAATTATTTTTTAAAGGCTTGGTTTACCAGCTCAAATACAGATTCAGCTATCTAGGAACAAAAATGACAGAACAGACCTGAGGAGAACCACCAAGAAGAAACAGGGGAACAGTTCTACAACAGAGTACCGTATTAATAAATCTGGCAGTTAAATACTGGGCACATAAAATTGACTGATTTTTAAAATGGGAAGAAATATAGAGAAGGGTCAGAGGAATTGTTTGCAGGCTAATGATGCTTTACACAGACAGACATTTAAATAAAATCTTCAGAGGAAAATAAAAAGAGGTAATTAATATCAGCAAATAAGAACGTTCACAAGGAGAAAGTCCCAACTATTAGTGTCTTTTCAATCCACCTGGGAAAGAATAACAACAGCCAGACACTAAAGACTTTCCTCTCAAAGCCAGACCAAATCAACTGGGAAACGCCTCAAAAGTGAGGGTTAAAAACCACTAGAACAAACTGGGAACAGATAAGCAATCTTCTCCAATTCCTGGTGCCTTAGAGTCAAGATGAAATGTGCGCTTCATGCTTAATGTATAAATTATCAGTTGTAACACAAGTATGCCAGATAAAGCAACAAGAGTCTGCATTTGAGCCATGAGACTACTCAGTGTCATCCATTTAACCTTCAAGACTGCCTTTTGCTGGTAGCACTCACAAAACCAGATCATAGGTCTTCTCTGGCTACTAAGGTTATGGCAATTGTAGAGAAGGAGAGGAAGAATCCCAAAATTTTAAACCTATAACAGCATACACGTCTATCAGCCCCCAACTTATGAAATCATGCCATTAACTTCAATGCTAATTACTACAGAACTAACAGAAAGCAGTATTTGATCAGCTCTATCACTACAGACTACAGGATTATCAACTGTCCATCCTGATTGGCAAAGAGGTGCTTAACACAGTACAGAAATGCATTTAATTCTCCATACCGCCAATGCTTTGTCATACTGTTTGGAAGAAATATATAGTTCGGCTGCAATGTTAACATCTTCCATGGAGACAAGGCTCTGGTGTTTAGTAAAGGCTTCTTCTATTATCTCAATAGCAGAGGTCACGTCGTTTGCTTCGTAGTAACTCCTATAAAACACAGATATGAGATGCTAAGTATTTAAGATAAATGACAGTACGTACATTGAATATTAGCAAAACTATTTTCATATTTCTTTCATTTTTGTCTATTAGCAAATATTTTTATTAGCAAGAGTAAGTTACAAAAGACAGTGGGAAAGAGGGTGTTTTTTCTTTTGTTACAGCTGTTGACAATTTTTATGTATTTCAAATATTTACCATTATTTTCTGCCCTGTATGTTAGGACATCACTGGAGTTTTCCTTACAACATTCCCCACCTCAAGCCAGGTATCAACGATGTATTGCATTAAACTGGTTTCAAAAAAAGCTTCAATAATAATATTGTTACAATACACTTCCTTGCATTTTTTTTGTCCATTTCACAACCATGAACATCAAAAGACTTAACATTTGAAACAGGCCAGTAAGAGCTTTCTACAAGTTATGCATTAGAAAGCTGAGATATAAAGTAGCTAAACAGTTTACTAAAAACTATGATAAGTGAGCTACACCACAAGCCTCCTCTATCTCAGGTAAGCTTCTATGACTTGATCTGCTCTCGTTAGCAAAAAAGGGAAGGAGGCAGATTTTTACTTGCTCCAGAAGTGAACCACAAATGACATATAAACTATATTCTGTTGCAGATGGTTTGTATGTCAGATTGAAGAATTTGTTTCATTCAGATTTTCTGGCAATAAGTTTCCAGGTCTCTAGTGATACTACAGAGATAAAAAACATATTGCATTTGCATATAATCAGGTACTATTGGCATCTTTCCAGTCATCAGTATTTGCATTTTATTCTCTTACGCAACCCTTCTAAGATGATGCATTGATCCTACACAGCATAATTCACACATGTCAGGCTTCAGAAACATCGCAATAGTTGGGAAATGCATGCTTCTTCTGTGGGTCACCCCCAGCATTCCTTGATTTCAGCTGCATATCCAGCTTGAATCAGCTGCAGAGCTTATTAATACCAGTTTTTGAGAAACTCTGGAAAACCAAATCACACTAGTTTTAAGTCCAACTTACTTTGCCATGTCTCTAGCCAACTGCATGAAGCGCTCTCCATCAGAGGGAGACAGGAGATTCAAAATACGCCTGTAGCCATCCATAGCCATCTTATGTTCCCCCAACTGTTCGTACAGGCTTGATCTCTCCCATAGGTAACGCACATTGGATGCGTCGTATTTCAGAGCTACAACAAGAAAAAGCTTATTAGTAGCCTAGCTTAGGAAAAGGCAACAATGGATTTCACATTCACCTACCTGAAGAGATGAATGTTAGTGGACATGCACAAGCTTTTTGTAAGAAAAGGATATCCTATACTAAAGATCCGTGAAATCTTTCACCAAACTCTGGACAGAGGTACCAGAATCTTAGGAAACTGCAGCAAACTATATTAGAAAGCAAAAGAAAACAAAAGGATTGCTATTAGCACCTAAAATTTATTTTTAAATATTAAAACGGTTGCTACGCTACCTTTTGTGTAGCAGAAAACAGCCTGTTTAATATTGTCCTGTTCCAGTGACATCTCTGCTAGTCTAACCCATTCCTCAGTATCACTAGGATTTAAGTGAGCTGCAATCAGTTCAAACTGTAATGACTTCTCCATATCACCCTGGTCTTCATAGATCATGGCAAGAGTGGAAAACGGCTCATGAGCAAGAGGAGCTGTGTAAAGACAAAAAGAATGATTAAGAACCATTGTTTTAAAACCACCTTGAAAACAAATAACTTGCCTTTCTGCAAACCACAGATAGCAAAATTATATGAGCCATCAGCATAGCTCTGTTTAAATTCAGAACAAACTTGCAGATAAGCTTCCAATTCCTTTTTATAAATTATTAAACAGCCTGACCGAACCTACCAACAACCACTTATAGCATTATTCTACACTGTAAGTCATGCTGATGTTGATACCCTGGTTCTACAAAGACATAAAAGCAAACTGTGTAAAGCTAAGCAAAGGCCTAGCGTGCTCTGCAGAATTAGGGTGCAGAGCACCCTATTCTTTTTATAAGCAAAATAATGCACTAAAACTGCACAACATAGGCCTAATTCCATGCAACTTATACAGTGATGTGGAGGAGTGGCTGAGTGAGAAGGGCCATGATTTGATTGCGATGAACAATCCAGCCTTTGATATGAGCCTAAAGGAGAAGCCTTGGCTACAGGCCCGAGTGTGACAGTGAATTCTCCTGGAAGCTCTTCCAGAAGCAGAAAACAGGATGGTAAACAAGATAAGCGGAGCTACCTCTGGGAAAAGAGGAAAAGGTTGTGTTGCATAGTGGGGGGTGGACATAAGACGTGTACCAATGAACTAATTGCTTTAATCGTATAAACATAGGTTGTAAACCAATCACATAGCTGTTGCTAACGTGTGCTCGACAAGTTGTAACCAATGAATAAAGAGAATCGCCCGCACGCTTGTCGTGTGGACAGTGTGTAAAACTATAAAACCTGTCAGATTGTAGCAATAAAGGTCGCACTTTCTTAACCCGTTACTTGGTGCACGAGCTCTTCTGTCCGTCCCGACAGCGACACAGTGACATTCCTTGCACTGAGGATTTTCATCATCAGTGAAGCCACACTGAATTTTCCTGATGTTCATGGCAGTTTCACCCTACCCTTAAAGCCAAAACGTTTTACCATTCTAACATACCTTGTCGAATGATTTCCATGCACATCAGGATAGCCTCCTCACGTTCTCCTCGAGCAAACCTGATGTTGGCCTCTCCCATCAGACCCCTCAAGGCACGAGGAAGCTTGCTGCGCGGTCTTTTCTCCTAAACAGAAAAGGGGTATTATTATTTCTACCAAGGATTCAGTTGTGCCCAAATTCAGGAGACATCAGTCACACTTGCGCTTAACACAATCTAATAACAAGTTATTTAAGTACTAGCGATATTAAAATGACTGACCAAAATGTCTGGTAATTTTCATAACTGACAGAGTAACTCTGATATCTAACACAAATACAATCCAGACACTAGAAAAACTCACTTCATTATTTCTGAAAATTTTCAAAGAGTAATCTACATAATTTTCTAAAAAACAAAGACAGGCAACACCAACACAAGCAGAAGTATCCTACACGGAATTATTTTCAGGCAGGTTTCTCAGCAAGTGGCTTAAGTCACACAAACTGTCGTTTATGCACTATGCTTCAAGGGATACAGAGAAGTTACGTGAAAGTTTAAATACTTGCTTTCATCATTTTCTTGGTCTCTCGATTAAGTACCATCTCCAGTACAAAAACATCTCCAGCTGTGGGTTGCTCAGTAGTTTCTTCTTCCTCTTCCTCTTCTTCTTCTTCCTCTTCGTCCTCTTCTTCCTCTTCATTTTCCCCAAGCATTGATGCAAAGACCCGATGAACAGATTTACTGACACCATCTGAAGTTTCTCCTGGTTGAGAAAGAAGCAAAAAAGGTCTATGATATAATCAAGAGCACACGCTGCTTATCAGGACACGTGCAGAGAAAACAGAATTCTTCCTAATTAGCAGTCCACTTGAAACAGTTATTCTAGAAGAAAGAGGCCTGCAGAAACACAGAAAAACTATTAACAATCTCCTTGGCTTTAAAACTCTGCATTATTCATCACCAATGCTTAGTATACCCCAGCCTCTAACATTTTCTGGATATTTGAAGTGAAAGGATGGAGGAACACAAAGAACAAAGCAACAGTTTACTCAACATTTTTCTCAATCCACACAAGAGAAGTATATTAAAGCAATTTTCAAGCATTGAACAGGTTGGATGGAATAAGGCTTTTTAGATGAAGAGGCTAAGTGAGCAGACAATTACAGTAAACAATAATGCAGCAACCAATTTTTAGAAGGAATTTAAAACAAGATCTTGTAATCATTCTCTCCATGACAATAAGTACCTCTTAACGTGTGTAAATGCAAAATCCAGATTATTCACCTTTCTCAAGAAAAGGAAATGAGAAAAATCTTTAAAATAAATAAGAATATGATGCTATATATCAAAACCAAATATGCTTAAAGCACATAATTTTAAAATTTTTCACATTTTTTAATTACAACTTCTCCTTACTAAGCTAACCCAGGGTTATAATTGCCCACAAGTCTATATCTATGCAAAATATGAAAATATGTAGTGTTGAAAGCTTTCAGATAGGGGATTGGGCATCTAAAGATTTGATAAAAGAATAACCATAGCATCAAGCTGGCACTGAAAAATAAATCTATCCTATATTGTGTATATACAAGAGGGAACTGGGTACTACCCCTGAGTTTATGCTTGGTTTGGTTTTTTTCTGACTTGGATCTATTTGGTTATTTTTATTCTGACTTGGATATTAAGCATCAAAAAATCAAGACTTTTTTTCCTCCCATCTGAAAAAACCTAATTATTAATTAATTTAATTTCCCTTTTCTTTCAGTCTTCCTGGCTGCAGGAACCATCTGAAGACTGAAGCAGATAAGCTCTGACGATTCGTATACCAAAAGTGCTTTTAACAATGACCTAACATTTTGCTTCTGAATATCCTAAGTTTGATGCTAATAGCAACTTTTAAATAGTGATAAATATTACCTGATTCTGACTGCTCCTGAGACTTGTGTTCTCTGTTGCAAGAGCAGAAGTAACAGTATCACACAAATCTACCAGGATATGGTTTTTCTTAGATAAAGATCGTGTGCATGAAAAAAGATGTAACAGACTAGGTGGAATACAGAGCAGAAAAGAGCAGCTTGGAAGTATTTCTGAGACATCAGCAAAAAGAAGGGGTCAATAAGGAACCACAGATACCTGGCTCCAACCACACTTCCAGTATGCATTTTCTGTCCTTCTAGGATGAGGTCTGGCCATACTTTCAAAATCAAGGCACCACTGACACCCATTTTAGGTGAAACAATTTAAGGCCTAATTTTGAAATTTTAGGAGGAAAAAAAAAAAAAAAAAAACAAACCCAAAACAGAATGATGAGAATTTGCAGTGAAAGTAGGCAGAGGAGTCGAAGAACCAACACAAAGAGATAAAAAACTGCACTTTGCTATCTCACAGCACTAGCAATCCCACAAGAATACACCCCGACCAGTGCATGGAGAACATGTCTGAAACAAGACCGCAGTACTCTAAATCTCAAGCTCAAATCCAGAACATGAAGCATGGGATCAACAAGCACTGATACAAACTAGAGAGAGAAACGCTGCTTCTAACACTTCCTGCACGTCCTTTCACTATGCAGGAATGCCAAAGAAGTTGAGCTTATTTTGCTAAGGCATCTAAGGAGATATTACCACTGCAGTAACTGCACAAAGAAAGCCAGTCAGGGAATCTGTAGCTAGGAATATCCAACAGAAAATAAGGAGAGAAATAAATGTAGGCACTCTAAACAGGCCAAAGGAAAATCAGTAGGAGAAAAAACATGGAGGAAAAAAGAAACTCTTCTTTTTAGGTATTTTATTTCACTCTTGTTGACAATGGAAGATGATAACACTGACACAGTAGAATCAAGTATTCTGAAAAATTCAAGTCTCGGCAAAAGACTATCAAAGAGATGAATGGGAAAAAAGCCAAAACAAAACACAGAGAAGACTTTTTGAAATACATTAACAACTTCAAATTATTTGTAGCTTTAGAGAGAGTAAATAATTGAGACCATGTGGTTAACAAGCCAGGAGGGGAAAAATGGAGGGTTTCCCAGAAAAAGATGACCAACTAGCCAGATCTAGCCCCTTAAGAATACTGAACAAAGATAAAATCCTAGCTATGGTTCGGAACATCCTACAAAGATGTACATTCTCATGATGTGCTTCAGTACCCACAGGTTCAAAAGAAGCAGCCAGGTATTTATTAAATGTCAGCTACCAAAGAAAAAATGCTCTCAATGACCTTTTAAAGACATTTTTCACTGAAATTATTATGTTAACATTTACCGTCAGTTTCATCCTGACTTTGGGATTTCCCAGATGCTTTTCTGGATGAAGATGGTGCCTCTGCATCTTCAGTGTTTTCCTCAGCAGATGCATTTTCACCATCCTGTGCACACCAACAATATCAGTTATAAGTTTTATTGCATGACATTCCTACCTCCCCTAATATTTACAATTAGCATTTAGACCATGGATTTCCAGCTTTTGCACTGCTCGTGAAACAGGCAGAATAAGTGCTATATTTTTAAACTAAAAAAACCCATCGTTACTTGCTTTCAAGACATTTTTATCAATGTGAGGTGACTCAGATGGTGACTGTTCATGTTATTTTCGATTTAAGAGAATAATCCATTGCTTATTTGGCCTTACAGTGAGGTAGGATGACATGTCCGACTGTATTTAAAAAAGTTACAAATGTGTGACGAAGCCTGCCTTTTTAAACTCAAAATGAAATATCAAAATAGCACTTGTAA
This sequence comes from Rynchops niger, assembly GCA_013400035.1. Lineage (NCBI taxonomy): Eukaryota > Metazoa > Chordata > Aves > Charadriiformes > Laridae > Rynchops > Rynchops niger. The sequence goes on from VXBH01006691.1 coordinate 74,352, forward strand.
ATGCAGTAAGAAAATTGCCCTAAGATACCACTTGTCCTTCCATGACAGCTGAGTTATGCTGAATTTGTTCTCTGGTGACTAGGAAATCCAGAAATTTAGTTTCATTTTGGTATAAAGACGGCAAAGTTAAAGTTAACTTCAATACTCCAATCAAGCATACAGAATTTCTCGTAACAACTCCATCTGCTTACTTTTAGACACAAAGCTGTGCGTGCCTGAATCTATTGCTGCCAAGAAGCCACAACGATCACCGAAGGGAGTCAAACTGGATCTCTCCCTTAGGCCTCACAGAGAAGATGGTGGGGGAGCGGCAGCACTATACGCTGGATTATTTTTATATCAAAACCCGCTTCTGCTCATTGCTCCAGGCTAAAGAATAAATTAATTATGGTGCCTGAAGGCAACTGCCACTGGCACACACCAAAATGCTGCATTCTGCACTCCTGAAAGGTGGACGCTCCCCTGAACAACTAGCTCTAACACCCAGTACCTAACGACCCTTACAAATTAAACGTAGTTTCTTGTAATTTTTCCACGGAAATTATCAATTATGTAGACCGCAAGCCATGGCTGAGCGCAGCCGCCCTTAGCGTAACCCCCTCTACACACACACACACACACACACACACACACACAGAGGAGAGGAAGCCCCGCTGCTCCTGAAGCGGCCGCCTGCTGTCGCGGAGGGAGGGCCGGGCCGGGGAGCGCCAGGCGGGGCAGCCTCACCTTCTCGCGGCTCTTGCGCTCCTCTCGCCGCCGCTCGAACTCCTCGAAGGAGATCTTCCCCTCCAAGTAATCGATCAGCTCCGGGCTGAAGCCCGACATCGCGCCGGCACCAACCGGCAGCGGGAGCAGCCGCAGCCGGCGCAGGGGAACCCTGTTCAGGGCAGGACGCGGGTCCCTCGGCTATGGCGCCCGCCGCGCCCCGCGCCCTCACGCTCGAGTTCCGCCCCGCCACCGACCGGCCCGGCCGGGCGCCGCCGGCTTGGGGCGGGGGAAGAAGCGTCGCGCCCACGGAGGGGGCGACGGACGCGGCTTAGGCCGGGGAGGGTCGTCCGGGGGGGCTGCGGGGAGCCGCGGCGGCAAGCGGGGCCCGCTGCCTTGGAGGCTGGAAGGCAGGAAGCACGAGGGCAGCCCCTCACCATTAAGGTGTTAGCTCATCTTTTATTTCCTCAGAAATAGGTGTTGTTTTTACACGAGAGGGGTTTCTTCACTTCATATACGTGTAGGGTTAAGGCGCGGGTGATTTATTGAGCGGGGCACGGTGAGGAAGGGGTGAGAGGGGCGGGGGTGAGGCACAAGCAGCCACCGGGGCCCAGGGGCAGGTACGGCCCCATTCCCTCCAGCCTCCCAAAAACTAGAAGACCGCTGACAGAAGAGTAGGGGGGGAAATCACTGCAAAACAGTTTATGACCTCTAGCTCCAATAAACTGAAAGGTAACATTTATTTACCAATTTTGAACAAAGCCAGGTAGCAGTAGTTAAAAGCACTCTGTTGCGCTCATCGTTTATTCACGTTTAAACAAACACAGTTCTGCAAAGCAAATTGTAATAGCCACACGTGACACGTTTGTCAGTAGACAGCAAACGTGCTGATTACAGCACGGCATCAGGTTCCATAGGTAAAAACTGCGACAGTGAGGAAAATTCTAAGTTGTCAAGTACCAGTTAAAAAGTCAAAGCAGTAATATTTTGCTGAGGTGGTTACCACTCCGCATGAAGTTCAAAAGTTAATGCCTGAAAAAAAGAGAAGGAGAAAAAAAATAATAATAGAAGGATGAGAGACAAATACAGAAATATCTATAGGCAACCAGGGTAAGATCCAAGCCAAGCCCTGGTAACACTGGCTGAAATACCGCATTTTCCAAAAACAGTTCTGAACACTGAAGAGAACTACCCTGATCATCCTGAATTACATAGGACAAATTACTTCCACCAGTTACGGCATCTCACCATTGCTGTAACTTACAGTAGAGCTACAGCATCCCTTCTAATTTATTTGTCATGCACAATACTCAGTGTGGTGCCTTTTTTTTCCTAACGCACAAACTCGGCAAAAAGAGAACTTAGTATTAAAATTGGAGTGCAGTCATCTTTATTGTTCATGATAATAAGAATAGTGGAGCACTGCTTTTGATTACAGTAGAGCAGGACAGAGCTAAAAATCTTAAACTGAATATTGACTACAAATGAATCTCTTAAGATACTGGGTGGATCACCAAAATGCTTAGATTCAAATCTTACTAAAATCTTCACCCATTTGTAAAATGTGAGAAAATTATTTACCTTTCCTCAGAACTGCCAATATTCACCGACTCTCAAAATGAGGTATGAAAGGATTTATTTGTGACAGAGTATGGTTATGCATAGACAAAACAGCTGAAAAGTACTTGCTATAAATTGAGGCTGGATTAATTACTAACACAAGCTTAACCCACTTCAATTTTATTTCATATTTATGGAGAGAGTGAGTAAGTTTGCAATTATTTTATTCAGCCTTCAGTTTTAGTAGTAGAAATAAGGAAAATGGCACGAATGGAGAAAGATGTAAAAGGTGATGTATGCTTTATCAGTACAGTATTTTACGCCTAAATTAACTTTCCTTATATCCATGTATCACAGGAAATCATTAGTCTCAATTTATAGTTTTACTGATATCAATTACTTAAATAAAACCTGCATTCTCTGTATCTGTACATTTTCAAATTCTTCTCCACATGAAAAAGTAGAGAAAAAGAAGAAGAAAAAAAAAAGCATGGCCTATATAAGTCTGCACGAGCACCATGCACTATTTTACCAAAGTCGTGAATACCTCATAAATCCTCAACAATTGTACGTCAACCTCAGGTTAAGGTGTTCAATTTTTTAATTTCCTTTGAAAAATAAGTTGGTTTATACTTCAGGCAGAACTGAGAATCACTTGAATCCAAATCTTTCACTTGGTTACACGTAACAACGTTAGAGGAAAAGGCATCCTCTTTTACCTTGGTCAGCAGCATCTTTCAGCCTTTGAAATAATTTGGAAAAGAATTTCTTCTTTCTTCGTAATCTGCAAACGCAGAAGCAATAGGATCCGAGTAGAACATGACAGGCCTTGGTCCTTCATTGTTCATAGTGAAAGTAGCTGGGAACTTTCTGAGATCAAGACCCCTGCCCGAAAAATAAGCCTGGAGCGTTCTGAAAAACTGAACATATTTCATACGTGAAAATGGAGCACGCCCAACAGAGATTAATTATTTCTACTGGCACAAAGTAGAAGTAATATTTGTTCCTGTGTGGGATGAAATCCTCTGTTTTGATCATAAACTGGTACAATACAGGCAATATAATTCAGGCATGTCCACTCCGCCCACGGCTTGTACACCCTACGTGGTGTCCAAAGGCCCCCGACTGTTTACTGATCATCTGTGCTCCCCACTGAACCACAGACGATTCAGTCTGTATCCCTTATAAAACAGGCACAGCAAAACCCTTGCTGAGAGCAAACAGTACAGTTCTGTTGCACATTTCTCTAAGAGAAACGTTCTCCAAGCGTTAGCAACAGGGGGCAATTGATTTCAACAGGCCCCTTAGGTCACTTAAAAGTAGAAATTAATGCTTCTTAAAACGGTGAGGAAAAAATTGTGGGAAACTGATATTTTTTTTTTCCTTCACAAATTCCTTACAAGATCTTGCAAACCTTTCCCTTAATGATATTTTCTTAGCTGTAATTAACTTTCAGATCTTCAGTCACTATTCACGACCATGTGTCAGATGCAAACTTATTTCTACTTCCAGAAGATGAGACAACGTGCAATTAACAAAGTACACATTTGGGAGAAACATAATAATCATTCCTCTTCTGTTTCACAGACCAAGTGATTGTATAATCAATACACAGTTTTAAAAGCTAAAGCTGCTGGATGGAGATACAAGGAAGTTTTGTGCGCTGCTACACACCGAGAATGTCTCTTCAGTTAAGGGGTACATCTTGACTGAAGAACGCTCATCCAGTTATGGTTATTGACTATACAAAGTGCACAGTTACTAACACTACACTTAATGGGCCCCTCTTACCTTTCAATTTAGAAGATAAAAATTCTCGTGACGGAAAACACAAAACCCACATAAAACTTAGGCTATCGTTCTTGCAGTATTTTCTTACCAGGTCTCTGTTTCTAGGGTTATCTAGAGGTTTCCACTTTTCTTCTGGTTGGAAAGGAGCACCCTTTGCCAATCCCCTCACAGCCAATGCTGTACAGAGACCCAGGAGCACCACTTTCCACATGCTGAAGAGATGAAACAGACTATCTGTAAGAAGGACAACGAACCAGACTCCTTAAGTCCTACAGAGCCATCACTGGTAACAAATAGAGCAAGCATGACAATCCAGTGGAGTGCTGAAAATAATTTATCCATGGCAAGAAAAACTTGCCTACTGCAGATTACATCTGTGTGCTATCGACTTCTTCGGTTTGCATTAAGGTACTAGGAAGAACAAATTATTCTAAAGAAGTGTTTCCCATACCAAAGCTATTTCTAGACACTTGATTCTCTTTTCAATAAGGAGTAGTATGACATTTAACACAAAATATTTACATTTGTAAGTTTACATTCGTTATTACATGCATCCATTTTCATTGGCTGATTAGTTACAGCACCAGATATTTGTGTGCTCCATGGAGAATGCAAAAATACGGCCTGAGACCCGAATAGCTCAATTTCTAAAACTGCATGAAACAAAAATGTGTTACATGTATTAGTTAAGTGCAATAATACAGTCTGGTATAATATACTAGAGACCCATTTCACAACTTGATTCAAGAAAAAACAAAACAAAACCCAACATGCCACCTCTCTTTCATGTTCTTTAAAATAAAGCTTACCAGTGAATTTGGCTCTGGCTTGCCCCTTCTTAGTTAGTCTCCTTGTAATCTGTGAACATACTGATCTCTGCACTTATATTTCTAGTGGACTGCAGGTGGGTGTCAATGACGTTAGCAGGAGTTCAAAAATACAGTAATGATTCCATTTCCATCCATGACATAAAGACCCTTGAGAATTTCATCCTTAATACTCTTAAGACCTGTTGCTATCGAACTGTGCAGTGCAAATTCCTCCTCCCTAAGCCATATTGCAGAAAATTGGTGGTAAGCATATAATAAGTTTGAAACAATTCCCGGCAGAGAGGGCAGAGCTGTATCAAAATATTACTTTTAATTAAAAGTAATTAGCCATGTCTCTAGGATGCTGACTAACAGATAATTACAGCTGTTTGGATGGTTTTCAAGAGATAGGGATCATTTTCTTGATGCTGGAAAGGGAAAAGTAAGGTCTGTTTCAAGATCCAAAGGCACATCGTTTTAATGAAAGTGCTGCTTTCCTACCCTGATTTTATCGGCAGTCAATATCCTCCTGTCACACTAGGAACTAAGACAAAGACTGGAAGGACGACTATGCTAATTTACCTTCGCCTTATTTCATAGCATCCTTCATCTCAAAGCTGCTTGAATTTTTTTTGCTTATAATTTCATTATACTGTTCTCTCCACTATTTAGACGATACTTTCGTTACTGTCACATAAAATATATCTCTAAATAGACATGTTAAAACTATAGATTTTTGGCCATTGTCTTACCCCAGATTATAGATGTTTGTTTCTGACTAGAAGCTTTACAACTTTCTTTGGTTTAAATTTTGAAAGCAAAACAAAAACCTAACACCACCCTTCCAGGCAAACTAAGTTGTGGATATCCAAACGCCATTAGTAACACAGTTAACAAAATCATAGCAGTGTTGTTTTCATGACTGCAGTAACAAATATGAATAAAAGTCAACATATCCAGCTTGCATATTTTTCTAGACTTGGAATAAAAAAATTCATCAAAAAATAAAAATCCATCAGAACTCATAAATTACTTTTCTTAACAGACAACTTCCAGATAGTGGACTCATCAAGAACCAGAACAACAGTAGCAATGAAGTGCTTGTAAAAAGGTGGGCCCCGGTTTAGAACTTTGTTTATTTTCTAGGTAATTACTTATTTCCAGTTTAATTTTGTGTATAATTTACCTTCTAAATGAACCAGAAGTAGGAATATGTTCCTCTAGAGGGGGGGAAAAAAAAAAAAAAAACAGCCAGAACAACAGGCAGTTTTCTTCTGTCTTTCCCCCCACCCCCCTCAATTCTTTCATTCACTTAATTTATTCAGAAAGAAAACCCTGGGGGATACGCAGTATATTCAGATAATAAAACATACCAAAGTCACCTGTAATTTGAAACAAGCTTTATTACTGTTGGACTATTATGTTACCCCCTAACAGAATTTAGGCGGTTTGGTTGACTGATAAAGTATGCAGATATGCAAGGGATTGAATCAGCACGTATTTCTCTGTGAGCTGTCTTTAAAAAACCCTACAAACTTGTATTGCCCAAAGGTTTTTGGTTGTTTGGGGGGTTTTTTTGGTTGTTTTTTTTTTTTTTTTAAAAAGAATTTCATTATATCTCTTTCCTTCAGTGAAAGTCAAATATAAGTGGAACACATTCATATTAAAATACTATTAGTATGGTTACACTGATAAGACAAAATTGCATCCTCCTTTGAGAGGAGTATCTAATTTAACATACTTTCCAAGCCAGATGTTAGTGTGCTGCCTTTTGAATGCAGCCAAATTTAAGCACTAGGTTTTTCTTGACAAGTTATGTATATAGACACACATCTTCAGTAAATCGAATCTTTTGAAAGTGGCTATACTCATTATATAGCTCTTATGGCACAGTAATATTCATATATATATATGAATTAAATTGCACTGAAGCTGAAAATGCAATGTTCAGTTTCATGCAAGTTATTTCAGAAAGGTGAAAACCTTGTTCTAGAACAAAAGGCAAATTAAAAACTAATTAGTTTATCTGTAGAACAAGTTTTATACATGTAATGTTCTATATGAACTATATTATTCATCAAACATTTTCCATTTTATTGCATTTCGATGACAAAGCATGTGTAACAGCCTACGGTGCGTGAGATAAGATATTGAGACAAGTTTCATCAGGTATGATCTTTATTGTATTCTACTCAAGATGTGAAAAAAGTGTCCATTACCTGAAGTACTGCTCTAATCACAATGCTTTTTTCCCACTGTTTTTATTTTCTGGTTAGAACCCCAAGTATTACAAGTTAGAAGGAAAAGCACCAAACTGCTCCACACGAGTACCTGAGCAAAGACTAAAGGCAAATGTTTATCACAACACTCATTTGCACATTTGTACAACAGAAGTACGGGTAACATTCACAACACTCTACACAGTGTGACTGGTAAGTGGCACTTTTCGTGAATTACAACCATTTTTAGTAATGCAACCATGTTAGAACACCATAGAAAAATATACAGAAGTGCTTTTTTAGCAGACCATATGCTATACAGTGCACTCTAAGTCACGCACACTTAGCTTAAAAGAGAGACAAATAAAAAAAATGTGAAGTACACACTGCGGACAGGGAAACTGTCAAACAAAATACAAACATCCCAGCGTAGCTCCCATACAAGTTTCCCTCAAATTGCAACAAAAAAGTACCAGCATCTAAAAGACAGTTTTTCAAAATTCTGAGATTTCAGCTTTTAGCAATTTCAACATTAGCTGAAGATACCTATTCTCCAAGGCTTTCTCAGCATCTCACAAGACTTTACCAAAATATCACACATTGCATGAACTGTACCTGAGAATTCTGTTATTAACATTTTAATAAGCACAATAATTTATTATAGCATTATTCAAACATTTATAGATAGGACTCTGTTAACATCTCTAGAAACCTGTAACTATTAAAGAGTTAGCTCCATCTAAAACACCAGGTTTACACCAGCTACATAAGAACTCAAAACAGAGGAAGAGTTAAAAACATGTAAGACAGGTTGCTTGTGAAGAAATAGATTTTTTCCAAATATGACATATATGTTCTTCAGAGTTTTAAGTCCTCTTAACAAAAGCAACCAACCAACCAACAGTACCCGCCCCCTCCTCCCCAGTTACCCAAAAGAGATAGTTTGACAAATATTATTCTGTCTTTGTGCTTGGAAAAGCAATTAAAAGGTAAGGAATCAAGTTAGTAAGCCTACACAACTTCTCTAGACTAATCATCATATATAAAGTTCTTAAAGCTACTTCTGCCCTCTCGATGACTTTAATACTAGAATATTCCTGTAGCTGGGAAATCAACAATGGCTAGGATTACTGAAAAAACATCATCACAAAAGAAAGAAGAAAAAGTTAGGTGACTGGAACGAGGGTTTTAGAAGTCCTAAACTAACACAGGAAGTTGCAGGGAAGGCACAAAAATTGCACGTTATCTGTTGTGCCGCAGCATCAGCAGCATTGTGGCAGCCAGGTACAAGTTAGTTCTCAATAAAAGATGGTTAATAACTTTGACTTATATTGCTTCAAACAATTATGGTGATCAGCTGACATGCCATCATTTTGTGTGTGTATCTAAGCTTTGAGATATGGCATCTTTATTCAAGGTCCCGTGTTATGTAGCTCTAATACTGGGGAATTAAAAAAAGGCAGAATTTGGGAGGTTGTGTTCAAAACATACAAAGAATCCTATAGAGAAACATAAGGAAAGCCAGTGGTGGCCCTTCCCGACTTCTTCACATTAAAAATATACCTAAGAAAGCCTTTTACTATATAAAATTTTAAGATCCTAACTATTTCTGGCTTTCTTTAATGGATTGAGAAGAACAGCATGTATAAACTCCCCCCATCCCCACTTTTTCAGGGTTTTATATATGCGTATTTTCCCTAAAAAGTGAAATTTGTTATTCAAACTTCTGGAGTTTTAAAACAACAAATCAACCCCGCCCTGCCCTCCCCAAGAAACCACCTTCTAGTTTTCTTCTCACACTGGTGTAGACATTGATACACAATGGCTTAAATATAGTATTTTGCCTAAACTACAATTGAAGGAATTTTTTATTTTGAAGAAACTAAAGAACAAAATTTAAAAAAAAGAATTTGACACACAGACTTAGAAGTTGAGATGGATATCTGAGACTAGTTTTCCTTCCTTATTTTTCTTTTGGTCACAATAGAAAGACTTGAGAAAATAAGGTCAGCTAAAGCTTTGCAACTTCAGTTGGTGTGATCCCAAATCACAAATATACTGTACTTGTTATAAATATTCATTTCTGTAAGTGTAGTAAAAAGGGGTCAAAATAATTTTTTTAGAAGTATTTTCCCCAAATCAAGTTTCAGTATGATCCACACAAATAGTTTTGGTCAACTTCAAAAATCAAATATAAGGCTACAGAAGTCCCCAGGCTACAGTTAGAGTGTATTCATTAACTGGTTTAAGGCACAGTATTTTTTTTGCTCTAGAAAGCTACGAGTTTAAAGTCACAGTGAGGAATTTCATTTCACATTTCAGTTTTGGTCTGGCACTCTAATTATATTTGTCACATCTACTACTTGTAGACTTCTGTTAAATATTTCAGCTGTCAGGTGCTGCCGTCTCAAATACTGTTTTCACACTCAAAGGAACGTAAATGGAAAACACTGAAGCCTGAAGTGATCCCAAAATAGTGCACTTACCATTTTATAAAATTATACATCAACACACTTGCACATTTGATACTTAATATATATACCCTGAAATTATTTAAATTGGAGGGGAAAAAAGTCTTTGCTGGTATTTCAACAAACATGCAAAACTTCAGTAGAAAAACAGTCCACAGGACAGCTGCTGTGTATCTTCACTAGGTCAGGCATGGTGCCTACTGTTACTGTGGACATTATGTTTTGTACTACAGCAGAAGGATACTGCAAACCAAGGATAACTGTGCATGGAAGGAGGAAGTGGAATGATGTGCCGCAAAATAACACATTTGTGTGTGCCATTCCTGACTTTCATAGACACAAAATTAGCTCTGATGCCAGATTCCTACAGAATCTAGACCACAACCTGCCAATAACTGTAGAGAGACCATGCTTACAAGATTTGTTTATGACAGCCCGAGTAGCAAAATCTGTCTGCATTTAAGAATGCAGAATGAGACCCTAAATCTTAAGCAAAATTAGAATCAAGACATCCCAGCTTTGACTCAGGTTTTCATGCTACAAGGCAATAAGCACATATTTGAGGCAGTTATGTGCTTAGATACCTGAAAAATTGAGGTGCTGGGCAGATTTGCTTAAATAAGAGCTATAGAATTTTCTCCTTAAATGCCTAAAATTTATTTTTAAAATCAGTAATGTTTATTATTAACAGGATGAAATTTATAGATTTTATTTAATCCTTAAGATAAACAAGCTGATAAAAAGCTTTGAATACATTCTTCCATAAATAAGAATGTCCATCAGAAAATATAATATTTGTAAAAGATTTTCAAATAAACTTTTAGATATTTTAAGGATTCTTTTATGAATACTAGCTTAAAATTCTAGGTCTAAAAAAAGGTAGAAAACCTATTTTACTTTAACATAAAAATGAATCTGTTCTCAATTGTCATTCACTGTCACGTATTTCCAAAGGTATGTAAAAGCAGCATGTAGCTTTGGTGACAGAAGTATGTCTCCCCTAAAGGAACGGCAATGAAAGTTTTAAAACCTTTTGTAGTACAGTGCTAACTGCTTATAAAAGTTAACTAGATTATTTCCCAGAAAAAAGAGAGATGTAAAAAGTCAAAGCTGTAAATTAAGTAACTAACATTCATCATGAAATGGAAGATAAGCATTAAGAATTTTGTCTGTTGTACAGCTAACAACTGTCTAACAGCTTGGTGACTTAAACACCAGCACAATTGTTGTATAGAGACTATAACTGCTTACAAAACCATTTTCAGTAACTTGGAGTATTGAAGGTCTGTAAGTAGCTGCTTTTTTCTCAGTATTGGACAAAAGCCTAAACACGCACATGGCTGTATTGAAATAAACCTGATCAAATGAAAGCTTCTCAGATGTTCACAGGCACTAATTAACTTTATTCCAGCTTGTCAAAGCTTAGAAGCAGATGTATAAGATTTAAGAAAAAAGTCAAGTAACAGGTTCATAACCTTGTTATTGGCAAACACATGGAAAATTAGACTTCATATCAAATACCAACATATGCAACAATGCTTTTTGGTTTTTTTAAAGTGTCAATACATTTTATTTTTTTTAAACACTGACCTTAAAGGTAGCCCAATTAGGTTATAGTTGAAAAGTTCACTTAGACATACAGGCAGTCACTATGTCTTCTACAATATATTACTACTACATTGTTTAGGGTTTTGTTGTGTTATTTGTTTGCTTGTTTTAAAACTCAGCAAATTAATAATTTGGAATGAATTGCTACATGTATCAGCTCACAATACAAAAATCAGAGCAGAACTCTAAATGTTAGAAATATTAACTTAAATTCCAGTTACTGCTATTTTTTTTTTTTTTTAAACAAAACAAACAAACAAAACCTTAACCAAAACCCAAAAAACTACCCCCCTTCTAACAGGACACTGAAACATGACATACTGCAACCAGCTTTTAAATCAAAACTGAAAATACCACCTTTGGACAACATTCATTCATTCAGTTTCAAGGTGAATTTGGTAATTCCGGTTAAGAGGTAACAGTTTTTCCTTACTAGACAAATATAGACCTTTTATGAACTGATAGCTACAGGTGTAGCTACTATGACTGCAGCATGGAGACTAGGAGAAGCATGTTTGATCATATCAACCAGAAAAGATTATAGACTTCAAGAGCAATTCAGGGTATGGAGATTTCATTAAAAGCTTCTCATTAGATCTCCCCCTGCCAAAGAAAGATTCTGCTACACATATATGCTGTACCTAAAATTAGTGACATTTGGTACTCTAGGTTCTTACCCTGTTTTTTTATTCCATTTCTGATAGCTTATAAAAAAAAAAAATATTCTAAAGGAGCTACACAAATCGTTCTTGTTTTGAATGCATCCTGAGGTACAAGCCAAAAAACAGTGGCTTAATCTCAGCCTAAATGCTTGATTAAGTGGTATGATCTCCATCTAAAAGTGGTAAATATCCACATAGATGAAGAACAGTGGTTTTGCAAAATTAATACCTCAACGTCTGAAAAGGAGAGAGCAACAGAATTTGGGTCTGGATGTAAATACAAAGCTTCCCTTACAGAGCAAAGGTCTAATCCATTACAAATTAATTTGTGTCTAGATTTTCTCCCACACAGTCTAGATAATCTAAAATTTGAAGAATAAACTAGAATTTTAATTTAGTTAAAGGTACTAAGAGACATTACAATATAGTTGCCAAAAGCTGGTTTATAAATGCAGCCTACTCATAACAAAGGATATTTCAGTAATATAACACGTCCTTCTACATGCGATTAAAAGTATTTATATTGAATTACGCTAAATTTTCACTGAAATTGTAATTGTGAACAGTGGCAGAACTAGAGATTCACATTTAGAGTCTTATAAAATCTTGTCCTTTTCAGGATGGCAAGTACAATAATTCATCCTCTCTCAGAATAGGATGAATTGTTCTAATCCTATCCCCCCCCTCCATTGATTATATAGAAAATCTAGTTGGGATTAGACACCTAATCTCTCAAACAGTTGAAGTTACGTAGTCCACAATCATTGCAAAATCCAGACGCACATCTCAGAGCAGTTTTCATCTAACAAATGACACAGAATGCATTTAAATCCAAAAGAGCAGTAAGACTTCCCCCCTTCCCCTTGTGAAGGTAAACCATCTCTGAAACATCTCTGAAAAAAGGGAGCATTGAGGGACATGAGATAAATTCTGTCATCTGGGATCTCAGACTCAGGGTTATATCTATTCCTACATCCAACCTGAAAATCAGGTAGAAATCTATACAAGATTCTGTAACCCGTTTAATGAAGAGTGATAACAACTATCAATATGATCCACAGCTTTAAAAATATCATTAAAAGAAAAAATTGGTGTCATTGTACACTGCTTTAATTCAGTAAATTTCACATTGTGGCAGATTTTGGAAGCTATCAAAGCTACTACTACATGCAGAGACTATTTGCACTCCTTGTTCTGATTATTATTTTATTCCACCAACAGCTCCAACACATGGATTTGTGCATAAAGAGACCATTAAAGTGAGAAAACAAAATCAGAAGTTAAATACAGTAGTAAGCCAAAAGAACCACAAAGGCCAAGGAAAATTATCTTCCACAAAAATCAGATCCTGCACATTTCACGGATGGCCTTTTGAAAACCCCAATGCAGTTCTGCCACCATCTTTCAATCACAGCCATTTGAAGTAGAAAAACTATTCTTCTATATCTGAACAGCAATTTTTTAAGTTAAACCAACTGGTGGATTTAGCTACAAGTATATTTAGACACAGAAATTATCTTTTTTATATATATATATCTACACACACACATACTGTAGCATACCTTTGATTAGAAAGTATCAATATATAATCTATTCAAATACCTTTTCTGATTTACAAACACTATGGATAATCTAACCTTTTTTTTTTAAAAAAGGTTAAGACTAGAATACCAGGCAATGAATTACTGATAGCAGTGACAGTGGTTTGGTTAACTACAATAGTCTTACTCAGTTAAAGCAGTTTTAATGACTTACAGATAACTTGAACTGCTGACTTGGATATAAGTGGACAAAATACACGCTTACTTCACGTTTGTCCTTCATTTTGGAAAATCCCTGTGTGAATTAAGTCGTTCCAGTAAGCTCAAATAAACTGACCCTAACAACACACAAGATCTAACTGAGGCACTTTAGGCAAGATTAGTGAGATACGATACAATTAATGGGTCAGGCTGGCTGCAATACTATATCGAGAATATACTTGATTGACTGTGGGTAGCAGATTTCCTCTTATTATTCATATAAAATGACTGAGCTGGTCTAGTATTTCCATATGAAGGTAACAGGTATCTTGGACAGAGTGGAGACAGCTAACACATAAACAAGTAGCAGGCTCATCTCTACACAGAATCAGTATATCATTTCAACCTAATGGCTACCAAGATTTCTTCTGTAGGCAAAAAGACATGCCCAGGGGACAGAATTCCTTACACATAGCTATTTTAGGCTTCATTATAAATGGCAGTCACTGTAGCATCTAGGCACTAAAATAATACTTTTTAGAGAGCTAATAATTAGGGTCAGTATTTCCCAGTATTACTAAGAGCTTGTCTTCATAAGGAAGTTATAACTGTATGGCAGGGCTTGAATTTACAGTGTTGTAACTATTCCACATTAATTTCATGTATGGACATTTCTTATGAGACAGCTGATTCTCCATTTACAATAGGAAAAAAACCTGCCTTGTCTACTTTGAAACAGAGCGGTACAGCAACTGCACTGTAAATTCAAACCATACCTCAACATTTGCTAGCTTCTACATACGGACAAGGTCCAAGGAGTAATTTCAGAATTGACAAAATTCCACAGAAAACTGGCAATGTTTTAAAACAACATTACAGCAAATTGTTTCTGAATCTGCTGGTATCCTTCCTGAATAGGAAGCTACACAGAATATTGTTGTTCGCTCACTCTCACAAAAAGTAAAATGTATAAGACTCAATAATCTCACAAATGTTCAACTCACACTGATTGAACAAATGATTTGATAGAAATAACAGTTCTATAGAAGCAGTACATTCTAGTTTGTCTAGACACAACTGTGGCAGCTTTTAAATGTAGCATAAAATGATTAAAAGTATACTTGGCTGTGTAGTTTTTGTGATAGTCACAGTGTGCTTGAAATGTATTGAGTTTTAACCAGCATAATTTAGACCTGCAGGAGATGCAGGTTCATAACATATGCACTGTATGGCATAGTGAGTAAAAAAAGTCTTGTTTCAACGAAGAACCACAGTGAAATATCAAAGTGTCTACAAGGCAAACAAGAGTATTGAGATGTTACACTAATATGATTTTGTGCTTACACACACACACATAGTAAATTCACTTAATTTTCAGTCACGTGAACATTTTCACACCACAAAAAGCTTTCTAAGCAACATGAACAGAACCATGAACTTTTCATAAAGTATTCATAGTTCTGTCCTGTTTCCCATATAATGTAAACTACTGATGATATTAATCTAGGCATTTCTTTGTTGAAATTTGCCCATCTCCAGTGTTAAATTTCTAGGCTGCACTGTTCTTCCTATGTATAATGAACATTACACAATACAACACAGCACATGTAGAAGAAAAGAAAAGGTTACAAAGTGTGGTACTTTGTATAAATGCATTCGTCCAAAGGCCAACACTGCAACTGACAAAGGGAGTGGAACTTTGGCTGCGATCTTCAAGAGCTTACTGTAAGAATATAAAGAAAAAATTGCCATTTTTGTAGCCATAGATGCAGAAGATATGAAAATACCATATTGCACTTTCTTTTAAAAAATAGTTTATAGATTTCACAGATTTCCTCATTTCTAAAACAGAACAAATAGGTGTAATAGGCAATAACAACTGACGCATAAGCAAGAGTAATTTCAAAAGGCTAATAAAATGTAATTTTAAAATATTCTTATTTTAATTTAGAAATAAGTTCTCTGTAACAAAGAAAGATCTTTAGATCATTTGAGTTAACAAGTACCGGCCAAGGGAATAAAGTACATTGGTTATTATTGTCTTTCATGAGGCACTAATTTCCTATCTGAACAAGAAATGCTCTACCTGTCAGCAAAACCAAGTGCTCAAAACTTCTTAATCCAGTAGAAAACAAGTTACGTGTCTGCAATTGTGCCCGTAAGGGGGAATTACAAGAATATAAACTACAATAGTTTAGAATTCGCTTTTCCTTGTAACTTCTGATAGTAATTGCTAAACGTATTAGGATTCTGTAACATTTGTAAGTATCCAATGAATTGTGAATGAAAAACTCCCCGTTAAAGAAGTCTTTATGCAACTGATTGCTTAGATAGAAAATACTTCATTTAAGTCCATGTGGTAAATACCAGCGATTTTCTCCACTTGGCTGAACTACAGGTAATTTACATTTAAGATTTAACCATACGAGTTTATGAATCTATGTAGACTGAACAATTACACATCTTTGCAGCATAAATTAAGTTTTACCACACAAATGGAAGTAGTACGAAAGAAGTAGGAAAACAAAAACTGGGAATTAGGCTACAGTACCTTGATTTCACTTCAGAAGTACTTGAATTCATGAGAATTTCTAAAATGCATACAAGGATAATAGCTGTAGATCTACATGGATCGGGATCAAGTCTAACATTGTACCTGCAAAAAACGTTTTTAAAAGCATGTTACTTCTAAACTACGCTATCAAGTAAAATCCAAGTTGGGAATAAGCATGTGCTGGTAACAACAAACATACATGAAATGTATATGGCATCACAGCCTGATTTTAAATCCTATCTGAATCATTACTTCCTTCAGGACATCACTGATTCATTTAACACCTACTTATACCATAACATAAACCAGATTGCATTGAAAAAATTATTATAATTAACAGAAGTGTTCGATACCACGAGATAGCGAATAATAAAAAGAGTCAATTCTTTGCAATTTTTACTGTTTTTAAAGATTCATATTCTTTTCTTATATCTTACTGGCAATTTAGGAAGTTACCTGAGATTTTTTAACCAATAAATTAAAGATGGCAAGTTGAGCAGCACAATCCATGTGAATAAATTGAAAATTGTAACATGCATCTTAAGACTGTTAACGGCTTCAGCAATCGTTGTACTGTTGGAAAGCAATTGTGTTGCTTTTGAGGTATTGTCCATCGAACTCTGGTTTTTGACTGTGTGTATACTGGAGTTCCGTGAAGTTTCTTTTGAGGGGTCTGAATCCTGAAAATAAAAGGCAAAAGTCAAAAAAATGCACAGGCTTGTAAGAACCCATGCTGTGGGAGGAGGAGGGAAAAATCATCATAGCAGCATCATACCAGCTCTGATTTAAGAAGAAAATTTGCAATTTATCTCTCAAAATGCCATCAAAAGCAAAGTTAAATAGTTCAATTTTAAAGCACCTAGATTTAACCAGAAATTTCTCTTACACTAATAGTTCATATGCCTTTGGAAGAAAAGAATGGAGAGTGGAGATGCCCTGACACCAATGCAGTGATAAGAAATGGAGTTCCTGGAAGGAGGAAGAACAGAATAAAAGGAGTAAATAAAGCATGCAGGTGAAAATCACAGATGATCATTCATGGAAAAAGATACAGGAGGTAATGCAACTCGGAGTAAAACATTAGCTGTAGGAATAAATAACAAAGATAAACTAATGACTTGGCAGATGCTAACCTCTAATGACAAGAAAAAAAACCCAAAACACACAATTGAAACAAAACAAAACTGTAAGGAGATTAAACGAGGAGAGTATTTAAAACTAAACACACAAAAAACACTCAAAGAAACCCAAAGAAAACTGTCAGCAGCTTTTTCTAGCAAACTTCTTTTTTAACTATGTTTGCAAAAAAGAACAGGTAGTTATTATCTGCTTGTATCCGCACATGCTTACATCTTGGATCCTATACCTTAAAGTAACTGAAAAAACAAAGTTCACAATACATGAAACCTAATGCTTCTCCACTTCTTTTTAAACGGCTCACAAAATACTGCAGTCTCAGTCCATATCCATCTAATAAATCATAGTTGTCATCCCCTCATTAAAAACACCCCTGAACTACACAAACTACCTATCTGGAAAAAAATATTAACCTATAGTACTTATTAGCATCTAGAAATTAAATTTATTTCTTTAGACGAGTCATGCATAATCAAATACCAAAATTTAGACAAAAACTACTGTTCTGTATGTATTCAGAGACTAAATTTTATTCTTAAATGAACCTGAATCTAGTTCACACTTCAGTGATCTTGAACAGTGAATGCAACAGTCATAAGTGATGGAATAGGCTACTTGTGTCCTGGCTTTTCTTTCACATCATGCACACAGTAAGTAAACAGCCATCCAGTCCTCACAGCACAAACAAATACTATCCAAGGCAAGACGATATCCATTTGTAACGAATAGGTTTGCCAAACAATTTTTGGTCACAATTTTGACTAGAAGCTGGAAACAGACTTACCCCATTAAGCATCTTTTGTTCTACTCTTATATTCACATGTAGTTTTATAACCTGCAAGAAAGACAGTTCAGCTTTTGTATGAATGTTTCTTCACACAAAAGCTGTAGTATACAAGAAAAAAAAAAATTGGGGCTAATTATTTTTTGAACCTTTTTATAGTTAGATAATTCTAGGGTCCCAATGGAGCTGCAATGCAAGAACTCCCTCCTTAAGGAAGGATTTCCAAGCACAGAGAGAAAACTTACGCTGCCTTCTCCCCTTCCACTGTGCTTGACAGAGAGTACAGAGTGGAAAATCTGCATATTCCTCACCTCCTCCTGCTAATTCAGTTCTACTTCACTTTCTGCAGAAACCCGTAAACAGGCCACAAAGGAAAAGTCCCATGCCAGAGATTTACTGCAGAAGAGGGAACGTTCTTCACAGGGTGACCTTATGTCACAGGGCGTTAGTTCAATTACAGCTAGACCTGTTCCTCAGGCTGCACTTTCAGCTGCCACCTACCTGCTTCAGACTACCTGTAAGCTGCTCTGCTTTGCGCTTACTCTCACGTGCATGCCCCAGTGCTTCCCTAGTAGCTAAGTAGAGTAGCTGATTTAGCAGCTTATAACCATAGGGTGAATCAGATAAGTTTGACGCTCTGATGCAAGGAAGACCATGGAAACTGAATGGCAGGGACTAAATATGGATCTCTGTGGCACTAGCCAAGGGAGCACATTAGATGTACAGTAAGACTATTCTAATTCTACAATATATCCACCCTCCTTCCTTTTACTCCATAAAGATTTGTGAAAACTCTTTTAAGATAAAAAGTTTTTGTCAGAACATTTCAAGTCCTCCCTTTGTTAAAGTTTATCTTCAAGGGAGTTACTAGTCTTTGATTTTATAACATTATCTATCCATAAGTTAAAAACCACAATTATATGCATTATTGCAGTGAGCACATGGGACTGTACGTTTCTTTTGAAAAAGCATTACCAAAATAACAAAATAATTCTAAAGGTTACAGGATTGTGAGAGTCTGATGTGTTCAAAAAAAGACCTATTTTCAAGTACACAAATAATAACATTTAAATATGAAAAATGGTAATCTGTATTTTTGCTTTTAACATGGGGTTAATTCAAAGCATACAAAATTGAGTTATAAATTCAAAAAGTTTAGCCTTGCAGTACCTTAAACAAGTACTGAAGATAAATAATGAATATAGCAAATGCACCGCAAGTGGTCCAGCTAACCAAAGCAAGGGATAACACCCCACAGAGTCTTCTGGGTGTAATCAACTTCATGTCTTTATGAAGTACAGTAGGTCTAAAAAGAGACAAAACTACTGTTATTCTCTTTTAACAACACAAAACCCACAAAGATTAAAGACTAATTCTTTTTTGTGAATGACTAAAAAGAATAAATTGCTCCTGAATACTGACTAAACACTGAAAAAATAAAGTTTGACAAATTTTAACATATGTAACAACTGCTACGTAAGCTACTTTGGAAACAAACAAACAAAAAACAAAAACAAAACCCAAACCCCTCAACTTTCTTATCAAATGAATCTACAAAATCTTACACCTTCCAGAATGTATGTCTGTAACTAATGTATTACTTTTACTTCATTTGGGGACCATAAAGGATACGTTCGTGAACATAAAGCATTAGATACTGCTATCTGTAGATCTGCATCAGTCGCTAAGTTCTTCTGTTCAGCAAAAGAGAACAAGGATCATCTTATTATTACTGCACAGCAGCATCATGGAAGTGACACCTAATACAAATGTTAATGCACTTTAAATTAAAGACAGTATACTGCTGTATGCAGTATAAAACAGTAAGTCTCCAGGAGATTAATTCTGTGACAAACATTCTTCCCAGACAGGAATTTCTGCTTGCTCACAGACTGTGTCCGAGACGCAGAAAAGCCTAAGTTTCTGGTTTCCAGCTGATACGACTAAGAAAAAAGTATGAATTTGAAATGACAAAGATGAGCTAAGGAAGTGTGACAGTGAGGGGAATGCAGTAGGGAGGAGGTGCAACAGCACTAGGAAAAAGTCTGTACTTCTTGTATATTCACAGGATATTACAGATTTAAACTAGACACTGAAAACAGAAGAAGCGTTATTTGGAAAATACAATTTTAAAAGCCTTTGCAACCAAAATGGAAAATAACCACAAAAAGGCGGCTGACACAAAAAAAAAAAAAGAATTCCACAGACAGCTAGTGACAAATTCTTTGCTGCTGGCCATATCAGATCATTTCAGAACACTGAGCAAGAGTCAAGCAAATACTATCTACTTTAGAGAGATTTATAGAAAATAAAGGTGGGTTTGCTTTGTTGTTTTTTTTCCCCAAGAAATTCAGAAGTAGATCAAAAACTGTGTAAGGTACTAGAACTGTGTAAGGCACTAGGAATTTCAAAATTGACCAGCTGACTTACAAGCAGGCACACAAAATCTTATTTTCCTGCCTCTGCCCAAGACACTCTCAGGATCTGCAGGAAATCAGAAGCTTTAATGAAGTGTACGAGCAAAACCCTTAAAAATTCAGAAAGAGTAGTTTCAAAAACTAGCAGTTAATCCCTTTATCACTTAAAACTAATACTGAAGCATCCACTGTAATTTATAAAGATGATGGCTGAGAAGAAATAGCTGACACCACATCTATTATTTGGTAGAATAAGACCCAAAGTGGTGAAAAAAGAGAGTTCATTTAGCAGATCGTTTCTGAGTAAAGAGCATCCCAACCAACTTTCTGGAGACAGAGAGTTGGCTCAAATCTAGCCGAGGACTGTTACCAGCTTCAGAACATTCAAACCATTAAAATAGCTAAGTGTGTTATCCATTTTACCAATTTACTCTTTCAAAAATCTCTTTATCTTCCTTGCTTTTTTTAAACCCACTTTCATATTTGAATACTCATCTGTACAAGCAAAAGCATTCCTGCGTTCTTAGACACAATCAATAAAATTCATCAGTCTTGTAGAGCAAAATTAACATCCAAGTTTGTTTTACAAACCTGTTTGCATTCCTTAATGCAGTTTATCCAATATGAACAATGAGGAATGGAGTGCAATGCTTATAGTCCCTTTCTAAATATACACATTTATTGTTTGAGATGCTTATACGGGAGTAGTTCAATTGCTTGCTTTTCCCCAACAAGCCTTCCTCAAAAACAAACTGAAAATCTTTATAACAGCTGGTGAAGGAAACAAGAAAACCATTTATGTTCCCTTTTGGAGATGTGGAAATAAGGAATATGAGGCAATCCTCATAAGTCATTAGCACTTAGCATTGACAAACCCAGATGGCTAAAATCATGCATGAACTGTATTGCTGAATTCAATCTGCCCAAGCATTCACATTAAATCAAACAGAAAAAAATTGACAGAATCACAGTCATCTAAAAGAGCGTAATTATATAGCATAATGTTTTACCTAATCAGAGTTAACCATAATGAAGAGAAGAGCCTCAGAGATATAGAGAAAAATACTCCACTCCAGTAGGCAATGCCTGTCCCAAAAAGAAATAGAATCAGGGACACAAGGGGGAACCATGCATCCTGACTACTCAGTACAGCCGTATCCACCTCTGGTAGTGACAGCGATTGCCATATCACTCGAAACCAGTGAAACCTGCCAAAAACATGAAAGCAGTATTACTTATCACTTCCAATTGCCATTACAGTTGGAAACTGCTTTAAATAAGGTACACAAACTCACCTCTGCAGAAACACAACAATGCTTATGAGAGGTTCTACTTTGTAGGGCTTAGCTGTCCTAACTAGCTCAAGGGAAAAGTCTGAACACTGGCCTAGAATCAAGAACGGAAAGCATTTGTAGTTATTATTTTGTCATGAACTTTAACAAATAAGATCCACAATAAAAAGTAAATTCAGATAAAGGTTTGGAAGTTTACTTTAAAACAAGATAACTACATCTTTTAACAGTACTGTAAGTCAACATACTTCATCATCAAGACCCTTATTAGGTGGATCACTCATACTCAGGTAATATGACAAGAGCTTTTAGAGAGATTACAGAGTTTGTTACAAACACCACCTGAATTTAAGTAAAAATGTATTTTGTCTGAAGACAGGACTAAAGGTTAGTCTGGAGATCTCATCTATTTGCAAGAAAAATGTTTTGTGCATACTAACAATATATTTTAAACTTTCACATGTATTTTTAAGTAGACATCTATTGATTCTAACATATAGTGGAACACCAATCATTTGCAAAGAAAGGACTGCAAAGTAAAATAATAAGGAAATATTCTGCTACAACACAACCTTAAAGAACTATCAACAAAGAAAAACTGAAACTGAAGAGCACAGATACAAGTACTTGCACAAGTTCAATGATACTTAGCTTAAATTCACAACTAGCTAGTCTTTCAACAGTACATTGGATAGGTAATTTCTTTAAACACGCCTCTGATAGAAAAAAAAAAAGAAATTTCTAGAAAGCTACCTGTTGATATCAGTGTGCTCAACTGTCCTCCATAAGTAAGAAGAATATTAGAAACAACATAGACAGGAAGAGCACTGGCATGGAACCTTACTATCTGAAAGACAAGGATATAAGGACAACTTCATATATATATATTTATACATATATTTATTTGTTTATTTAAAATACACACAAACAAATATTATCATGAAGACAGTATACTAACGTGATTGGAAAATCTTTTTTTAAAAGTTTCTCATTTTGATATGTAAATTATTTGATAATCACCATTAGCAACTAATCGTTGCTAATGGTGAATATATATATCATATATATAACTACATGGAAAATACTCAGATCTCTCATAAATGGCTAATCAAACGTGTTTTGATAAACGACCAAATTATAAATGAATGCTTTTTTTCAAGTCAAGACAAATATGAAAAGAACAAAGTAGCCTGTTAACAGTATTTCAGTAAAATAAATTTAAAACATAAAAGTAAAAGTACACTTTCCAAGCAAAACCCGCATACAGTTACATATGCTTTTGGTCAAAGAATTTAATGTACGTGTTAAATGGCTTCCACTGTCCCAAATAACAAAGGGATATCTGATTAATACACAAATAGCACACAAATTCTTTTAAAATGACAAAAAAATGAAAAATCCTTGATATAAAAGCATATATTCAAATAGAGAAACTTGCCAGTAATATTCTAGTACTACACTTAGGTGCTTGAGAATTAATTACTTTTTAGAATGAGAATATTGCAGATGTCTAGTCTATTTTTACTGATACAAATGTTGAAATATATTCATTGATAATCAAATAAGATTTGTTGAAAAGGAGCATATGTATCTACTTAGTCTTTTTTTTTTTTCCTAACTTTCAGTTGATGCCAAATGTATTTTAGAATTTTAACACTACTGACACATCAGGCTACAAAGTGAAAGTGACCTACAGCGTCATCCCTTTACAGATATCCTGCTAATCACAAAGCCAAAAGCTCAACATATACAATAGCTCTTTAGATCTAGAGTGCTTTTCTAATCCTCTGAAAACTGAGGCCTGACATTTATCCAGATGGGATGCCTGGATCAACAATTGATCATTGAATAGTGTTCTTGGCATCAAGAAAGAATCTGAAGTGCCATAGTAGGGAAGGGAAGAAGGGAAAACTTCTATAGATGCTACTGACATTAAAAAAAAAACCAAAACAATCTAGTACTACAAAGTTTTCTTACTTGCCCAAGAATCTCTACAGGTGACGTCTTCACAATTACCTTGACAAAAAAGCCAAATATTTTATTACTTTATACAATGGTAAGCATAAGCACAAAATACTTTTATTTTTGAGAAGCCAACTTAATATTGGAATACAGCAATCCCATAACTAAACTGTACAACAGCTTACTACTGACTTTTTAAAAACAAATGCTTTAAAATTTTTCTTAGAAATTAGAGCGCAACTTCCAATATTACTCCAGCTGTTACAAAATACTTGTAACATGCACTACATTTACAAAAAGGCCAAACAGCCCACCTTTAGATTTGCTTAGTATTTATTTTGATTAATAAGCTACATGTTTTAAAAGACTCAATTATACAAAAACTATACAGCAATGCAAACTAACTATAAAATAAATCTGCATTACTCACTTCATACTGACAGTCTGAGGAAGAGTAAATATTTAACTCCGGAACCCTGTTGTCATTTTGAGGTTGAGCTGTATGCAGTTTTGCAGAAATCTCAGTAAAAGACGGAACTCTGAAACATCAACTTAATTGGTAATTGTCCTTATAATCAAAAAAAGCCAAACATGCGTTAGTTTTCAACCAGTGCACATAAAGCAGAACTAATACACAAAGTGTCACTTCAAGCTATAAGCTAAATGGTATAAGGAACTTGTTTACCCTGTCACAAGGTACTACGTAACATTCTCAATCCACTGTCCTCTCAACTACCACAGGGCATGGTACTAATGAAAATAGACAAGTTTATCATTAGTGTCCGCACTACCGCACAGAACACATAAATATGCTGAGAGATAAGAAAGAGAAGGACAGATTCTCAAGAATACAAAGCAGTTTCCTGCAAGTATTACATTGTTAGAAAATACAGGGGAAAAAAGAACAGAGAGGTGTCCTTAAGATCTCTAAAATAAACAAGGAAGACTGTTCTCCACCCATCTAAAATAAACCCAGGTTGTTCAACTGTGATTCATGAGTGACATGTATTCCAAACTGTATCATTTGATTTTGTCAGGACTATGCTGCTGAAGCAATTTAGGACTACTGTGTGATCCAAACTCTAGGTTACAGGAAGAAGCCAGCATCGAGAGCAGCCTCTCTGTTCCCCACTCATGAAGGGGTCAAAGATCATGCAGAGAATTTCAGATCAGCAAACTACTTCCTTTTCAAGAAAATTAGAGAGAAATATTAAACAAACAGTTAATAGATATTCTTATTCTGAGGAAAAGTCAAAACAACTGTCAACAAGGGCAGAAAGCCAAGCACTTGAAGACTGGAGAAGCTGTCTCATATCAGAAATATTACCACAACAGAATGTAAACATTCTTCAAAAACATCCCAAAAACTAAGTTATAATTGTTAAAGTCCTTACTTTGCTACAATTATTGAGTCTTCATGTGACCAGGGTATATGAAGTCTGTAAACATTAGGTTTTCGTTCTGAAATGGAAGAGAATTAAAAAATATAAAATTAATTAAGAACAAGATGTGGCAACTGTCTCCAAAGTAAACTGCAAGTAAAACAAAGGTGGTATATAGATCACTATACAGAATCACCGTGCTTGCAGTTACATTGCAATTCCCATTGCAACGCAGATCAGTGCAGGTAACATTGAGTGAAAGTGACAATTTTTAATTCCTGCCGTTAAAAAATAAGACAGCAAGACATCAATGTTTAAAGGCAGGACAGTTATGAGAAAACTTCTGGTTTTCTTCAACACAAAGCTGTAACCTCAAGCTAATGATTCCATCACTTTTTTTTTTTTTTTAAACAAAGTCCTTTAGCATGCCATTCTGATTAAGCTCCTGTAGCTCTTCAAATTTGAGTCCCATAATGAGCAAGTTATCCTAGCCATGTGCCATTCTTAAGAAACACTTTCAACATAATGCACAATCCTCCCTAAAGTTCAACTTAAACTTCCCTTTACTGGGAAGTAAGAAAAACAAACATACGAGGACTAATTCCACTTTTTCTTTGACTTATCCTTCTTAAAAAGTGGAAAGTGAGATGCTTGAGACAATTATAACAGTACTGCCTAAACTACATTGCATGAGAGGACTTTTGTTTCCATCAGCTTCAGTCTTGAGAATTTTCAACAAGCACTGTTTTATAAATTTATACTTCAGACAAGACTTACATTTACCTTTGAGTGACTGGCAGTGGGCCTCTATATAAATTTTGAAAGCTTGATATATCTAGAACATAAAACCAAACAAACAAATCACTTACATTCTCCAAACAGTGGTTACATTAGCTTAAAAATTAACTACCATTCTTACTTGGTTAAAGTGCTGGAGCTGTACATTGTAAAGTAAGCCAGTTGAATTTAAAAGAATTTTGCTTGAAGAAAGCCCTGTAAAGGATTAGATAAAGTTACCTGAGAACTTACTACATATTCTTTTTTTTTTCCCCAGGAGACTTACATGCTTCTATATCTGTTAGTCAAAAACCCCTCGTTTCTTATTTCTTTGTCTTATTATTATATTACTGTATTAACTTCAGTAAAAACAACGCCCAAAACCTCCCTGACCATTGGAATTTTTAAGCAAACTATTATCCAAATGTTAGTAATAGTAGTTTTACGTTTTTTCCCAAAAGTAATATGCTATACTTACCAAATGAAAAAAGATGAGGTACAGGAAGCTGTACTGTTCTGGAATCCTCTTTGAAGAATTCACAGTCCAAAGTATACTGCAATCCAGGATATTAAATACAGATCTAAACCAGTCACAGGCCTTTGCACTTGCCAAATTCTATTCAGAGGCTCAAGCAAAGTACAGGACACAAATACTGAAAAGCCACCTTTCCCCATTCCACCATCAGGGACTGACATGTAGTTTGTTCCTGTACATAGCAGTACAAGTTTGGGTAGCTTAAGCTTAACTTCCAGGCTCTCTGGCTCTCACCCATTTACAAGAACCTTCAAAAGGCTGTTCAAATAGCTGAGAATGACTAGAATCCAATTCACACCCCTTAAGTGCTCCTTTTAGTGGGATCCTGAGAGGCCTTGATGCAAAGATATGCAATTCATCTGTGAAATTCAGAACTATCAAACTCTGCACAACTCAGTCAACCACATTATTTGTGGTCTCAGAGCCTACAGAGGTATCTGCACCAAGCTCCCCAGAATCCATATGTGGTGTCTTCAATTATCTACAGCATTCTCTGCCACCCTGGATAAGAGAACCGATTATTCAAAAAGATAAATATTCAGGAATGCAACCAGAATATTAAGACAAACAAGGAAGAACATTAGAATCTCCAACAAGAACTCTAATAATTGGTTTGAGAGCTGTCTTTTCATATGTTTCAAGTACTATTCATGGCTTGCATTTGGCATTTTATCAAATGAAAATGTTTCTGAGCTGAGAGAATACAACGAAGTTACCTTCAAGCCACACTGTAATGTAGGTCTATGGTTTCTCGAAGTAACTTAGCACATACTTAATATACTTTCTTTTCCTTCTGTCATAGCATCTGAAAGCTATGAATACACCAAGCAAGCAATTTCTGCGTATTTTTTTTTTTAAATTATTTTACCTTATTGCTAGCTGTGGGTAGTGCCTGAATGACAATGTGGGACAAGGAAGGATAGTCCTGAAGTTGCAGTATTACAACCTTAAAAAAAAAAAAAAGAAAAAAAAGAAAAAGAAAAGTCATTACTGACCATACCCCTTAGCTTACCCCTAGTAGCCAGCTCCCAGATGTCCACCTCTTGTACCCCTTCCTCTGGAATACAACTGCATGTTCCAATACTGTAAACAGAACAGATCCTTCTCCCATGACATACAACTATCCCACAAAGCACCTCTCTCCTGCAAATTATGTACAATGCTTACCTTGGTGGCTGGAAGTAACTCAGCTTTCCAGGATAAATCAGTAGCTTCCAGGCTGTAAAAAGTCACGCATGTTAAAGGATGAGCATATTCATTATGCAGGCACTACGTTATGACAGTGGATTAACATACAGCTTTTCCCTCTCTCTATATATGGATTCACATGATTTTAAATTGAGAACCAGTTTGGGACTACTGCAGTTAGCCACCATAGTAATTTATCAAACTATAGTCATTTCAGATAATACAAATCTTGGTTTTGCAAAAACAAGTTAAAGCAAAGCTCTAACTTCGTATACACCAAACATACAGTTGTTATTAGTCATGCAACTTCAGACACACAATGAAAATTCTTAATGAGCTAAAACAGCACTGGCATTGAATTAACACACAGTTTTATTAGCACCTATTAAACATCAGAAGTGCCAATTTTTCCTATGGAAACATCTAAAACGTACCACATAAAAATTTTGTTAGCTGCTGCAGAGATAACAGCAGTTCTAAAATGGTGTGTACTTATATTAAGTCAACACACTGAACAGCAACACATTCATTCAGTCATTTTAAGTTTTGTTTTTTAGAATACCAGGATACTTCTGTTTCTCTAAATAATGCTACATGACCTCAGGACACAGTCCACAGCAAAATCACTATTATTAGATGAGGTTTTAGGTAGCAGTCCTGAATTCGGCTAAGCTGCATTTGATGCTGATCAAAGGTTATACAAAGAAGTAACAGCCAACTTCTCCTTGCAGCAGGACAAAGTCATTATGACATCTGGCTATCAGCTGGAGGCAACACTCTGTAGCTATACACCTCAGCACAGATCCCAGAAGAGATAAATACTATGCTAGCTCAATTCCACCTGGAAGCTTTCCCTAACCCGAAGGGTACACTGAATTTACTTTGAGCTTACTTTGCAAGTGTAAGGTAAGCCAGTGTTTTAAATCCATTTTGTAACGACTGTAATGACCTGATTCAAATAATCACTAAATCACCCACTTTTCTAAATATTTTTTGTATGACAATAGCAATTTTGGAATATGAAAAAAAAATAAAAGATGCTCCAATCCACTCTTCTGAAGGCTTTGAGTGATATTTGATGTCTTCTGTGATAGGATTCTAAAGAGAAGCTACAAAACACATGATTTAGGAATCCAGCACAGCATGTAGAGAGCAACAGGAGCAACTTTTCACTGCTATAAAGATCAAAAATACAGCTTAGAGAAGAAAAAGTTCACCTATTTTATCCTGTATTCATGCAGTAGTTCTGAGGAAAACTATTCTTTCCTGTTCTCTTGGTGATACAGAAAACATGAATTATTCACAGTAAGAGTTTTACTTTTCTTCCCAATCTCTTCCCTCCTAAGGAGAAGGATATTTTATATGCTTCACTTTCAAACGTAGTCTCACAAGATCCATTTGAATAAAGAACAGGAACTGTTTATACTCACCACATTGATGAATTACTGTTCATACAGCCATAAATCCAGCTACCTGTGTCCTATAAAGTCAATACCATAAAACAGTACATTACCTATGTGTGACTGTATTTATAAATATATTAGAAAATAGCAATTCTTTACTCAATTAAACAATGCAGGAGTTAATGCTGATAATCTTCTCCAAAAATTCTATATGCTGTTTCAGTACACCAGATGTCAACAACTGTTCTAAAAACCCTCTGATGGCAGAACCTTGGTGCAATTAACTTACTAAAAAGAGGAATAAACTTCCATCTTCATCTCACTCCTTTTCTATTAAGTGTGTCTGCAGCAGCCATCACTATAGTGACCAAACTCTCATAAGGATGTCACATGCTTAAGTGTAAAAGTGAAGATGATAAAAACAGTCTCTCTCAGATTTCCTCAATTATTTATAATGAAAGATATCCACCAACTTTTGTTCTTCATTTTGCAATGAAGTCAGACTTCTGTGTTAACAGCATGTGATATGCTCCACTAGAAGTCTGATACCATAATCTTGAAATTACAAGAATGGAAAGATGAGCTATAAGAGTGAGAGGCAGGGCTTTCTAGGAACCATTTTAAATAACTTCCATTTGCAAACAAAGGTTCATTCATAACCTTTTCTAGTTATGAATCAACACAGTGTCTAAAAACAAATACAAGGTTAAACAAACACACTTTCATCATTTCTCTTAAAAAAAAAAAAGGTATCTGCCTTACATATGATGTAAAATTCAATTTTATTAGAATTTAATCTAACCAAAATAAACATCTCAAGGTACTATCCTAAGTAGTTGAGGAATACTTTAGACATTTCATGTTCTCCTGCTCCCTCCCTCAAGCATTTGAGTGTTCTGAAGCAACAGTACCATGATGGGAGTATCTCAGACATAGTTCTGTACCTCCTCCTCCTCAAGCAGTACTAGTCCTGTCTTTAAGATATTACAGAAAAGGCAAAAGTTACGCTATTAAAGCACAACTAAGATTACTACAAATGTGTAAATATTGAAGATGCTACCGAGACAGACAATTAGGAAAGCACTGAGAATATACAACCTTTTTTCACAACATGAGGTATGAACCCCTTTGGTAGGGGTAGGAGTGGCAACAGGGACAGGCAAGATGGAGCAGGAAAGCATCTCCATTTTCTCGCCACTAATCTAAAATAGGTAATTCTGAAAAGCATATTAATCTCTCTCCAGTTTGCCAAGAGATTACATTAATTCCTTTCAGAAAATATTTTTCAAAAATTTCAAAAACGTTTTGGCTAGATTTATGTGTTTGGAGATAAAAATACAAGAAATGCACATTATCGCCTCTCCTGTCAATAGAGAAGACAACTGAGGTGGTGCTGTTTTCTCATCTGGCTTCCATTTGCTTCCACTGCTAAGAGGAAGATCTCTGTAGCCTTTCAGACTCACTTAAATTTTATTATGGGAAAGCAAACCTATAAACAGCTTTTCCAAATCAGAAGTATAGCGGAATCCTGGCAGCACTAAAAATAACTTCTTCATTCAAAACCATCAATACAGAATTAAAGGAGAAACTAATCTGGGGCTAACCATAAGAGAGTCAAAAATAAAACATCTGAGTTTCAGGTGGCATTGAAGGTTTCAGATTTTGAACACTAAGCGTGGTATGCTAAAACGGGAAGTACCAATGTCAGTAATTTCAACAACAGTTTCATTAAACTGTCTTAAAACTTCAGCAAATCTAAGTTAAAAAAATACAGCTTTATAAACAAACTACAGACATTAAAGAACTATTTTCTCACCAACATACTGTTTTCACAGTAAACATGACTGTATGATTTTCTGTGGCTTGCAAGAGGAAATGTGAAAAATTTTCCATCAGAATCCTAAAAGAAAAAAAAAAGTTGCTCATTAGTTAAAAAGAAAAAAACCACAACAAAACCCATAAAAGCACAATGTGGCAAAAAAGCATTACTTACATTGTAAGATGAGTAAGTCCATTTTGAAGTTTTGACTGTAATCCATGTGAAAGCTCCTAAAAATAAATAAGTTTTTATATGCCACACTGCTGGAGCTATTATCCTTTTCTCCAGAATCTTATCTTTTACTTATGGCCAAGGTCTTATCTCTTATCTGTAAATGGCCATACACTTTATAAGCTTTATCAACACTCAGGATTGCTACTGCTTAGAATTCCATGCAACAGTTATCATCAGTTGCACAGGCAACAGCAAAACCCTAGGATCCATTACTACATTGTAATTGTAAAACAAATACCCTAAGGATCTTGAAACAAAGCTCTCAAGGTAACAAAACAACTAAGAAACTGAATGACAGTGATGTTATTAACAGGGTATGTGATTGATTAAAGCTGAGGAAACATTAAAAACAGCCCCAAACTTTGGTCCTGGCAGCCTCTTAAGAAAACCCATACAGAAACTTGTGTAGAAGCCCGTCGACAATGAAGTGAATAACACATACAAGAAAAAAGTAGCAGTTTAAAGATTTGTCTGGAAAAAGACGGAATAATGAAGAGAATAGAGATACAAACAATGCAAATTGTCATGCAAGAAGGTTAATATCTAACTTCTGTGTAACTACAGTAACATGTTCATCACAAATTTAGCTGTCAAGAGGTCACCACAAATAGGAAGATGCAAACACGATACCCAATTTAAACATATTCCTCCTTATTGCTAAAAACTGGCCCCCAAAAAGGCAAACAAACAAACAAAAAAATCAGCTCCACAGCCTCTTTGGGCACATGTTCCAGTGTTTGACCACCCTCCTGGTGAAGTACTTTTTCCTAATATCTAATTGGAATTTCTTTTGTTGTAACTGGACTCTACTGCCTATTGTGTTATCACTGTGCACCTCTGAGAAAAACCTAGCTTCACCTTCTCTGCAGTCTTTCATTAGGCAGTTGAAAACAGCAATTAGCATTCTCTTTAGGGTGAAAAAGCCCAGTTCGCTCAGCCTCTCTCGCCCATGTCCTATGCCCCAGGAGCTAACCATTTTGGTGGTCCTCTGCTCCATTCTCATTGCAGTATCTGTCAACGCCTAAAGGCCACCTTATACTAGGGTGCCCAAAACTGGAGACCAAAGTTAAAGCTACCTTAGAACTTCTGCATTAACCTACATTAAGAAAATTCCTGAAATAAAATGGTTTTCACAAAACGGTTCAATGCACTTCAGCAAAAGCAGGAATACAGCTGTGCCCTGCAAAAGTTCTGTTTAGTTTCCAAGACTCCATGCAGTCAAAATTTCTCACCTTTAACTATGCATTCTTAGCAGTTACAAGGAAACCATTAGCGTGCAGTCCATTCTACCCTGCCATGTCATGGAAAAAAAGGAAGTCACTGATGCAGCAGATCCGAATATTCAGGATTTCCATGAGTAGCACAAAACTAGCACAATGGCTCTACAACACCCGTACTATCCCTCTTGCAAGCATTGTATGTAAGCGTAGATTAGACTGTACTTTTGACATCCAGCTATTCCCAATTTCTGAGATTGTCTGCTGGACACCCTGATGTAAATATGACTCCTGCTCACCCCCCAGAATCTAAGCCATATAAAAGTGACAGACTTTTGCTCCTACCCCTTTTAACCTATTTAGTGCTGAAACCACACAAAAGCTGATAGCTTAGGTCTATAACCTGTATTATTTTAGCAATGTCTGAAGAAGGACAAAAAGTATTCCAGAAGTTTGTTAATCTCCTCACTAAGGAGTATCACTGAATCCTGTTCAAAAGAAAACTGCCGCACACCTGTGAGTTCTGTAAAAGCTTCAGGATTTTCCTCAAATATCTTTGCAGGGTGTCTCACAAAGTGGTGATTCAGTACAGACATTCTTTTCTTTGGATCCTCAGTTATCTAAAAAAAGAACACATTGTCAAATTTTATTTTACCAGTTTGTGTGATTTAAGTCATCAGATGACCATAGCTAGCAATACAGTTTTTGGGATGAGAGGCAGAAGAGATTATTAGCAAACGTGGTATACCTTCTATTCTAAATTCAATAATCTGAAAAAATAACATAGTCAATCACCGCAATACAAAAAGTCTACACATGTTATGATGCATACCTGAAACTTTTACAAATTTTAGATCCTTGCCTACTCTGAACAAAAGGAAGCCATTCTATTAAACTTTCTTTCTAGACCCACATGCATTCTTCCTGAAATAACACATTTATGCCAGAGTTTAGGAAAAATTCTCATTTATATTTATGAGTCTGAGTTCACAAATCCAGCTTACTATATCTAGTAATATTTCAAGCATCCAAACAGATGTAGAGCTATATTGTGATTTGCTTTCATTTTAGGTTGAGGGAGTATTTGTTGGTTATTTTTTTTTGTTTGGTTTGGTTGGGGTTTTATTCAAAATCAAATTTACAGGACTAATTTTTGTCTATTCAGTTTTTAAAAATTGTGGCCATCACAACTGATTTCTGAAAAGTTCTACCCTCCAGCACACTGCCAGTCAACTCCAGAACAACTGTACCCCCTTTTTGTCTCTCTAAATCCCATTTTAAAGCGAGTACACCCAAGAAACTAGAGAAGTCTGGCCCAAATGGCCTCAAAAAGAACACCCAGAAGCCTTCCTCCTCTATGTCTGGGGCTCTGCTCTAACATATTTTCAACCTCTTGGACCTTAATTCCAGTTCATGTTTATTGCTCCATAACATTTCAGAAAGAGAACAGAGTACAACGAGAGATTTCCCTAACAGTTTTCAAAAAGTAAGATACAGGATATTTATTTAGAAAAGCAATAAATAATTCATGGTAGTATTTTACTTGCATTCTATTTTTGTAAGTGTAATTTGCAAAAGGACACAACAAACACATGCTGGTGCTGGGCCACTGTGATGACAACACATGGGGAAGTTCGAGAAGCATTACGTCCAAGTTAAACTATCACGGTCAAAGAAGGTGATTCAAACACATATTGAGACGTCAGATTCAAAGCTACATAGCCAGCAAAACTTGCTGGTGCTAGTCAAGTAAGCCTGCTGCATTATGGAAGAAAAGTTCAGTCCACACCCCAGCTATAAAGCATGAAGCAGTCAATAATAAAAACTGAGTTAACACCCAATTATTTCTGACACACTAGACAAACAACACAAAACCACAGAATTTTTCAACGACAGGTGCAAAACAGCAATTTTCTCAGCATGACTTAGAATAATCAAAAAGGAGTTTTCTGTATAATGGGATGATATTTGTCCTGATTAAACATTCTGGGATGGAAGAAAAAGGTTTGATGGAGAAATATACAGGAGACCACATATACAAACCTGCCTTGTATTTTCATCTATGAGATCAAAAAAAGCTCTAATGGTAGCCAGGATCAATTCTTTGCACCTAGAAGAATAAGTGAAATTAAATCTAGAAAGGAAATATCCAGGGGAATAAAAGCAGTTAGATGAGACATCATAATAATATTATGCTGAAGTTAAATTACTGTATAAGGTGGTAACAGTAGAGAACAGAGGGATGTATGGTCAGTCAATTAACCTTTGTTCATTAGCTTACCACACTATTGAGAGATGATCTGTTGAGGCCCATGCTCTAGGCACAGCTGAGCTCTGTTTGGGGAAGATAAAAAATAAAGATTTTGTTAGTGTTCAACATTTTAAAATTCTAAGCAAGCCTTTGCCCTCCTTATTTAAAGATATTTGCACAATTATTAAAAAGAATAGTGTTGCAGGGATTAAGGTACAATAGAATGACTTCTTCAGTCAAAAAAAAAAGTCTTACAAGTGCTGAAGCACATGTGAAACAAAATGACTAAATTATCTATGTTAGATAGCAGAGTCTAATGGTGAAAGGGCAAATAATGGAATAGAGAAAACTTACCAAAATTTCTTCAAAGACTGCTTCTATGACTAATCTTACTATTTTAATAAGTGATCTTGGCACACAAGAATAGAAGCATGCCAATGAAAGCTGCTGCTGAAAAAGCAAGGGCATCGTCAACAGAAAGGAGCATCAGAAGACCATGCAGGAAGAAATGGACAGTCTGAAGCTATTCATTTGCAGAAGTGTATTGCATTTTAGGGGCTAATAATATCAAAAACGCCTCCCATAAATGGAGCTCATCACCTAGTTGTACACCTTGATTCAAGTAAGTATCAACTATTGATGAATTACAGCCAGGAAGAAAAAAAACAAACCAAATACCACCACCACAGCCCCCAAAACAGAACAAAAACCCCCAAACCAAAAAANAGAACTGATACCACTACATATGAGATCTCATGCAAAATTCTGGTCACCAACACTCAAGAGAAATGAAAGTAGAGCAGATGCAGAGAACGGTTACTAGGACAAAGGGAATGCAGAGTTAATCTTCTTAGCCTAGCAGAATCAGAGCCAAGACTATTTATAGACAGCTTTCTGTACATTGGACAGGGAGGTAAACACCAAGGGAATAACAACTCCTTCGGATAACATTTCAAGTTGATGTCAAAGTGCATTTAAAAGCTGGCTCATGGAGTAAACAGAAGTTGGAAATTACAAATTTTCTTCCTACTGAGGACTGTTTTCTGGCTACTTCCACTTTAGGAACAGGTTGATGGCAGGGGGATGGAATGACAAACCTAACTGCTTCTATGACATTGTCTGATTAGTTTTGGAAGGAGATAGATGCCTGCAAGAGCAGAAGACGGACTTGATGATCCAATAGATCTTTTCTATTCCAAACTTCTTCGAAAAACAATAAATGCAAATAGAAGGCTTGAAGCCAAAGCTGGTTTTTTATAATCAAACCATTAGTCTATTCCTATACTGCACACCTGCCAGTCTCCATTTGTAAAAACGCAGTCTCTTGTAAAAATGCAGGAAAATAATACCCGAGTTCTGAAACTAAAAAGGTGCAAGAAGGTGGCGAGAAGAAACAGTACCAAGTAGTAGAAGATTCAAATCCACTCCAAAACATCCTCTTACAGAGGACACTCATTTAGAATACAACCAACTATTTATGGGTTTATAGCTGTACACTATCTACTTTGTGTTTTCACATGTAGTATTTTAGTATTTAGTTATAATATGCTGCACATACAGACCATAATTAGACACCGATACATGCATTACATAAACAGCTATCTAACATAGCTCTATGAAAAAAAAAATAGTTTGCTTTTTTACCACAACAGATAAGGCACTGTCATGTTGACTCAATCTTGGTAGAAAAGCCAGTCCTGAACGAACTTGGTAATCTCTGAATCCTCCCGCCACAGAAAGGGTAGTTAAATTTCTTAAATCTTGGGCCTTTAGAATCCAATGATTGTTTACAGCTGTATAAAAATCTATAAGATATATTAAAATCAATTACAGTATCCCAGTAAGTCTATTTGATATACAAAAAAGCTATAGAAAGCTTACCACTTAACTAAAAGCTTCTGTAGCCCCCTAGACGCATTCAAGCTCCAGTTATCACTTTTGATTCATATAAGGAAGGAAAGTACTGTTTTAACCCCAAGAAGGTAGCAGCTGGGAAAGTCACATACACTTACACCTTCTATATGATCTGAGCACATATATTGTTTGAGTAGCAAACCACAGATTTATTTTAAGGACAGACAGAGTCCAGAAACAGTCAGCAAGGAAGTAGTACTGCATTGCAATCAATTGTAGGAGAGAGAATTAATACAAGCACAATGAATCAAATTCAGCAGATAAAGATAATCCATTCCTCTTGGGTGCCACAGAGAATAATGAAAATAAATGTCTATTCCCTTTCCTTCACCAATTCCCCCAATATCTACATGTAGCAGCACAATTATCACTGAGGACATATTTTATCAGTATGATTTAGTCAAATCTAGCTTTTCACAAAGTGTATAGTACACGCATAATGATTATACTTCATTTTTTATGCCACAGTTATTTAGGTGAGCAGAAAATACAATCTATCTTTTGTGTAAATATATTATATAAAATATATAACTATATCTGCATTTACTATTCTCACCCCCCCAACCTTTGGCCGTGACAAACATTAAATTTAACAACTCTACTTAGGCAATACATTTGATAAAGAAAGCCATTACAGAGGTCAAGTTTTATAAAAAAGAAAGAAAAATTGTCATTTGCTGGAGAGCTTACAAATGAAGTAACATGCTCTGCAACTTCTTAAAATTACAAATTATTGAGAGCTCCAGGCCCTGCACAGCAGCTCAAGTCCACATAATTCATTTTATTACACCTTACTTTCTCTCAGGATCCTAGTGCTCTCACACAACCACACAACAAAGGAATAGATTAATTACAATAAACAAAACAGCACGTTTTGCTCTTGATTTGCAAGAACTTCACCTATCAATGCTTGAGAGGATCAATTAGATAACCTGCAATACTTACCGGTAAGATATTTGTCTAAAGGCATTACAGGTGCAACGTGAGGCGTGGCTTGTGTAATGAGGAGGTTTATAAGTTCAGGCTTAAAATTCTTCAGGGTAAGCAATGCTCTTGCAACAAGACCCCCCATGGAATGACCTACTATTGCAACACTGGTTGGTGCAAATTCTCGATCCTTAAACAAACAGCAAAGAGTAATTAGACACATCAAAAATAATTCTGCAAAAATAGATCTGACATTAAACTGTAGTTATCAGTTGTACTTCCCCCCACCCCTGCAAAATTAACTTATGTCCTATCAGGGATAATATTAACTAGTATCAACTTGGCAAGTTCACAAAATTAATATAAATTTAGTTGCTCTCTCAAAAAATGTGTTTAATGTAAAGTTTGCAGCTCAAAATTAAATATTATATAGCCTGTGTAAGCACAAGAAACTTCAGCTTATTTTAATTTCTGAGACTCTTAGGCTATCAAAGAACTTTCCTAGAGAGAACGGGATGTAAAGTGATGCTATACTAATATTTTAGTAAACTAGGGAAAGTTTACATCTCTACTACAAAAAAAATAGCATATGCTGTGCATGGAAGTATTTATTTAGAAACACAGTTATAAGACCTAACACTAGGGCTCCGGGATTGTCACAAGCATTAAAAATCTACTAAAGAGCAGCACTTCTGTGTTGCACTATCATCACATTCAATTATATACAGACATTATAAAGTCTCCTTGCTTTACTCATCATTCTTCAGTTTTCCAGCAGAAAAGGCAGCCCAGAATCCCATTCCAAAATGCAAGTACATTATTCAGCATATGTCACTACTTACCCTGTACAACTTAAGAATTACTTTTATGCATTCATGCACAAACTTGGTTTGTCGTTGCAGACTACCACCATACAATGCAACCAACTCCTCATTAAAGTTGACACTGAAGAAATTAAAATGATACTTGAAGTCAACATCTTCTGCTTTTCTAAGTGCAACGGAGCCAAGAGAACGTACTAGGAAAAGAAACCACATTAATTAGAACAACCCAATAGTCACTGCTTAGCATCGTCATTAGTAGACAAACACACAAATATATAATCTATTAAGAAAAACATGTTATCTTAAATTCATTGTTCACCTCAAGTAATTTATAAAAGTAAAAAAAGGATGAAAAAGGCATCCAAAAGCAAATAATCCCTTTTCTAATATGTAATCACTCTAGTTTTACAAAAACAGATTTGAAGACATAAATAATCAGAGCAAAAGTGTCAGCCAGTCACTGTCAGAACCAAATTGTAAAATGGGAAAAGAAATAGTTATTTCCTATTTTTATAAGGATCCCTCTGGTAAAAGATATTAGTAAACATATCATAACAAGAGCTTACAGAAGAATCTGGAAAAGAACAAACCCGATGAGACAAAAAGAAAGTTTGGATTGAGTTACCAAGAGCTGCATACTATGTTTATGGCAGTTAACCACGCAACCTAGTTTACTGCTGACTACAGAGATATTTTATGTCAAAAACAAATTTATACACGATCAAGGATTATGTTCCTCCATCTGAGGGCTGCTTTTCTCATCTCATTTGCACCTCCTTACAGACACACCAGGACAAGAAGGCAAAACAAACAGTCTTGACTTCAACTCTAGAGGCATCGCTACTGCTAACCTTTCCTAAAATTCCTTTGAAGGCCATCAACTCTAGGACAACATTCCCAAATACCACTAAGATATGTACAGGGGACTGGAAAAAACAAACCCCAAAAGACACTTTTCCACCTAAAATCTTGAGGGAGAAAATGTTCCGTTTACAGGGTCTTGCTTCTGACCCATCTTCTCCAGCTAACCCCAGCTGCTCTTTAATACAGCCTTCTGAGTGCAGAATTGTCCCTGAGTTTCCATGGAGACATGGCAGGATGGGAACAGTAACAGCTGCAAATAAAAAAAGCACAATAGGGAAAGAAGAAAATAAAAGAGAGAGTCCCAAAAGCAAGTATATACTTTTGCAAGTAAACTAATGATTGCCAGAAAGGTCTGCCCAAATCCAGCACACAGAAGCAAGATTCTTCTACAGTGCACCGCTTTCAGAGATCTGCAGCCTACAGAATCCTCCCTCTCAGCAAAGTTTGCTAGAGAAATTTACATATCAAGCACATTTCAGCAAAGTTAACGACATTGTAAAGTAATACTTATGAAATACTTTGTATGTTCAAACACACAGCATGATGAAATTTATAATCTAATTTGTAGTTGCCATTCCACCAATTCTATCTAAAAGTAAAAAGCAATAAGAAAACCTTTGAAATTATTTGAAAAGACCTGAAAAGTATTTAAAAGATCAAATATCTTGTCACAACTTCGTATCTTGAAGTCATGGTAAAAGGAACCAGAATATTACCAAAGATCACAGGGCAAGCATGTGACAGATTCCCAAATAAAACTCAGGATCTCAGTTCTCACAGTCTCAGGGTCATTCCCAACAATTAAACTAGACCATCATCTTTTAGTCAAAGTCTGAATTTTGTACATTTTCAAAGGTTCATTTTAGTACCCATGAAAGATGATGAATTAACATGTTTCAAAACAAAATAGTTCGGGTTGTAAGGGACTTTTAAAGGTTGGACTAGATGACCTTTTTTTAAAGGTCATCTAGTCCAACCCCCCTGCAACAAGCAGGGACATCTTCAACTAGATCAGGTTGCTCAGAGCCTCATCCAACCTGACCTTGAATGTTACCAGGGGTGCAGCATCTACCACCTCTCTTGGCAACCTGTTCCAGTGTTTCACTACCCACATTTTAACAGATTTCTTCCTTATACCCAGTCTAAATCTACCCTCTTTTAGCTTAAAACCATTACCCCTTGTCCTGTCACAACAGGCCCTGTAAAAAGTTTGCCCCCATCTTTCTTATAAGCCCCCTTTAGGTACTGAAAGGCTGCAATAAGGTCTCCCTGGAGCCTGTAACACATCAAAATAACAAACCCTGCAAAGGCAGCAGCAACACTTCTATCTTCATTGCTCAGCAAATATGAATATATATTTTAAACAAGTATGAAAATAATAACACTACCAGCTTCTCTGCTCATCTAGGTATCAGAATTAAATGTTTTATCCCACAACAAATTCTGAAAGAAATATGAATTTTCATAAATTCCATAATAAAACCAAAAAGTATTCTGAGCCACTGATTAAGGCAGAAAAATTTATTTTTTCAAAGATTTTGAAACATGAATATATGACTTATTAACAGTCTCCCTAAATCAATTTCTGAAAACAAAGAATATTTAAATATTTACTGATCTTAAGGGGCACATTATATCCACAGCACTTAGTACTTCTGCTCAACTAGTTTAAGTATTTCTTCATATACTTCCTTATGATTCCTAACATACTCTTAAAGTACTATTTTATTTCCCGCATAGTGATGTACTGCATAGTGATGCACTGTTTTTAGAGACAGCATTAATTCAGATTTCCAATACTTTATGCACAATTACAAAAGTCCATATGGTATCTCTCATAATCATTATGTTCATAATCTTCTTTGGATTTTCTGAAAGTACAAGCTGGTAAAATATTTTACTTTGATATAAGCTCAGAGAGTATGTTCTCAAACAAAAAACTTTGTAAGGGTTCTCTGAAAGCATATAATTTAAACATCAACTTCAGTGCAAATGTAAGGAAAAATTATCACAGTAAGATATCAGGGTTTAGACTGTGATGGTTTTCCCCATACCTACACATCAGTTTGGCCAACATCATAAGAGTATTACTAACTATTTCAAAGCACACTTTGGAGAACAACAATAATGATCTTCAAACCCAGCCTGCAAGAAATACCAGATACTGGAATAAACACACACAATACTTCATCAAACTACTAACTTTGGTATTTACAACAAAAAATAAAAATGCTTTAAAAGTATTACCTCTTTTCATTTCGAGCCTAGAAGTGCAAGAGGGAATAACATGGAAAACAAACACAGGCTATGTGTAAAGTGAGAAGATGACGCTAACGAAAAAACACCACATAAAGAGGTAGGAAATAATGAAGCTACAGGGCAAGCCACAAGATGATGCTTATTTCTATAGCACGTAATTACTTCAGATCACATACTCTAGCTTGTTCAGTTTCTTCTAATCAAATTCAGGTCTTGTCTTATTTGGCTTAACTGCACTAAACCTTGTTCAAATCAAAACCAACTAGATGTTTACGATCAAAAACAACAGCAAGAGTGCAGTGCCGCCCTAGTATAGCATAAATGGTGCTGTTTCAGGCTTTCAAAAGTCAAAGTATTACTCCAGAAAAATATTATAGCTCAACTGTTCAACTGATTTCAAACAAAATTTAAGTCTCTTCACTGCTTGAAATTAACCATCGTCTAACAATGATATCTATACCGTAATATGATCAGCCATTATGACTTTTGCTGATATTATTTCAAAGAGAAAACTTATTGTCATTAAGTAACGCATAAATATGGGAGCTCTTTGTAGCATACCTATAACGTAACCAAATTCCTACCTTGTTTGTAACTGCCAGCATTGCCAGGAAGAAAGAGAACTGGAATTCCTGTCAAGAAGAGATTTTTGTTTTCTTCAGCGTAGTTCCCTTCCCCATAGAGATAGAGCTCATATACTGGGTATCGTCTGGCTGTTTTCTTTGGTAATTTTATTTTCTGTTGCAAAAGTTAAAAAGAAAACAATTACCTTGTCTATATTGTTGCAAACAAGAAAATATAGTGGCTTATACAGTAATTTAAACGATCTGGCTTATGGCTTTGGTATTGTTTTAAATTACAGTCTAAAGAATACAGAAGGAAAAACTGCTTTAAAAAAGTTATAAATAAAATACCAAGTATTTTGTTTAGCTAGGTATTACTGTGCACGAATGGCTGCAGTTACTTACTTGAAACAGCTCTTAACTTTAACTGGCTTTGAAACAAGCTGCAAATTAATGCAATTAGGTATTCTTTAAAGTTGCACATTTGTCAAGTAAACCTAGCCTTACACTATGGGGGAACCCAACCAACCACCAGTCAAAACCCAACCACTTCTCACAGGACGTGAGAATTTCAGAGCAGAAACTGGAGCACGAGTGATGCCAATTATTCCCGCTGCACCCGAACAGTTCTGGAATCCTTTTCAATGCCACATAACTCAGAACAAGGACATGCTAAATCTCGAGAACATGGCTACATAGGTGACTGTCAGATGACAAATATTATGTCAGGGTTAATTACAGATGCAGCATGAATCCTCTTAGGTGCTCTTTACTGAGATGTAACCTGCAATGGGAATTTCAACAGTAGTAGTAACCACCTTAATATGGGTTGTCAAAAAAATAAACCCATGATACTCTTGGGGGTTTTTTTTGTTGCTGTTTTCAGAGTCAGTTATGTGG
Organism: Rynchops niger; assembly: GCA_013400035.1. NCBI lineage: Eukaryota > Metazoa > Chordata > Aves > Charadriiformes > Laridae > Rynchops > Rynchops niger. Next base: position 117,122 of record VXBH01006691.1, read on the forward strand.
TCTAGAGACAAATAACCTAGTTTTGTAACAACTCAGGATCCAATTTACACAGTCAAGTGTCACCTTAAAAAACGCCATGTTTCTTGTATTAAAAGAAAGAAGCAAACAACTAACCACCTAACTTACCACGTGACTAACAGGGTTACAAATTCCCAAAGAAAAAAGAACAAAATACCTTTAAACCTGAAGGTTAGGTGATGATCAAGTCTTAGACCAGTAAGTTATGACTCTTCGAGCCATATGACACTGCTTTAAACAAAGTACGTAGTAAGCAAGAAAACATTTAATTAACTCCTGTATGGAGGTTGGTTGGTTTACAATTTTGAGTGTCTGAGATTTTAAAAATTTCTATGAATGCAAATACACTTGTTCTAGCATTTGATTACTTATGACAATTCAGAGACAAATAAGAGAATTTAAAAATAAATTTGCTAAGGTGTAATTTATATTTTAAGGAAACTTTTTATTTTACAGAGTAAGGTCAAAACTAAACTCAGTTTTGCATCAGAAATCTTCTCAAAAGTCTCTCTTAATTGCTTTCTCGAAATAGAGGCATCTCTATTTTGGATATTTCAGTTGTTTCTTTCAACTGCATCTACAGTAAAGGCGATTTAGCTTTTCCCTGCCCACATACACTTTCCCTTCCCCTGTTCTTCTCTGTCTCTCCTCTGCTGAAGACTATTTCCTTTCTGCCTTAGCCTTCAAATTGTTTGCCATATTGGTTATTTGCAACCTCTTCTTATGATGTTCGATACATGTATTTAAAATGTATATTTTATATATATATAATATTTTATAATATATAACAAAATACATGTATTAGAGAAAAAGACTGTATTTAATTCCTTCACTATGAACAAAAAAGATTAAGCTTTGTTCAGGACTCATGTCTTCAGATCATCCTTTCAATGTTCTTTCCCTTTTCTCCATCATCTCACCTTTCCAACTTCACTAACCTCACTGTCCCTTTCTCATTCCTTTCTACTGTTCCTGTTTTCAAAGGCTTTCAAAATTCTGTGAAAAAAACCCTTTAAATTAATCAGATTTCATTACTAAACTAACAGTGCCATCCAGATATGTTTAAATGACCTCCTGTCGGATCAAATCAACTGTTCTTCCACAGTATCTTCCTGGTTCATTGTCCTTTCAAAAACTTTTCAAAACATAAAATTAACAACCTGCCCTTATTTGGGTCAATGTCAAAAGCAAAAAAAACTACACAACCCATGAGAATTGTACTACCAAAATATTGGGTTTTTTTCTGTAAATCACAATGCTCAAATATTATAGCAAAATGGCAACGCATAACTGGAGAGGAAAACAGACGTCCATGTTCCATGATAGTGGTTTTAAATTCGGAATTCTCAAGACATTGGTTATATAATTGTTTGTAACGAGCTACAGTAACTTTTTACAATGTCGACGTAGGCTTCATTTTTCACCCTGGTTCCCAAAGAAATTAGGCTCATGTCAAAAAGTCCTCATTACTAACTTTCAAATCTCTTACCAAGCTTAGCTGAACAGGACAAGGGAAGGTTAAATTCAAATACTGCAATTCTACAACTCATGCAAAAAAATATGGTTAAGTACAAAACAGAAAAAAAATCCAAACCAATTCCATTACTTTGTATTAGCTTGACTGTGAGCTAACTCACACTGTTAGACACGAAAGAAATTAAACTTCTTATATTTAATTACTCAAATAGTTATTTGCTTTATAACGTGATGCCCAATCCGGAAGGGAGGACAGGTACCTTTCACCTGAAATTCCTACCTTGCTGTTTCCTACCAATGCCAGCATTACAAAGATATTAAAAATTAAACAAACAACCCCTCCAACAACAAAGAGGTATTTGAAAAGTATAATGCCTTAGCAAACCCAGACAAATTCATCATTTCTCCCCCCCCCCAGCTAAAGTACTGTTGTACTGTTTTCCGCACAATAAAAGTGGTTATTATTCAGGGAATAGAAATTCTGAGGGGCAATAATACAGCCAGCTGTGACTTGCATCTCCGGCATGGAACTACTGCTTACCCTTAAGCCTCGCATCTCTTGCCAGCACACCACTTGCCTGAAGAGGCTTAGAATTTAAGCCCTGACATAAGGAGTAAATACAAAGGATGTGTGGTGGCAGATGAGAATTTCACGCAACCGCCAATAACATCACACAGACTTTTGCTAGTAACTTTCCGTTGGTTGGCTTCAGATTGAAGCTGAAGTAGGTTTGTGCTGCTAGGAGATCTGAAAACTTACCATTTAGTATTTGAAGTATTTATAACTGCTTAAAAAATTTTGTCCTACAGCACTGACAAACCCTTGTAGCTATACCAGGGTTCTCTCTTCTAGGCTAACACAACTACGTCAAGGTTAGCAAATGAAGGTTAATAGATCCGAAAATTAATTTGCTGCTTCACTACCAATTTAGGTACTAAGGTTTTGCTTTAAGATCTTCTTTACTATGCAAGCCAGCTTGCAACCTACTTCAGAACAGAGTATTATTTAGAATAATTTTTTTCCAGCATAAATTATATCCTAGATAATGCTAAATAAATGTTTAGGAGCCAACAAATTATGCTTTGGGATGCTTTTAATAGGACAGAAAACCCTGTAGCAAGATCTACCATTAAAAAGATAAGTTGTTTAGTAGCAGCTGCATGCAGTAGCAACAGTGAACCTACATATACTCACATATTTACATCCTCACACTATTAAGCCAGAATACCGTGTCTGGAAAACAGTTCCATCAGCAGTCCTCTCGCTCAAACCGAGCCAAGATTTTCAAAGAGGTTCCTAAAAGGCTTCGTTAGCAAAGCGAGAGGGACTTCAGGCAGGTTTACGAGTTCCCCCGTATACTGTGGCACCCTACTGGAAAGACTTTTCACTGCTGTTCACTAGCTTGAGAAACACAGATTTGAATTTCAGTTATTCACTTTTTCGACACATTAGTTGCTTCACACTCTATGGAGTCACATAAAGGACCGAGAAGTACAAGACTTAACCTCCTGGGCACTGAGAGTCGCTGTGCGTGCTGTCAGAGGACCTGTCCCAGCCGCTTTGCAAAAGCTTGAGTGACCGGTTTTACCAGGACTACAGGCATTTACAGGTTAGAAAACTGGAAGCTTTTCCAGTCATTTGCTGTTGTACAGGTGTCAGTACGAAGCACCTCATTACTTTACAGGCAGGCAGCTCTTCCCGCCTGTAGCCATCCAAGGAGCACCCCCACAGGAGGCAGCCCAGAGCAGCGCGTTTCGCCACACACCGAGCCCTCAAAGAAGCCAAAGCGATTTTTGCCCCGGTCGTCGCTGGCCGTTCGGCGGAGGCCGCCTCAGGAAGCGGCAAGTTAGCTAAGCCGAAAGTTACGGGAGCCGTCAGGAGCCTGCGCGGTGGCCCTCCCTGGGCTGGGGCTCTTTTCCTCTCCCTGCAGCAGGGAAGAGGAGGGGAGCCACAGGAGAGGAGCCACAGGAGAGCCGCGCCTCAGGCAAGCAGCGCCCGGCCGCGGCCATGCGGGCGGCGCCGCCCCGACGGCCGCTGCACCCCGCCCGGCGAGCTCCCACCTGTTACACCGCTCCCTCAGCGCCTCCCGCCGCCGCACTCACCAGGTACTCCGGGTACTCGTACATGTAGGTCATGCTGCACCGGTTTTCCTCGTAGAGGAACAGCACGTCCCGCACCCCTAACAGCACCAGCGCCGCCAGCACCCCGTAGAAGAGCGCCGCCGCCACGGCGGGCAGCCGGCGGCCCGCCCGCCCCATCGCGCCCCACAGCCCTCGTCC
>VXBH01006696.1:0-17097 GCA_013400035.1 Rynchops niger
GCAAGGCATTTATTGTTTATACCGAGCATCTGGTTTCACAGGGCCTTTCACCTCTTTACAGCTCTTTATTCTTATTTAAGGAGAGATTCTGCCTTCTAAAATACATTTTACCTTTTTAAAAAGTACATTCTACCCGCTTAAAAATATGTGTTGTCCCCCCACCCCCCAGAAAATCCACCGGGCTCTGAACACGGGCACGGAGGAGCAGCGCGGCCGGCAGCTGAGCTTGGAGCAGAGGTACGGCCGGGGCTGGGTGCCTGCCCCGCTCTCTTCCTCCTCCTCCTCCTCTTCCTCCCCGTGGGCCATGGAGGGCTCTCCCAGCCCCCAGCCCGGCCCTTCTCCCCCTCCCCACGAAGGTGCGACCTCCAGCCCAGGCAGGCGCCGGCGGCGGGGCCGCCCTGGAGCACCCTGCGGAAGGAGGCACGGCGGGTGCGCTTCCAGCTGGACAAAACCCCCCCCGAGGAGGTGGGTTCCCTGCGACACCCCGGGAACGGGCGGGCGCTGCAGCCCCCGGAGAGGGCGGCCAGGGAGAGCGAGCTGCGGCAGCTGGAGGAGAAGATCCAGGAGATGCGGGACCAGCTGCGGGCAGCCTTGGCGAGGAAGAGCGAGCTGGTGGCCGTGCTGGGCACGGCGAAGGGCGGCCGGGCGCTACCCGCCCCGTCGGTCACCGAGGAGCCCCGGGAAGAGAGGTGACATGGGATGGGGGGGGCTCAGCCAGGCAGGAGAGACCAGCACCCGCTCCCTTGGGAGGAGCAGGAGCAAAGAGACGAGGGACAAAAGGGAAAAAGCCCTTGGGATGGCAGGATGGAGCTGGGAGTCCCTTCCCCAGTTCCGGAGCCTTCATCTCTTCTCATCGCCCTCTTGACGCCGCCGATGGCAGGGGTTTAAACGCAGCAGCCTCAGCTGAGGGGGTTGTTCTGGGGAAGGTGGGGGTGAAGGTGAGATGAGGCTCCCGCGGAACCGGAACACACCGCAGCCCTTTTGCTGGCAGAGCCTCGAGCAATGCCGTGTTTTTTAAACCGTGTAAATAAAAGATGATGGAGAAAAATGGAAGTCGCCTTTTTCTCTTCCAGCTGCATCTTAAACGCAGCAAGGCTTGGGGCGAGGGTAACCCTTCCCCTCCCTCCTCCACAGGCAAGTGCCAGCCACGCCGCAGGCCAGCAGCGCGTAGGAGGAGGAGGAAGGTGAGGAGCCCTCGTCCCATGGAGCAGGATGGGCCGAGACCCCCAACCTCCCTCCGGCAGAGCCAGCTCCAGGGCAGCACCGCCAGGCTGAGCTCCAGAGCCACCTCCGGCCAGGAACGGAGCCTTCCCCGGGCCGAGGGTGAGAGATGGACGTCACCAGCGCCGGCCCGTTGCTCAGCCCACCAGAGCGTGGCTAGCGGACGAAATTCAATATCCCACAGCCCAAAGGTGGGTGACTCCAGGCGGCCGCAGCAGACCTGGGACGAGAGCACGGGAAAAGCTCTTCCCTCCCCGCAGCCTTTCCACTCGCACAAGGAGGAGGCTGCCGAACGCAGAGGAGCAGAGCCCTGAGGGGAACGTGGGCTCAGCCCCCTGCGCTGCCACCGCCCCCCCCCCCGAGCTGAACCGGGGCACGGGGGGCTCGGCCGAGGGCTCGACGTGCTGCGCCCGCACCCCCGGCTCCTCACACCTCAACTTCCAGCAGGAGAACCCAGCACAAACGGCTAGCAGGACACCAAGAGCAGCACCACAGCAGCTGTTAGATATAATATTTATTATTATATACAAACACATTTTGTACATTAATTAAATAGAATGAACTCTACTCTTCATTCATCGAATCNGGTGGGAAAGGCAGAGAAGGCGAAGCCGGGGTTGCGAGCCCCCGCGGTGCTGGCAGGGAAACCCTTTCCTGGTGGAAGACGCGGAAACACGCACAGGAGCCCTCCACGGGAGTTGGACTCCGCAGGCGCTGCCCAGCTGTGGGGAGACGAGGTTGAATCGGGGACACTTTCGCAGCCACCCGCTCCCCCCGAAGAGCGGAGTGCCCCAAGCGTCACCTCCCAGCGCTGCCCTTCCACCACGCGCCTCCCCGAGCTCCTCTCAGCCCTACAGACACGACACGCTCCTGCGTCGCTCGGCTCTACCTACAAACCCAAACCCTCCTCCCAGCCACGTCCTCGTGTGGCTCCAGCCCATCTTTGGGGGCAGCTGGTCCCCGTGCCAGCCCCCCAACTAAGCCCTGGGGTACGTGCTCAGCCGGCTGCAGTGCAGGGGGGTCGGGCACCGCCAGCTTCACCTCCGCTGCCAGGGAAGGCAGGGAAAATTAGCTGAAATGTCTTGGCTTTAGTGTTTTGGTTCTTTGCTAAACCACCTCATGCAACAGTTCAGCCAGTGAAAAAGCCGATCTCTCCTCTGGGATGGATGGGGCTGATCTTAAATGCAAACGTGTCCCCTTTGAGGGACAAGGCACTGAAAAGCAAACTACATCACCCCCAGCGGCAGGTGCCGAAAGCAGAGATGTACAGAGACAGAGCTGCTGTCCTCATCCCAAACGTCGCTGCAGACACCCACGCCACAGACCGGTTCCCGGCAGATATTGAGACCCTTCGCCTGTGCCAGGGGCTCCCACTTACATTGGGCACATACATCTAAGAGAGGCCGAATTCCCAAAGCCCTGGAAGAGGTCACTGGCAGCAGAAGGGATGGCACTTCTCCAGGGCTGACCAGCACAAGAGTCAACCCCAGCCCAATGCACCTCTCCTGGGATGGAAGCTTTTACCCCCAAACCCACTGCCTGAGGGAAGTTCAAGGACAGAAAAAAATGGGGCTGAACTGCAGCTTCTGCTTTGGTTATTGCCCAGCTTTGCCCTGGCATGAGCAGATCTAGTGTTTGGGGAAGGTCTTAAGCTCCTCTTCCCCTTAAGGAGAAGGAAAGTTGACCAGGTCTCGCCTCTGTGGCTCTCCCAGGGATGTCTGAAAACGCTCTCCCTGTTCATACGCAGCTGCGATTCTAACCAAAAAGCCGCCACACACACACGCACACACACAGGGTCTGTCACAAAGCAGCTCACGCTTGTTGAACAGCACCTGGACTGCAAACGCGACCGCAGGGGGCAAAGCTGGGGGCAAGGAAAAGCTGTGGCACCGAGCTGGCCGCAGGGCTGGAGGCAGGTAGCCCGCTCGCCTGCAGCCATGGCACGAGGGCCCCGAGCCGCGCAGGCTGCGGGAGTGAAGGCCTCGTCCCTCCGTCCCCGCAGCCTCTCCTACACGTGCTTTTCCCAGGGGAGTTCACTGCAGCCCCTTTTCTCTGTCCCAGCTGCTCTGCCTCTGCTAAGAGGAATTCATGGGTTAAGGATGATGGTGAAGTGAGAAATAGTAACAAACGAAATCCAAATGCCCCCCTGGCAGTCCAGAATTACAGTAACAGGGATTCAAGACAGGCTCCGCAAGTCTGGCTCCGAGCACGGTTTGGAGCTCGGCGTACTATCCGCTGGTGCTGGGCACGGGCTGCTTTGCCCCCGGTCCCCGAGAGCACGACCCAAGCGTCTGTCCTGATCAGTGTCCTCTGCAGCGGCTGGAGGGGTCTCTGCCACGCTGCTGTTTGCAACGCAGTTCTTGCCGCTAGGCTTTGCTTGGCTGTCTGTGCCCTCGACAGCCTCAGTCTGCGCAGGAAGGGAAGGGCTGGGGACGGAGGCCCCCTCCTCCTGCAGTGGGACGAGGGGCGCAGCCGGTGCCGCCTCTGCGGCAGGGGGAACATCTGCTGCAGCCACCACAGACGTTGAAGTGACTTCAATGGTGATGGAACCCATGGCCGTCTCTGGGTGGTCACTGCTGACCCTGATGCGGGCAACCAAACTGGAGGCAGCGGCGGCATCCTGAGGGTCCCCGTTGGCCATGGCTTCGTGCACGACGTTTGGCTCCAGGAGGGTAGTGCTCAGGTCGGAGAGAAACGAGGCTTCTGTAACGATGGCGGCTGTCTCGGCCACCCAGTTCAGATCGCTGCCCACAGAAGCCGCTGTGGCAGCGGCGATGACGCTGGTGGCTTCACTGGGAGTCAGGGCAGCCGGGCCACTGCCCTCCCCAGAGGGCCCGGCGGGCAGGTGGGGCCGGCGGCTCCCCACATCCACGGGGGCAGCTGTAGTGTTGTTGTTGAGGTTGTCTTGGAGCGTGGTCTGCGTCCCCTGGCCCACCTGCTGGTTCTGCAGCAGCATCTCCTGGATCCTGATCTGCTGGAGGATGGCCGGCAGCTCATAGTGATGGAAGAAGTAAATCATCGAATGCTAGAGAAGGCAAAGAGAAAGGAGTCACTTCCTGGGCCTGGGCCACGGGCCTAGACATACCTTAGAAAACCATGCTTTCCTCTCGCTGTAAAGACAGTGACCGGAGAATTCGGCTGCTCTGAGAGCCAAGAGGTTATCTGAAATTTTGGACAGATTTATCCCTTCCGCTACGATTCCTGTAAGCTGCTGTCAGAGCTTTTACAGTTTCTCTCTGAAGACAGGCAATGGAGTACAACCTCTCTTCCCTTCTAAGGGCTTAAAACAAGACGGGTAAAGGCGTTTCTCTGGCCCACCCTCAGGTCCCTGTCTCCTCCCTGCAGAGAGAAAGGGGGCAGGGCAACAGCCAGAGACACGCAGAAGCCTTGCTTGAACCAGGATACTGGATGCATCGCTTTGGAGCTGGTCCTGCCAGCGAATCACTGCACAGACCTTCACTCCTCAGCCTCTGCACGGGAGATCCTCATTGGGTTTCTTCCAGAAAGACAGGACAGAAATCCTTCCCTAACACCTTCAACTCACTGGATACCAGCCTACTGTCAGCCACGTGGCTGGATTTGAGCCAGCGACCAAAAGTCCTGCTGTTCAATAGCCTCCTCCTGCTGTTCCATTTCCAAACCAGGGACTATTTCACTCTCTTCTATAAATAAAGATTGCTACTCAAAACTCTGCTTCACAAGAAGTTTGATAGAGCCCCAAATGCAGTATTTCCTTCGCTTTGCTCCCAACCGGCTGTGCTCTTAAAATCAGCCAAGTAGCAGTTCAAATTGCAGGCAGGCGATGGCTCTCAGGCGTGTGGAGTGACCAGGACTGAATTCACAGGATGGCACCTGCCGCCACGCAGCCGGTTGGGCTAACGTGCAGCACAAGTGGCAGCGACTCACCTGGATGAAGAGCCAGGAGGTGACGAGAGCCAGGCTGCTGTACTGCCCGTTGAATCGATAGTGGTAAGCATAGAAGGCAAAGTGGTACAGATAGAAGAACCTGGACAGAAAGGCAGTAAATATCAGGATATGGCAATTGACAGGACAAACGTGAGCTCCTTTCTAGTCCTAACTCCGTTGTGAGCTGGGGCACTGGGCACAGGGTGGTGCAGACTGCCATTAACAGGTAATTAGAATTGCCTCGCTACAAACAGGTCTTCAGAGAAACACAAAGGGCAGGAAAGGACTGAGGTGACTCCTGACATCCAGGCACAAACCTGAAGTGGAAGCAATTGCACTTTGGATGCTGTGACATGCAGGGCAGCTCCCAGGGAGACGTATGGAAGCTGTCGAGCCGAAGCCCTCCTGCCTGGGAGGGCTGGGAAGGATCCGAAGCAGCCTCCCACCAGAGAACGGGACTGGCAGTGAGGATGCGCAGTACGGGCACGAGGTCCCAGCTCTTACCTGAGCCAATGCCTCTTGCTCGTATTGGTGTGGCAACAGATGGCATCGTATTGGTCAGCCAGCCACACGATCAGGATGATGTAAAATGCAGTTGTGGTGTCATTGAAGAATTCGGACATAATGGCCTCCATGCCTACGGGACAGAGGGTGTCCGAGATCAGCACGCTGCAGGGCAACACCCCCCAGTGCGGCAAAGCGTCTCCCCCAAAGGGGCACGTGAAGGAATCCTCTGTCACGTCCTCAGCTGGGGCCGTATGACTGCACAGCAAAGAACCACAGCAGCATAAATTAGCTCTGTTTAACGAGGCTAAGGCCAAACATGTTTCACTGCTGACTGCAGTCACTACACAGGCCAGAGCATCATCTGGCTCCAGACAGCGCAGATTTTGGGGGCTTTGTTGTTGGTTGTTGTTTTAAATTCAAATTGTGCTAATGCAACGTGGTCACAGGAAGTGTGAATCTGAAATGAACTAAAGTGACAGACAAAGCTTCAGTTGATGTGATTTCCAAATGAACTGCTTTTCCAGGGGACCCAGAAGGACAATGCAGCTCACTGTGCCATCAAATTCCAGAGCCTTCGCCTTGTGACGAGCGGACATGCTAACCACCTGCCGTGGCCGGTCAGAAAAGGGAATTACACTTTTCTGTTTTCTAGCAGGTAACGTCCTTACCTACTAGAGCCAGAATGACAGTGAGGAGGGGAGCTGCAGGGAACGCGATTGTCATGTTCATTTCCAGCATCTGTAACAGGTCAACTGCAAGAAAGAAAACACACTGTAACACAAAGTGGATGTGGGGCCACGAAACCCTCCCACCCCCGCATCACTCCCCATTCAGAGCACTGCAGCGTGCTGTGAAGCCTGCCGCCCCGGATACTTGTTGAGAGACAGAACAGCTCTCTCGAGCATGGTGACAGGGGGATACAGGGGATATATTCCCTGTGCAGCTACACGCAGGACCCCTCTAAACAATGACAGCCAAGACTATCTACACAATACACTGTGCTGGAGTAGGCAGGGTCTCCAGTACACCCTAAATCCCTTAGAAAATCCTTACCAATGAAGACAAAGATCTGATGGTGCGAGTATCGCAACAGCATCGAAACGGACAGAGTCTGAAACAGAAGAACAGAAGCCAGCGTTAGAGCCGCACAGGTCCAGGGAGTCGCTTTCAGAATCACATTGCGGCGGAGGCCTGGACAGACAAGCTTGGACTCGCAGTGCTGCACAGCGTGCTGCGCGTATCCCACATTCGTTAGTTTGAGCTCTGCAGACCGATTTCCCAAAGAGTAATTAGGACTTCACAAACAGCAATTAATCTTTGTATTACTGCAGTGAAATAGACAGTAGGTAATTTGTTTGTAAAGAGACCGATTCTGAATATTTGAGCAGGGGCCAAACCAAACAGCAGCAGCAGAGCTGGAATGAGGGTTTCTTCCCGTCCTACATCTGTGCTCCCCCCAGCACCTCATAATTCCGCTCCGACAACAGGCACCTGCGCTCATTTCCTCCTCTCTCACTGGCCACAGTATTATTGTACATCGGTGGATGGTCAGACACAAAGGGAGACAGTCACCCAAGACTACAAACACGGGCTTAGTCATCACTTGGGATCTCGTCTAATACTTATCTGTAATCACCTGGTCTCACACATAATCACAGGAGACTTGGCTTCATCTTGATCACTCCTGGCAATTAGTTAGACCTGTTCTTAAAAATTTCAGAGGACAAAACTCCACACTTCGTGCCCTGGTAGCCTGGGTGTTTATGCTTACAGACTCCCGAACCTGAATCGCTGTCCTGGTTTGAGGTAAAACAGAACCAACTTTCTGTTCCGTAATTTTATTTCTTAGCTAGGCCTCTTCTAACTCTCTGACAAACAGCATGTTGTGTCTAAAACGGTTCATTCAGGGTGATAAGACCAATGTTTACAGCTTGCGCCAAGGAATGGTATGCAGAGAGGCTCTTGCTTATACTTATTGCTATAACAACCGAGGTCAGCTAATTTTGTTATTTGCCCCATTGGAGGGTCGGAAACAGAAAAGCGTCGAGGGGTCCCGCCTGCGGGGAGGAGCGGACAGGAGAGGTGACCCAAAGTTGACCAACAGGGGTATTCCATCCCATCAGCCCCATGCTCAGTGTAAAAGCTGAGGGATCAAAGGGTCAATGCTCTTCCTTCAATGGCTGACGTCCGAGGAGGACCCTGTCTGTTCATCTGCCTTTGATCCCAATCTGTGAGTTCCTGACTCCATCTGTGGAATCCAGTTCCACCCGTCGCTGAGTCCAGCCTGGGACTTCCCCAGTGCCTGCCGGTGACATCGTCCTGAGAGCTTAGTACGGCTTTGTATATACTCTATTTCATCATTTTCCTTTTTTGTTTCATTGTCAAGATTTCATTAAAGTAGTTTAGTTTCTTCTAAACTCGTAAATCTCTATCTCTCCTCCTCCTCTCCGTGTACGAGAGGCTGGGGGGGAGCATCTGTCGCTGGCCATTGGCCAATTTAGCCAAAATCACGATAATTGCCCTTTTGACAACAAAGCCACGATGTCATTCCATTTCAGCTCCTCTGTTTGTTTCACTGTTAGGACTTTAAGAACAGACATTTAAAAAAAAAAAAAAAGAAAAAAAAAACCAACCAAAACCCCAAACCAGAACAGAACCTCATACTCCATCAGTTTAGCTTTAAAAGCAGATGAGAGCTCAGGCCTGTGCTGTTACATCAACCATATGCTGACCAGCACTGGGCTCAGAGTCCAGGCAACGTCCAGTTCCTGTCGACTTACAAATATGACCATGATGACAAAGGCTGCCAGATACGAAGTCCTGGCCATCCACATGCTGACAAAGCGATAGTGCTCCCCAGACACCACATTGCGAAGGAAACCTGGAGGAAAAAACCAAACACAACAGCTCAGCGTGATTAACCCACAAACTAAGAACAAACTTCCACTGCCTTCTAAAGGAACAGGATTTAAAGCAAGCCTGTGGCAACAGCTCCTCACAGCAGCACTCATTGTCATGCAGTGCAATAAGGCAGTAGGAAATCACGTTTGCAGATACTTCTCCCCTCCTGCTTCTTTCATTTTGTCCTTGACAATAACATCTCTACGTAACACAGGGAACTGTTCCCTGCATAGAGATTAATCAATAGTCGGAAGATGATATTCATGCATCCACAGAAAAGCATCAACTGCTCTGCACAGCTGCTGAAAGCGATTCCTCCAAGCTTTACCTTTGTTTTCTTCATTTTCAGCTAAAGCTTTGACACTCGACATCAGGATGTCATCATAACCCAGAAACTCGTCCAGCAACAGGCGACTGAACCTGTCCCCAAAGCACTGATCCCTGGTAGGATCTACAGAGAAGACAAAAAAAACCAAACCACCGTTCAGATTGTGGCTTAAGGTATGAACAGAGTCGGCAAGGCAAGCACACAGTCCTCTCATCACTCAAAGGACACAATTGCCAGCAAACCCGCGTCTGTGCTCAGACCTTTGGCAATATAACTAAATTGGGCAGAACTGGGAGGGAAAATGTCACACCCCGACAAATCTAGCCATGCTGTCAAAATGCTAATGTCAATCAGGCCTTAAGAATTACATCAGGGCTGTCATACTCTCTGTTGGCACAGACATAAACGGAATTTGCCTTGGACTATCTCCCTAGGCTCACCCCAAGTAATGGCCCAGAGAAACGAGTTCTGGCAAGACTCAGAGGGACGGGCCGAGACTTCTTAGCCATCAGTTGGGCTCAGCGTGACACTGCTGGGGCCCGCCATCCCCACCCACCCTCCTGCAGCGCAGGACACGCGAACGCCTCCCCATGGCTCTGGGCACTAACGAAGGCTGTTCAACTCCATCTCATGAGGCTGGTACAGCTTTCTACTGTACAAACATTGACCAGCTTGTAAAAATAACCCAAACCTAAGCAAAACAGGAAACATGAACACAAACAATTTTTCAGGAAATTACTAGGATACTTAAGAAGGAATTTGTCTAGCTGAATTGGAAAACCCAGGTCAGTAAATAGACATTTAACATGGAAACGGCCCATTACCGATATGGGATAACTGCTTAATACTCCAGCCCAGCTGCACTTCAGTTTGTTTAGGAGTAAGTAATGAAATCTTGTCTGATTGCTGCACTAACAGCTCGTTACAGATCAATTAAGTTCACAGGCATGAGAAGGCTTGAGACCATATTCCTGACTCGGACAGGTTTTAATGAAGCAAATGCCAGGAGAAGAGAACACTGTACCAGGAAAATGGTATGTGGGTGCTAACAGGAGCACAGAAGTACGCTGAGACAGTGCCAAGCAGGTCTGCTCAGCATCATCCCCGACACATGCACTATTGCTCTTGCCACTGGGCTCTAACATTGCGCTGCTGCTGCTCCACGCTGAGCCCAGATCTTCAGTACCAAGAGGCTCTTCCTTCCTCAGGGAGAAAACTGCTGGACGTAACGTTAGGGCTCACTGAAACAGGCTCCACCATTTCACACTACTCCTCTTGGGAAGGTGTGACCTACTACAGCAATAAAGCCTCCGTAGAGAAGCTCTCCTACGTGGAAAACGAGCGCCATCAACTGTTACAAATAGTTTCCACAAGACTAAAGAGGAAACAAGGCGTAGGTATCTCTGCAGAGCGCTCACCCACCCCTGCACCAGGGCGGGCTGGCTCCTTCACTCACCCAAAGTCACCACCATGACGGGGATGCTGAGGCGCTGGCGAGTGCTCTGGGACAGGCGCAGAAACCCATACTCCAGCGAGTACTCCACGATGTACTCCTCCTGCGGCCACACTGCAGAGAGGGCAGGAGGCAGGCTCAGCAGCAGGGTTTGCAATCAATTACCAAGAACAAATAACACCTCTGGATTCCCTCCCTCCCTCCCACCAGGTTCTGGAAAAGAGAATCGGTGGCAAACACAGGCTCCAGGCTTCCTTCAACCTATTTAAAACAAATCCAATGCAAACTCTTTGGAATTGCAGCCCATTCCCTTGACATTAGTCCTTAACGTGAAACTTCTGGGAAAGCATCAGGGCAGCGGTTCCAAGCTGTTGTGAAACACTGTCCAGAATCTGCCCACATTTTTGCCTGGTGAGCCCTAGACCACTTGCTCCGGTTCTGTTTGTTTTCTGCTTTCTATATTGTTTAGTAAACTGCAAGAAAATACACTTTACACCCACTGAACACCAAGTAAACACTCCACAGGGCAAAGGCACTACACTTCTCAGGAGACAGAGGTCACTGCTGCAATTACAAATCTCAAAACTAAAGGCAGGAGCAATTATGGCTCTCCAAAAAAAAAATTTGATGCCTGAAGTTTCCTTGATTTTTCTTTCTATTTTTTTTCTTTTTAAAGAAAGGCTCAAAATAGATGCTTTTTACTACATTATCTCTGAAAGGACAAAACCTCCTACTAAGTCGGAGCCAAGCAATTTAATCCCTGATCTTTCAAACTGTCACAGCATATCTTGGAAGAGGCAACGGGAGGCAGCTGTCAGGTATCTCACAGCACCACAGCAAAGAATGTTAAAAGGATACAACAACTTAAAGAAAATGTACCTGCCTGACAGAAATGCCCACTTTACTTCCCCACCTCTGATCCCACTTCTTGGGCAGCAAACACCGGCTGCTGTGTTTGTTCCATGTTTTGTTTCCATTATAGAACAGTTTTAAGATCAAATGGAAATAAAGTGTTTGAACATCAACAAAAAAAAATTACTTCCTTTGTATCATAAAACATTTTTCCATGGTAAAATATTCTGTCTAAACATCAAATTCGATGTACTTATAGCACAAGAAATGTGGAAAAACAATAAAACAAAACAAAAAAATATTTGGGATCCATTTGAAAAGATGATTTTTTTTTAACTACGTTGGGAAGCAGCACAATTCTCTCTCCCACCACGTTGCTGGATCGTTCCCAACCAGGCGTTCAGCAAATGAAGGCGCAGCCCAGCAGCGCTCACAGCGCTGCACAATGTGACTCTTACGGAACTTGGGCAACTATTAATAAAGGTATTGCACCAAAAATATTTACTGCTCTCCAGTCTTACGCGACTTAATGATCTTAAGTTCAGGACTAATGAGTTCTGGATCAGCATCAAGCAAAACCACTGCAAGACCAAGGGAACAGTGCTACTGCAGTGTCCAGTCTCACAGTCCTCCGCAGCGAGAACAGCCAGTACTTCTGAAGAGCAAAGAATTCCACTCTTTCCTGGGATAAAAGCGTAGGTGAAAAAAGCAAATTAAATGAGAATCCAATCACCCTGTTTCTATTTTAACATCAATATTTTTTAATAGATTTCCTCCCCTAACCACTAGGAAGCAGAAGTTTTTCAACAGTGGAATTCCATTTTAAATAATACAAAGCCACTAAATCTCCCTCTAGAGTTTATAAGACATTAGCGGCTTAAGTTGTGCTGGAACAAGGGGAGGGATAAAGCAGGATGATATCCTGAATGATGCAGAGCAGCAATGCCACATCTCGCAATCCAATAAAACTTGCTCGG
This sequence comes from Rynchops niger, assembly GCA_013400035.1. Lineage (NCBI taxonomy): Eukaryota > Metazoa > Chordata > Aves > Charadriiformes > Laridae > Rynchops > Rynchops niger. Next base: position 12,146 of record VXBH01006696.1, read on the forward strand.
TGGCTTTCAGGATTAATTAGCTATTTCAAGTACTGGTGTTGACTCAGGGACCCAAAATACGGCCCAAACCCTGTTAATACGCGGAGGAATGTGCGCTGGCAGTGGGATCCCTGCAGATCTGAAGAGGACAGCGGACTGGTCAGAAGAGGGAGGTTCGCGTTCATCTGAGCTATCTGGTACTGATCACTGCAGAAACACGATGCCAGACCAAGAGGCTTCGGCAAATTTTATAGCCCAGATGAGCACCGACTCCCAGCCTCCCTCCAGCCGAAGGACAGATATCGCTGTGGATCTGTTGTTAGTATTGACACAATTAACCACAGGGGAATGCATCAGGGAAGACAATTAAGGTTATTATGCACGTGCCCAGAGAAGCCAGAAGGAAGGAGACGTGCAGGGAAGATGCATGGGGCAGGGGAAGGAGGGAGCACAGATAGCAGCATAAGTTGTCTTTACCTGCTCTGGCTAGCATCTCAAACTCGGACACAGTCTCCCTCAGAGGCTGCATACCTTTAGTAGCTGCTTCACTAAACGAGAATTCCTGGCTTTCGTTGTGGGTCAGCGCCTCGGTGCTGCTCACCCGGGATGGCTTGAGGAACACCTTGGGCTCGATATCCAGCTCAAACTGTTGGAAAACCATAGCAGGGAAAGTTACATTAGCAGTCACTTCACCTCCCATCTTCTGTGCTCTCTCTCTCTGACCCCAGCAAAGGCCCCCACCACCAAAAGGAGGACAAGAGCCACCTTCTCATCCTCTAATTTCTATCTTAAACCACCAGAGGCTAACATGGAGATTCAGGAAAGCCAAGGAACACGCTCTGTTTCCAGGTGACCGAGGGATCACAGAGGGACTGTGGCATATTTAAGATGACTGCACTAACAAACTGTTTCTCCCCAAGCCGACAACCAAGTTCCCATCTTCCCTCTGTGCACAAGGAACGCGTCTTTACCTTGATAGAGCTGTTTTCAAACATATCCACAGTCATTTCCTCCTCTTCGTCCTCCTCTTCCTCAGCTGTGGATTCAACTACCATTCCTGGGAACTTCTCAACACCACAGAATTGCAGGAAGATGGGGGCTCGGCTTGAGTTGCGCTGTATTTCCACCCGCAAGATGCCATCGCGTGGCCATTTATCTCGGACGTGCTCCAAGCAGTTAATGGGCGAGCGGGAGAAGGCGATGTGAATGTAAGCCAGGATGAAGAGCACAAATAGAGCCTACACACAGCGAGAAACAAAGCAGAGACCCATCAGCCCAACCAACTTTGGCCTGTTTACAGACTCCCCAGTTTTAGCCACCTCCTCTTTGCCCATAAAGGCACCGGATTAATTTAGACTAATGGATTTGCAAGTGGACAAGAGCTTTTATGCTTTCCAGCCCCGGTGGGCTCTGCATCAACAATAAAGCAGCCCAGAACCTGGCAATTTCAGCACTATGGTATCAACAGGGGAACACAGCAGAGACAGCAGCAAGAACGATCTCCTCCTGTTCACACAATCAGAGCTGCCACCGATACCTGTGCAGTACACGTGTCCTGTTGAAAGCACAGGTCACACACGCAGGCCCCAGCACCACGTAAGGTCCTGCAAACCAACCAAACACAGCACCAAGGCTCCAAGGCACACTGAAAGAAAAACACATCCGTGGCTTTCAACCATTCCCTCCTCAGCACTAAGTGTTTCCTGTCGAAGCCCAAAGACAACTGCACAGCTTTACAAAGGCAGCAAGAAGCAAACCTCAACAACCCACCACAAGAGCAGGATGACACAAACCCACGGCAGACACGCCAGCTCCGTGCTCAGATCCACCCTTTGCTGCTGCGAGGTACGGGCTCTGCCACGGCGGAGGTCGAGCTGGCCTGCCGGGGCTGGGCTCGTGGGGCACCACCACTCCCTTGCCCTGGCTCACTCCAAGAAACAGCAATAAAGTCACAGTAAAACAAAGCAGACTAATAAAATTCACTCCCTACAGAGAAGATGGTAAATCTAGCACAATGTTACCCAATGCTGTCCAAAGTTTGAAGCTGAAAGCTCTGAGAAATGCTGGTACAGTTAAGTGGTACAGATGAGTTTCATACACTCGCCTTCCAACTGCATTAAGATGCTCATTCCTAATTAAACTAGCTGTCCTTGCTACATATCATTCTTGACCTATTTGCTATGAATAAACAGATTGGTAAACATCACATCTGCAGAGGAGCTGCATAGGAAGACGCTGGGGAAGGTAAATCAGAAACACCTCCCTCCTCGCAGGAGGAGCCACGACGAAGCTGGCAGAACCACGAGCAGTTCCAGGACTCTGTGAGCAGCAGCGCGCAGGACCACGCTCTCCGACTTCAGCAGTACCCTGCGCACAGAGCCGAGGCTGGGCTGAAGTCTGGCTGACTCCTAACCCCGTGGGCGGGAGCAGGCTGCTCTCTGCAGACACCCTGAGAATACTCTTACTTCCTCAGGAGCGCTTTGATGAAAAACAAACAGCAGCAGGAACTGCTACCAGCCAGACCACTTGCTCTGTCTGACAGCCTCACCCTTAGCACCATCCCCCTTCCAGTCTCCCTCTCTGCCTGAATCCAGTTATACGATGGGGGAAAAAAAGAGAGAGATGTTAAAACCTCAAACATTTCTTGGGAGGGGAGAAAACCTGTATGTGCAGTATAAGGTAAGTTGTCCCAAATGTTTGCTTGTGTTAAGTGGCTGAATTTTAGAAACTCAGAGCAGAAGTGCGCCGTTATCACCTGGCAAACTCCTCTCCCCGCTTCCCCATATCTGATTGCCCATACTGGCGCTGGCAAGAAGTGCCAGCGTGTGCCCTGGAAGTCGCGGTGCAGGATTTAACCTATGGGCAGGTCATCCCGTGGACACTGACAGGCCCTCTGAGGGTCTCCAATCCTTGACCCACATCAACAATAAAGCAGGTGCGTTTTTACCCTGGTACACAGAGGTGTGACACTGCGCAGGCACAGCTGAGGGTGCTGACTGCTACAAAGAAACAGGGTTAAAATGGGGTTGTGCATTAATTGCTTCCAGAAAAGACACGACTTCAACAAAACTCCAACAATTGCGTCTCTCACGTACACCATCTATCCTAAACAAGTGATTGCTTGGAAACAGAAAAAGAAATCTTTAACACCCACATCCTTGGACCTGACCCATGCCAGCCTGGCTGCTCATCGAGCTGGCTCGGTGATTGCCTTATTTCCAGATCTGGTACCAGAGTTTTGGCGGTGTGGGGACCACCACAGATCATTATGACAACTCATGTCTTTCTCACAGAAGAAAGGCCCATGGGAGCTCAGTGGACAGCTTGGGGCCGGTGGCACAAACACAGACTGGGCCTTCTAGCAGAGCCAAGCTTTTTTGTGTTTATAAGGAAATTTATGCCCTAGCGCCTGACTGCAGGCTAGCAAGAGGAGTGTCCACTCCCTCCCATAAAGCTGCCCCTCACCTTGAGGAGGACGAAGAACTCGAAGACGCGGCGGAAGGAGGGTGGGAAGAGGCGAGCGTAGGTCACTGCCATCTTGAAGAAGAGCGCGTGGAAGAGGCGGTCGCGCACATTGATCAAGGGGTTCTGGTTGAGGTTGGGATTGCGGACGCCGCGGTTGTTGCCCCCGGCAGCCCCGCCGCCCCCGTTGTTGTGGGCCGGGTGGTGGTTGTTGGCGTTGGGCTGGTTCTCGGACATCCTGGCGCTGTGGCCGGCAGCCAAAGGGCACCGGCGGTGCTGACCTGGGCCGGAGGAGCCGTTCCTCCTTCGCTGAGCGGACTCGGGGCCTGGCGACCGCTCCGGAGGGGTGCGAAGGTTCAGTGCTGCCTCCGAGGGCCCGGGAAGAAGCCCCGCACCGGGGGCTGCTCGGTGGCGGGGGCCAAGCAGGCACTGCCCCCGGCCCGCTCTCCTTAGGAGAGGCCTCCCCAGACCCGGCCCGGCGTCCTGCACGCAGACGCCTCCCGAGCGGTGGGCCAGTCAGGCCTGGCGGGGGCCGGGCCAGGCGTCGGGGCTCAGCGGGCCGTTGCCTCGGCGGGGCCCGGGAGCGGCGCAGCCCGAGCAGGCCCAGCGGGGATGCGGCTCCAGGGCCGGCCCCGCGGCCATCGAGAGGAGAGAGTCCGTCACCGGGCCCGGAGCGCAGCGGGCGGCACGGCTGTCCTGGCGCGGCGCGGAACGGAGCGACCCGTCCCCGTCCCTTCAGCGCCCCGCCGCCATCTTCCTCCGCCGGCACCGACGGCGGCGGCAACGCGCCTGCGCGAACGCCGCGGGGAACGCCGGGACGGTGGAGGACAAGGGCCGGCCCCGCCCCGCCCCGGGATGCAAAGTAGCGGCCCTCCCGCCATGCACCGCGCGCGGTCCGCCTCTCCGCAGGGTACCTCAGCCAAGAAAACCCCAAAATTTACGATAAAAAGGAGAAGGTAGAGAGAAAAATGATGGCTATTGTCTGGGAGAGTGGCGCTGTGGGGAGAGACGTAGGAATCTAAAACGGATTGTTCCGGTTACCCACCATGACGTGAAAATTATGAATAGGAAGAGGTTTAAATAGGATTGCGGAAGGAGGAGTTTTTGTGCTCGCTTCGGCAGCACATATACTAAAATTGGAACGATACAGAGAAGATTAGCATGGCCCCTGCGCAAGGATGACACGCAAATTCGTGAAGCGTTCCATATTTTTGGCTCCGGCTTCGCCTATCTTTCTTTCTTCGGGGACCAAAAGGGCCCCAGCCCGGGGGAGACCTTTTTGGGTCCCCGCACCACGTGCTGTGGGAGCACAGGGTGCACCGGACTCAGCCTGTGGCCCCGCCGCCATAGGGGAAGGGAGCACCTGACCCCAAAATCTTCACGCACCCCCTCCCTCCCCAGCCCGGGGGGCTCAGCCCAGCCCTGCTCTGGTCCCTGTGGGGTGCAGACCCCGAGGGGACACCCAGCGGAGGGGGAGAGACCCCCAGCCCCACCTGGGCACCCTGGAGGGG
>VXBH01006696.1:46457-58020 GCA_013400035.1 Rynchops niger
CACTGGTGTCCCCACACGGGGTTATCGCTGGAGCCGGTTTGGGACAGCCGGGATGGTGCCGTCCCCGGGGCGGCAAAGAGATGGCGAGAGGTTGGGGCTGGAGCCCAGGGCTGAGCTGCAGGACACAGATGTGGTTTTGGAGAATCCGTCTCTCCTCCGCACCCATCCAGCCCCGTTCCCAGCCCCGTTCCCAGCTCCATTCCCAGCCCCATTCCCACTCTGGAAGGGGCCTAGAAATGGGAGCAGGAGCAGAGAAAATCCCTTCCCAATCCCGAGCTTGGTGTGACAGGTTCCCATCCCAGCGCTTCCCTACGGGAGCTCCGCACCTCCTAACAGGGCTGCCAGCCCCGGCCCCGGCACTGGGATGGTGGGGAGCGGGACCGGACCCCCGGGCTGGCGGCCAGAGCCCATGGAGGGGATGGTGCCCAGGGAAGGACGCCACAGGACATGGCAAGCCTGGCTGCCGGGGGGACAGTGGCCGGAGAGCCCTGCCGCATCCCTCCCAGTGGCCGGGAGTGCCCGTCCGGCAGGGAGGAAGGGAAGGGAAGGAAACGAGGAGGAAATTCCCCATCTGCTTTCAAGGGAAAAAGTTACTACTGAGGAAAAAATGCTTAAAAGGTCGGGCTGCCCCGTGCCTGCCGCTGCGCCGGGAGGGGGACACCCGGGCCGGCTCAGCCCCGGTGGGAACAGGGAGGTGCCGGATAAGCAGGATGCGGCCGTGCCCATGCCGGGGAGCCCCGAAGCCACGGCGATGGGCTGCATGGTCTGGGAGCCTGGCAGGACCCTGCCCAGGACGTGGCTGATGGAGGGTGGATGGGAGGCTCCCAGGGGGCAGGGATGTGGGGCAGCATCTCAGCCACCCCATCTCCCCCCCCCGCTCTCTTGCAGACCCCAAGGAGCCGCAGCGGCCGCTGGCCCACGAGTGCCTGGGCGAAACCCTGCGCATCCTGCGCCAGGTCATCAATAAATACCCGCTGCTCAACACCCTGGAGACCCTGACGGCCGCCGGGACCCTCATCTCCAAAGTCAAGGGTGAGACGATGGGGCTGGGACCTCTGTCCCACTCCCCTCCTGCCCCATGCCGGGACGTGTGGGGCCCGGGGAGCCCTCGGGGGGGCTGCCAGGAGCAGAGCTGCCCCACGGATGGACGGAGAGGGCAAAGTCACCAACTGCCTCCTGGCTGTGCTTTAGTTTTAAGGATGATGTGGTGTCAGAAATGACAGAGCCCAGATCCCCGGCTGGGGGTTTCCAAGCACAGCCGCGGGAAAAACCACTTAAATAATGGGCTCCCGCTCCTGGCAGCGGCTCGTGTTTACGGCAGCGGGGTCTGCGGAGCCCAGATCCTGGCTGAGGCACCACCTCCTGCCCGCGGTGACACCAGCGGGGAGGGGGACGGCTGCGCTAACCGCAAGCAGATCACAACATTTTGCGTCACCGCGCCGCTTCCTGGACACCGAACAGCAACGGCGAGGGGACAGGAAGCCTAGTGGCGGGTGGCAGGAGGTTTGCCGTGGGGCTGGCCCCGTGTGGGGCCGGGATGGAGCGAATTCAGACATCTCACATCCCCGGGGCAGAGGGGTGGGGGCAGTTCCAGTCCCTCACCGCAGTGGCGGGGGGGCTCAGTTTACCAGCCCCCCACCAGGGCATGGACAGAGGAGCCATCCCAAAAGGCGCTGGGGTGCCACGAGTGTCCCTTAGCCCAGACATCAGCCCAGTGCCATCGATGCTGGTTCCCGTCGCTGCCAGTGGTTCCTCTTTCGGCCACGGGCGAGAGCCCCCCCTGGAAGACGCTGTCCTGGCTGGGAGAGGGGGTCTCTAGGGGTGCCATAGGAGAGCGGAGGGGCTCTGGGGGTGCCCTGGGAGAGCGGGGGCAGAGGAACAGGTCCGTGGTCAGCAGCGCTTTCCCGTCAGCGCTGGGTGACGGGAGCGAGCAGAGACCCGAGCCAAGTGACGCGGGCAGGGGAGTCCCGGGAGCGACGGCAGAGCCAGCGCACTAGGGAAAGTCCATCATCCATGGGGACGGTCCTCTCCTCCCCACTGCTCTCTCGAGCCCGATCCAGGCCCGGGGTAGACCTGAGACCGGCAGGTCTTTCCCCTGCTGGAGACGGGGATGGGCGCTCGTGGTGACGGGGCTCCCGCATTTCCTCATTTCCAGGTTTCCATTACGAATCCAACAATGAGACGGACAAGCGGGAGTTTGAGAAGGCTGTGGAGACCATCGCGGTGTCCTTCAGCAGCACGTAAGGGACTTTTGCCCAGCCGTCCCCCCGAGAAGGTCTCCTGAGGGACCCCATTATCCCCACCAGCCAGGACACATCTCCACCCCTTGGCCCATCCCCTTGCCCACACACAGCCCCACGGCAACTGGCTGGGGGGGGGGTTGGAACTGGGGAGACCCCACGGGGAGGGCAGGTTCACTCCTGCACCAGCAGTTCCCCCAGCGCCGAGGAGGGACCCCAAAGCCTGCTTGAGCCTGCAGGGTCCATCTCCCAGTCCCTCTTCAGTGCTGGGCCAAGCTCTGCTGCCCCACCTGAGTTACCAGGACCTCATCACGTGGAGCTGTGCTGGTCCCCACTGAAACCAGTGGTGCAGCTCCCACTGCCCCAGGCCTCGCCCGGTGCCTTGGATGGGGGTCGGGTGCTGCTGGGTGACAGCCCTGCTTGTCACTGCCCGTCCCCCCTTTGCTGAGCCCTCTTGTATTCCTCTCGTCGCAGCGTGTCCGAGTTCCTCATGGGGGAGGTGGACAGCAGCACCATCCTCTCCATCCCACCCAGCGACCAGAACCAGGTGAGCGATGCCCGCTCCCGTCACGCGGGTCTTGGGATGCGCCAGCCTGGGAGACGTGGGATTCCCAGCCCACCTCCAAGCCCGGCGGAGCCATGTGGAGGCTTTCCCTGCTTGCTCCTGTCCTCGCCGCCATCCCGAGGTGGGGAAAAGCCACCTGGAAAAGCTCGATCCAAAGGGCAAGGTGGCTTGGGAAGGGATGGAGCAGCTCTGTCGACAGGGCTTTGGTTGCTCTCCGTAGCTCTGCCCTGGGCTGGTGTGTGCAATGTATTTCTCCAGCAACGTTCCCGTTAGCTCTTGGCCCCAGCCTGGGCACAGCAGACTTCCAGCATCAGCAGAAGGGCTCCAGCAGCTCCGGGTTTCTCCCTCCCCTCCATCCACCAACCCCTCCAACCGCTCCCCTTCCTCTTGTCTGATCGCTGCCTTTCCTTTCCCAACTCCCAAAGTCCATGGAGAGCCTCTACGGGGGGATCCCGGGGCCTGGAGGAGACGGCCTGCCTTCGGGCATGGAGACCTATGACACGGGTGAGCAGGAGGGTTGGAGTGCAGGGGTGGGGGTGGGGGGGTACCCAGCTGAGCAGAACGGCCAGCAGGAACCAGCATCTTCCCCATGGCTCCTCTTTCCCCCCACCTTCCCCCCCCGTCCCATCACAGGCCGCCCTCCTGCTGAGGAAGTGGACGTGATGCTGCAGCGCTGCGAGGGGGGGGTAGATGCTGCCCTCCAGTACGCCAAAAACATCTCGAAGTACATGAAGGACCTCATCGGATACCTGGAGAAAAGGACCACGCTGGGTGAGATGGGTGGGACGGGGAGGATGGCGGGGGGGGGGTCCTCACCAGAGGAGGGGCTGGACTCCTCGGAGCAGCATCAGAACAGGTCGAGGTTCTCTACGATCCAGGAGGCCGAGGGAGGCAGAGACTGCAAGGACAGCGGCGACCTTCATTCCTGACGTTCCCGTTTCATTTTTCAAAAGGAGACCAATCAGCGGGGAAACCCTGGTGTCTCCTATGTCTTTTCACTTCCAACCTTTTCCTTCCAGAGATGGAGTTTGCCAAAGGGCTTCAGAAGATGGCAAACAGCTGCAAGCAAACCATCAGTCAGGAGGTAAGTCCACGTGTCCCTAAAGCCACCCGGCGCCCGGGCTGTATTGGGAACAAGCAGCCCCGGAGAGCCCGCTTCGCGTGACCCAGCTTCAGAGCGTCTCCAAAGCTCTTTGCCCAGCAAAATCCACGCCTCCACACCAAAGCAAGGGATAATGCCAAGACCCTGCAAACCCTCCTCCATCAGTAGCCAATATCCCTGCCGGGGTGCCCGCAGGGAGAGCCTGGGCAGGGTGACACCCTAGATGTGCTCCGTCCCCTGCTCTCCAGCCCAGGCGCCAGGCGGGAGACACCACAGGACCCTTCCAGCCCCCTCTGAACCCTCCAAGCAGCCTCTTGGCAGCCTGTGACCACACTGTCTTGGTCCAGGATGGGGCTTTTACCAGTAGCCATCGGCCAAGCCCAGCCTCTGTCTCTTCTTCCCCGAACGCAGCACTGGAGGATGCGTCTCCTTCGGTTCACCCTGTGGTGCTGGGGCTCAGGATGGTGCCTTTTCTCGTTTCGCAGACCAGCATGCCTTTCCTGTCCATCTACCTGCTGGCCCTGGAGCAGGACATGGAGCATGGGACATCGGTTCTGCAGGCGGCCAACACCCTGCAGCAGCAAACCTTCCTCCAGGTGAGGGGACGAGGGGCCATCTCAGAAGGGTCTTCCCCGGCGGCTGGGCAGTGAGGGAGGCTGCTGGTCTCCACCGTCCTCCTGCCACAGGCAGCTCTTCCAGAAATTGGAATCCAGCCACCGCTCGGGCTCGGCATTCCCCGGCTTTGCTCTGGCCTCAGCAGATCAATGAGCCCAAGTTCTCAGCCAGACCTAACCCCCTTTGAGGGGTCAGATACACAGTTTGGGAGAACCCCCCCACCCCAGAATCACACACAATGATACAATGTCAGGGTTAGCACGGACCTCTGGAGATCGTCTCCTCCAACCCCCGGCCACAGCAGGGTCACCCACAGCAGGTGGCACAGGGACGCGTCCAGGCGGGGTTGGGATGTCTCCAGAGACGGAGACTCCCCCACCTCTCTGGGCAGCCTGTGCCAGGGCTCTGCCACCCTCACAGCAAAGAAGTTCCTCCTCACGTTGAGATGGAACTTCCCATGGCCAAGTTTGTGCCCGTTACCCCTTGTCCTGTCCCCAGGCACCACTGAGAAGAGCCTGGCCCCATCCTCCTGACACCCCCCTGTCAGTATTTATAAGCGTTGAGAAGATCCCCCTCAGTCGTCTTTTTTCCAGCCTGAAGAGCCCCAAATCCCTCAGCCTTTCTCCATCAGAGAGGTGTTCCAGCCCCCTCAGCATCTTGGCAGCCCTTTGCTGTCCCCTCTCCAGCAGTTCCCTGTCCCTCTGGAACCAGGGAGCCCAGAACTGGACCCACAACTCCAGACGCGGCCTCCCCAGGGCAGAGCGGAGGGGGAGGATGACCTCCCTCCGCCTGCTGGCCACACTCTTCTTGATGCCCCCCAGGATGCCATTGGCCTTCTTGGCCACGAGGGCCCATTGCTGGCTCAATCCAGAGGGAATCGGTATCTGGCACTTCCCAGGCTGGAGATTTTTGTCCATGCGACAAACCCTCCCTGTAACCCAGCCCAGATGTGCCGGGGAATGATAACAACCGCCACGGGGAACTTCTCCTTGCAAAGCCTTTTGCAAAGGGAAGAGCTGCGGGCGTTTAGCTCAGAGCCGCTGGGGGGGCTGTTTCTCCTTCTCGATCCAGCCGCTAACGGTGAGGCGCCTTGAGCACGAAAAGCGGAGGAAGGAGATCAAGGAGCAGTGGCACCGGGCACAGAGGAAGCTGGTGAGTACCAGCCACGCAGCACGGGCTGGGTTTGTGCTCCGGAGAACCCGTGACACCTTCCCCTCCGAGGATGGTGGGTTCCTTCCCCTCTCCAGCAGCATTAGGTGCATCATCCCAGGAGAGGGGCCCTGGGGAGGCTGCGGGAGGTAATGATGCCCTTGCGGAGCTCAGTCCTCACCCTGGGTCACTGCTGTCCTTGGCAGCAAGAGGCGGAGGTGAACCTGCGCAAGGCCAAGCAGATCTACATGCAGCGCAGCGAGGAGCATGACAAGGCCAAATACGTGGCGGTGAAGGCGGAGGAAGAGCAGCAGAACACCACCAGCAGCATCACCACCAAAACCCTGGACAAGAAGCGGCGGCTGGAAGAGGAAGCCAAGAACAAGGTAGGAACACGACAGCTCCGGACCCGGGCTGAGCCTGGCAAGAACCTTCTCGCTCCTCGGTGTCCCAGCACAGGGACAGCCCTGGGTGAAGAGGAGTGAACCGAGATCCCTGCAGGTCCTCGGACACGGCCCTAGAGGAACGGGGTCCAAGTGCAGAGACCTGTCCTCCTTGTTCTCCTCATCCTCTGTGTCCTCTGTGTCCTCCTTGTCCTCCGTGTCCTCCTTGTCCTCCATGTCTTTGTGTCCTCCTTGTCCTCTGTGTCCTCCTTATCCTCCTTGTCTTCAGGTCCTCCATGTCCTCCTCGTCCTCCATGTCCTCCTTGTCCTCATGTCCTCCTTGTCCTCCGTGTCCTCTGTATCCTCCGTGTCCTCCTTCCCTATGAGCTGTTCCCATCTCCTGCTCTCCCGACTCACAGGCAGAAGAGGCGATGGCCACGTACCGGACCTGTGTCGCGGATGCCAACACCCAGAAGCAGGAGCTGGAGGACACCAAGGTGAACTCCTTGCGGCAGATCCACGAAGTGATCAAACAGAGCGACCAGGTCATCAAGACGGTGAGTGGGGCTGGGGCTTGGGATGGCCCCCAGGGCCGGAGGGTGGCCGTGCCCTGCTCGGGAGAGGGTCAGAGCTGCCTCCCCAGTGCACCTGGCTTGGCTGCTGCTGGTTCAGCTGAGCTCCAGGTGGATGTGAGCTCTCTTCACTCCCTGCTGCTCTGAAAAGCCAAGGCTCGAGGCTGCACCACTCCGTCCTCCTGATTTCTCACCCAACCCGGAGCTCCTCGTCTCTCCCTTCCTCGTATGCCAGCTCTCAAAGCTCACGCCTGGTTTTCTCTACGTCATCTTTAGGCCACGATCTCCTTCTACCAGATCATGCACATGCAGACGGCTCCGCTGCCCGTCAACTTCCAGACGCTGTGCGAGAGCAGCAAGCTCTACGACCCCGGGCAGCAGTACGCCTCTCACGTCAAGCAGCTGCAGCGCGGGGACGAACCTGACACCCAGTACGACTTCGAGCCCTACGTGTCACACAACGCCTGGTAGGAGAGAGAGGGGGGATCCCGCGCTGGTTCACACTCACTTTCTCTGTCACAACCTCCCCCGGGCTGGCACTGCCCTCCCCTGCAGACACCAGCATGCTTCCTACTGGGAAATCCAGGGCTGGACCAGCTGGGAATTCCTCTCGCGTCCCCCCGTGGATGAGAGAGGCTCTGGAGTACCTAAGGCAGCAGACTGTAAACCCCAAGACAGGTGTAGGGCAGCCACGAATAAGGTTTTCAAGCGTCCTTCCTTCTCATCCACCCAGACGTTGCCTTTTCTCCTTCTTTCTGCCAGGTCTCCCTTCACGCGCACGCGGAAGGGCAGCTTCAACGCCAGTGATTTCTCCCCAAACGCTGGCTCCGACGGGGCCGGGCCGGTCTCGGAAGGAGGAGCAGGAGCCAAGGAGCAGCAGAGCGGGGCTGTGGCGGCGGAGCGGAGAGGTGAGCCCACCGCAGGGACACCCGAGGGGCACAGCACCCGTGTGGGCCCACCGCTGGTGGGGGGTGGGGGGGGGAACACAGAGAGACCTCGGATGAGGTGGAGATGGATAAGGAGGTGCTGGTTGATCTGCCAGGCTTGGGGGGGGTTTCTCCCAGACCCCAGCCAGCCGGTGTCCTCACCCGGTCAGGAGCAAAGCGGGACCTCCATGGGTACCGGGGGGGCTTCTCTTTGCAGGGGCAGGACTGCCTGGAAGCTTTGCAAGCTGAATTTCTTGAAGGACACAAAATCAGATCCATGATGGGATGGGGGGGGGGGTTGCTCTTGCTAGTGCTGCTTAACAGACCATTCTCCGTCTCCCCAAGACCATTCCCCATCTCTACAAGACCATTCCCCATCTCCTCAAGATCATTCTCCATCTCCCCAAGATCATTCTCCATCTCCCCAAGACCATTCTCCATCTCCCCAAGATCACTCTCCATCTCCCCAAGATCACTCTCCAACTCCCCAAGATCATTCTCCATCTCTCCAAGACCATTCCCCATCTCCCCAGCTCTTCTTTCCCACGCTGGATGGTGTTCCCGAAGGCACCCCCACCCCTCCAGCCCCTTCTCCACCCTGCCAACAGGGAGCCAAGCAGCTCCCTTCAGGAATTTCAGGGTCTCCTGGAGTCCAGGCCCTTCTCCCACGTTTCTCTCCTGAATGCAGGAAGCGATCTCAGGCGGACTATACGTTTTCCTCTGCAGGTGGGAGAGGACACCAGGTCCACAAATCTTGGCCGACCTCCGTCACTGAAGGCGACAGCAGCCTGGATTCGAGCGCAGGTAGGTACCGAAACCAGCCCCGGGTGCATGGTCCTTCTCCTTTTATACAGTCAGCCTAAAACCTGAGCCTCGGGGCTCGGCGGGACCTGCCACTTCTCCTTTTTGTCTGCTTTGTAACAACGCTGTGTTGTAAATAACTGCTCTGAGCCCAGTCTCCAACAGGACGGGGTGGGATAGGACAAGGGACAACTGTTCTTTACCCTGCTCTGGCTGCAGCGGGGCGCTGGACGGGCACACACAGCCCCCGCTCCCTCCCGCCTGCTCATTTTCTCCCGAGAGCTGCCCCCGGCCACACAGAAGAGGCGACTTCTCGCTGTGGGGGTCGGCCACCAGTGTCAGAGCACTCTCAGGAGAGAAATGGCTTCCCAGTAATCCCACCGCCTCACGGGTTTTCTTTTCACAGGTGAATTCAGCCACAAACTCCAGCGGCTGTCTTCCAACGGCACCATGTCCTCCAGCGAAGAGCTGGAGGAGAAGGAGGAGAACGCCACCCCCTTCGAGCAGAGTAGGTGACAGCACGGGAGGTGACACGGGGCTCCTGCTGCATGCCCATGCACCATGGCCACCCTAACTGCAGGCTGGCTTTTCCCAAATTAATCACAGGATCACAGAACATCGGGGCTGGCGGGGACCTCTGGAGATCGTCTCCTCCAACCCCCGGCCACAGCAGGGTCACCCAGAGCAGGTGGCACAGGGACGCGTCCAGGCGGGTTGGGAATGTCCCCAGAGACGGAGACTCCCCCACCTCTCTGGGCAGCCTGTGCCAGGGCTCTGCCACCCTCACAGCAAAGAAGTTCCTCCTCACNCCACCTGCTGGCCACACTCTTCTTGATGCCCCCCAGGATGCCATTGGCCTTCTTGGCCACGAGGGCCCATTGCTGCCTCATGGTCACTGTGTTGTTTGGAGGAAAAACTGAACAACGGCTGGGAGGATACCTGGTGGTGGCCCCAGGAGGAGCCCAGTAGCCTTTCCTTTCCCAAGGGATGAGCTCTGTTCTGACCAGTGGGAACAGACACTCTAGGGCTGTAGACCTCAGGGTACCAGTTATCTGTAATGCCGCTAACGAACTGGTGCTCCCAGCTGGTCGTCTGCTCCATGGCAGAGACCCTTCTGCTCCAGCTTTGCTGAAGGTACCTCCTCAGCAGCCAGGGTGCAGCTGCGGTTCTTTGCCTTCTGCTCGTAGGCATCAACGGGATGACCCCAGAGATGACGGCTCCGACGGGGCCTTTCCGAAACGTTGGCTTGTCCAAGGCTGCCCAGACTCACCGGCTGAGGAAGCTCCGCGCCCCTTCCAAGTGCCGGGAGTGCAACAGCTACGTTTACTTCCAGGGAGCAGAATGCGAGGAGGTAAAGCTGGGAGAAGCGGGAAGGGAAGTGGGCGGCTGGAAAGAGGTGGAGGACGTGGCCCGTGAAGGTGGTCACCTCCCCTGCGTTCGGTCCCGCGATTCCCCCTGTCCCCAGGCGAGAGCCACCCGCTCCACGGCAGCGCATCGCCGTGCCGCTCGTCACTCGGAGGTCACAGGTTTGCTGTGGAAACCCCTCTGGTGGCTCTGACACAGACGTGGTCACAGCCCTGGGTGTAACCACAGCCAGGAGGTCTGACTTCCCTCTTCCCTGTGCCTACACGGAGGTGTCAGCGTGACCTTTGGGGCAGGACCACCCCCTACTTCCCCTAACCCGTGTTTGGGGAGACATTCCTCCTTCGGGGAGGGGTCCGTGTGCTTTGCGTGGGCCCGCGGCGGCTCCAAGAAAGGCGTTTTTCCTCTCTGCCACCGTTCTCCGAGCAACGCCTGGCGTCTCTCGGGGGTTGCCCTTCGACCTGCCCCGTGGTGCCGTCTCCCGCCTCCACGCGTTTTCCCCGTGTTTTCCAGTGCTACCTGGCCTGCCACAAGAAGTGTCTGGAAACCTTGGCCATCCAGTGCGGGCACAAGAAGCTCCAAGGGAAGCTGCAGCTTTTCGGGCAAGACTTCACCAAGGCTTCTCAGAGCAGCTCGGATGGCATCCCCTTCATCATCAAGAAGTGCATTTCGGAGATTGAAAAGCGGGCGCTGAAAACCAAGGTGACGCGCTCTCTCTTCTCTCTTCTTCAGCTAATCTGGCTCCGCTGCCTTCTCCGGAACCCTCCTCCTGCCTTGCCGTGAAACCCAACAGGCTCCTTTGTTCACGTGCCTGGAGGCAGGAAGCCAGAAAGTCCTGGGTGATAAACTTGGCCCTGACGCCCCAAACTCTGACTTGGGAAACTCACATCTCTCGCCTCCCTCTTTCCTATGAAACAGGAATGACAGTAACGTCTGAGCTGGAAGGGGATGTCCCAGAATGATTTCTGAGAGGGATTTCCAGCCCCGGGAGGAGAGGCTGGGAGCGAGAAACTCACTGTCTCACGCAAACATGAACAGAAGCATCTCTCCTCGCCCCCAACTCCGCTTTTCTCTCTTTTACAGGGCATCTACCGGGTTAACGGTGTCAAGACCCGGGTGGAGAAGCTTTGCCAGGCATTTGAGAATGGGAAAGAGCTGGTGGAGCTTTCCCAGGCCTCCCCTCATGATATCAGCAACGTCTTGAAGCTCTACCTGAGACAGGTAGGGTGCCGGTGCCACCTCCTGCTGGGGGGAGGCGGGGGAGAGGCGCCCAGAGGAACTGACTGCCCCCAGCCAGACCTGCCGTCACCGAGTCGTCTCTGGCGGGAGCGATTCTGCACGAACTGGGCAGGATTTGTGGGTGCCGAAGGGTCCCCCCCAGCCGGGAGCGGGTGAGCGGTGGGGATGTGACCGTGAGCCTCCCCCGAGCCGACCGCGGGGTTCCTGCTCTCGGGGAGCCCCGGCACAAGGCGGCTGCCATCGCTGCGGCACCCGCCGGCGACGTGCAGAAGCACCAAACCCTCCCTCCCCTTCGCCCTTGGGGAACCAGCGACGCGAAAGGGGAAGTGAGTGATCCAGCAAAGGTTGCTCCGCACGGCAGGGCCGGGGCTGAGCTCACGTCTCCCCGTCACACTGTGACCCTGGGGTGTCCCTGCGGTGGGCTCAGATGGGTGCTGTGTCCCTCAGGTCACCCTATGATGGGCTCAGATGGGTGCTGTGTCCCTCGGGTCACCCTGTGATGGGCTCAGACGGGTGCTGTGTCCCTCGGGTCACCCTGTGATGGGCTCAGATGGGTGCTGTGTCCCTTGGGTGTCCCTGTGGTGGGCTCGGATGGGACTTGTGTCCCCC